>SJYO01052474.1:49765568-50117017 GCA_006410555.1 Capra ibex | reverse complement strand
TCTTCAATTTATTCGTCCCACTGTTATATGTCGGAACTGTATGAGGAAAAGGATAAACCTTGGTCAGACAACAAGGTACAGGTCAAGATTGACAACGAAGGACTGGACGTATGTCTAAAGAGTTCTCCGTCCAATCCACCAGACCATAAGGGTAGAGAAAGTCTTAAAAGGTCTCAACTAACACTAGGTGTGTCAGTTTCCGAAGCCGTATCAGTTCTTTCGTCTTTATCTACGAAAAGACCTTGAGAGAACGAAAAAGGTACTAGGTCGTCTACAACCGTTAAACTAGAGACCAAGGAGACGGAAAAGATTTTGGTCGAACTTGTAGACCTTCAAGTGCCAAGTACATACCGACTTCGGACCGAACCTCTTAAAACTCGTAATGAAATGATCGTACACTCTACTCACGTTAACACGCCATCAAACTCGTAAGAAACCGTAACGGAAAGAAACCTTAACCTTACTTTCGACTGGAAAAGGTCAGGACACCGGTGACGACTCAAAAGGTTTAAACGACCATATAACTCACGTCGTGAAAGTGTCGTAGTAGAAAGTCCTAAACTTTGTCGAGTTGACCTTAAGGTAGTGGAGGTGATCGAAACAAGTATCACTACGAAAGATTCCGGGTGAACTGAAATGTAAGGTTCTACAGACCGAGATCTAATCACTAGTGTAGTAGTACTAATAGACCCAGTACTTCTAGAAAAAACATGTCAAGAAGGCGAGATCTCCTTTAGTTTAAGAGTAGACTCCGTTGAAACACTACCAGACTCCACACACACGTTGAGGCACATCGAGGACTCCCACACCTCGACAAGGGTTACTATACTTACCTCGCAAGTCGGTCTGTCCTATCCGCGAGTTAAATCCTGTACCTTCACTTACCGACTACACTATAGAACGACTAGGGAGAGTTTCCGTTTCAAGGGGTTCATACATTTTCTGAACTTTTTATTGTATTTTAACGGAACGTGAGTATTTGGTCGTCTTACACTTTTGTTTGTTTGTTTGTAAAAATTCCGAAAACGAGGTGTTCTTCTTCCTTTACTATACCACCACCCCCTCTTGTTACTACTTCGTACCGTGTGACGACGTAAACTAACACTTCGTTCCGTGCGACGACGTAAACTAACACTTCGTTCCGCGCGATGACGTAAACTAACACTTCGTTCCGCGCGACGACGTAAACTAACACTTCGTTCCGCGCGACGACGTAAACTAACACTTCGTTCCGCGCGACGACGTAAACTAACATTTCGTTCCGCGCGACGACGTAAACTAACACTTACAGAATTATGTTCTCACTTTTACTCACAATCACATATAACTCGACAGTTGATCCGTCGACTCCCGTTAACTCTAGTCTTGACGATACTCAAACCCAACTACGTCTAAGAGAGAAAGTTGAAGAAGTACCACTAGTCATTGAAATCCCACTCAGGTTTCTGTGAACCGAAACGGTACCAAATCAAATGGACAGGGACTTCATCTCTTATAAGTCACACTGGTGCAGGCTGTCGACTTCTTGTGACTACAAACACTTCACAACTGGGAGAGAGTCCCTCGTCTCGGACATGTCCTATCGAGAGTCTCTACACACTGTCCAATAATTGGAGTCTGTACCAATTGTCTGTTCTTTTTACGACCGTGAGTACGGTTCTTTCAGTGAAAGTTCCGTTTTAGTCTGTTAAAATTGTTTACTAGTGGTCGGACGATACGGAGACTTTTTTAAGAGACGAGAACTCCTGGGAGTCCTCCTCTGTCTGTTTATTTGGCTGTCAATGTGGGTCATAATGTCCGTGGTATATAAAGGTCTTACACTTTTATTTGTGTCTTTGTGCATACTTGTGACGTACCTGTGACCTAGTATTACTGAGTACCCTCCAACTTCAATAGTCAAACGTTTTCTCGACGTATACCTGATTACCTGTGGGGGGAAGGGGGGCACTTTGAGAGTCGTGAAGAGTCACTTTCGTCTTCAGTCTAAGGGTGTCGTAAAGGTTTTAGGGGTGTTTAAGCCGTAAAATTTTTAGGAAAGGTCTTTCCCTTCCTGTCCTTCTACATTTAACATATATCTTAAGTTATTAACAATCCATAAATTATAATGACGTTGACGACAACAACCGGTTTTACTTCATTCGGGAGACATGGGCGAAAGAGATTGATCCCGATTTTAACTGTGCTACTTTAAGTCTATAAATTCCTTAGACTTTTCATTCGTCTCCTTTCATTTTTTAACTTTTTGGTCATAAACCCCAGTAAAAAGAAGGAAATAAAGTGGGAAGAGGGTCCTTTCACCCGGGTCAATACCTTGACCTGTCGTCAGTCTCTGTAGTCTTTAGACTTGGATAGAAACAGTGGTTTTGTTCTTTCCCCGGGGGGACGTTGGACTTTTCATACCCTGTGTAGGTTAAAAAAGGAGAAAAAAATAAACATTGTGTTCCCACCGGGGTCAGACCTTGAAGTAACGTCACCAACACAATACTTGTGGATTTCGGGATTCCTTTTTTTTTTTTTTTTAACTCAGAGAGACCAGTCTCTTAGTCCGTTTTTCCCAAAAGACACAGGGTTTCTACTATCCCCTTTCGAGGTAATAACAAAGGAGAGAAAATAGAGTGGTGAGACGGGACTTACATCACGGTCAGTGTATCTTGACGGCTTGTCTAGGTTCATTTGATACTCCTCAGGTAAAAAGACCGGTCTCCTTGGTCCATGGTCACCGGGACCCTTGACCTCAAGTCAAGTCAAGTCAAGTCAAGTCGACGAGTTAGCACAGACTGAGAAACGCTGGGGTACTTAGTGTCGTACGGTCCGGAGGGACAGGTAGTGGTTGAGGGTCTCAAGTGAGTTTGAGTACAGGTAGCTCAACCACTACGGTAGGTCGGTAGACTAGGAGACAGTAGGGGAAGAAGAGGACAGGGGTTAGGGAGGGTCGTAGTCCCAGAAAAGGTTACTCAGTTGAGAAGTGTACTCCACCGGTTTCATAACCTCAAAGTCGAAATCGTAGTCAGGAAGGTTACTTGTGGGTCCTGACTAGAGGAAATCCTACCTGACCAACTTAGAGGAACGTCAGGTTCCCTGAGAGTTCTCAGAAGAGGTTGTGGTGTCAAGTTTTCGTAGTTAAGAAGTCGCGAGTCGAAAGAAATATAAGGTTGAGAGTGTTGGTATCGGAATTGATCTACCTGAAAACAACCGTTTCATTACAGAGACGAAAACTTATACGATAGATCCAACCAGTATTGAAAGGAAGGTTCCTCATTCGCAGAAAATTAAAGTACCGACGTTAGTGGTAGACGTCACTAAAACTTCGGGGGGGGGGTTTACTTCAGACTATGACAAAGGTGACAAAGGGGTAGATAAAGGGTACTTCACTACGCTGGTCTACGGTACTAGAATCAAAAGACTTACAACTCAAAATTCGGTTGAAAAAGTGAGAGGAGAAAGTGAAAGTAGTTCTCCGAGAAATCAAGGAGAAGTGAAAGACGGTATTACCACCACAGTAGACGTATAGACTCCAATAACTATAAAGAAGACCGTTAGAACTAAGGTCGAACACGAAGAAGGTCGGGTCGTAAAGAGTACTACATGAGACGTATATTCAATTTATTCGTCCCACTGTTATATGTCGGAACTACATGAAGAAAAGGACAAACCTTGGTCAGACAACAAGGTACAGGTCAAGGTTGACAACGAAGGACTGTCTTACACCAGGTGACCTCTTCCCTTACCGTTTGGTGAAGTCATAAGAACGGAACTCGTGGGGTACTTGTCATACTTTTCCGTTTTGCTATCCTATGACTTTATCCTTGAGGGGTCCAGCGATTCACGGTTATACGATGTCCTCTAGTCACCTCTTTATTGAGGTCTTTCTTACTTCCCTACCTTGGTTTCGTTTTTGTTATGGGTCGACACCTACACTGACCACTATCTTCGTTCCAGGCTACGACATTTCTCGTTATAACGTATCCTTGGACCTTACAATCCAGGTACTTAGTGCCGTTTAACCTTCACCAGTTTGTCCTCTACCGTTCTCACCTACAACTGTAAGATCCTTAGTCACTTGATTTTACCTGACCTTACCCTTGACCTCTCACACACCCTTTGGGACCTCTCCGGTCTTGACCTCTTTGTTTACGAGATTTAAGACACTTGTTTAGTTGTGCCGAGACCCGAATGACGGGTCCGACGTGTACTTACTCAGTCTGGATTTTGGCATAGTGTCAGTGAACCTCTGGACTGGACTCCACTTTGGTCAAGGTGTCTTAAAAAAAAATAGACATGGATTACTCCAACTAAGTAACGATTTCGTTTGTTTGTTTTTAGTTATAATAGTGATGTGTTTCGTTAGATATCTAAGTTACGTTAGGGATAGTTCGATGGTCGTCATAAAAAGTGTCTCGATCTTGTTTATTAAAGTGTTAAACATACCTTTATGTTTTATGGAGCTTATCGGTTTCGTTAGAACTCTTTCTTCTTACCTTGACCTCCTTAGTTGGACGGACTGAAGTCCGAGATGATGTTTCGGTGTCAGTAGTTCTGTCATACCATGACCGTGTTTCTGTCTTTATATCTAGTTACCTTGTTTTATCTTTCGGGTCTCTATTTAAGTGTGTGGATACCTGTGGAATAGAAGCTGTTTCCTCCGTTCTTATATGTTACCTAATTTCTGTTAGAGAAATTGTTCACCACGACCCTTTTGACCAGTTGGTGAACATTTTCTTACTTTGATCTTATAAAAGATTGTGGTATGTGTTTTTATTTGAGTTTTACCTAATTTCTAGATTTACTTTCTGGTCTTTGATATTTTGAGAATCTCCTCTTGTATCCGTTTTGTGAGAGACTGTATGTAGTATCGTCCTAGGAGATACTGGGTGGAGGGTCTTATAACCTTTATTTTCGTTTTTATTTGTTTACCCTGGATTAATTTAAATTTTCGAAGACGTGTTGTTTCCTTTGATATTCGTTCCACTTGTCTGTCGGAAGTCTTACCCTCTTTTATTATCGTTTACTTCGTTGACTGTTTGTTGATTAGAGTTTTTATATGTTCGTTGAATACGTCGAGTTAAGGTCTTTTTATTTACTGGGTTAGTTTTTTACCCGGTTTCTTGATTTATCTGTAAAGAGGTTTCTTCTGTATGTCTACCGATTGTTTGTGTACTTTTCTACGAGTTGTAGTGAGTAATAGTCTCTTTACGTTTAGTTCTGGTGTTACTCCATGTTAAAGTGTGGTCAGTCTTACCGACGCTAGGTTTTCAGATGTTCGTTATTCGCGACCTCTCTCACACCTCTTTTCCCTTGGGAGAATGTGACAACCACCCTTACGTTTGTCGGTGATACCTCTTGTCACACCTCTAAGGAATTTTTTGACCTTTGTCTTGACGGAATACTGGGTCGTTAGGGTGACGACCCGTATATGTGGCTCTTTTGGTCTTAACTTTCTCTGTGTACATGGGGTCACAAGTAGTGTCGTGACAAATATTATCGGTCCTGTACCTTCGTTGGATCTCCAGGTAGTCGACTACTTACCTATTCTTTCGACACCATGTATTTGTGTTGCCTCATAACGATTCAGTGAAGTCAGCACAGGCTGAGACACACTGGAGTATCTACCGTCGGGTTTTCCGAGGGGGCAGGGACCCTAAGAGGTCCGTTCTTGTGACCTCACCCAACGGTAACGGAAGAGGTTACGTACTTTCACTTTTCACTTTCACTTCAACGAGTCAGTACAGGCTTGGAGTCACTGGGGTACCTGACGTCGGAAGGTCCGAGGAGGCAGGTATCCTAAAAGGTCCGTTCTCATGACCTCACCCCACGGTAACGGAAGAGGTGTTACCTCATAATGAGTCCGTAATTTTTCTTATGTAAACTTAGTCAAGATTACTCCACCTACTTTGATCACCTACTTTGATCTCGGATAATATGTCTCACTTTATTCGGTCTTTCTTTTTGTGGTTATGTCATATGATTGTGCATATATACCTTAAATCTTTCTACCATTGTATTGGGACATACGCTCTGTCGTTTTCTCTGTGTCTACATATCTTGTCAGAAAACCTGAGACACGCTCTCCCTCCCCCCACCCTGTTAAACCCTCTTACCGTAACTTTGTACATATTATAGTATATACTTTGCTTAACGTTCAGGTCCAAACTACGTACTATGACCTACGAACCCCGACCACGTGACCCTACTGGGTCTCCCTACCATGCCCCTCTCTCCTCCCTCCCCCAAGTCCTACCCCTTGTGCACGTATGGACACCGCCTAAGTACAACTACATACCGTTTTGGTTATGTTATAACATTTCATTAATTGGAGGCTAATTTTATTTATGTAAATATATTTTAAATTTTTTAGTTAACATAGGTCCTTAAACTTCTCTCTTTTTGAGGTTTTTAGAGGTCACCTAGACTTATCTACGGTTAGATGAGGTTTTATCGTTTTCAGTGTAAGAAAATTTCACGGATATACCCGTATAAGACCCAGTAATATATTTTGGATTTAATTTTTTCTTATTAACTTTCACGAGTCCATACATCTGTCATTATTTATACATACTGGTATTTTATTAAATTTTTTTAGTTTTCGTCTTTCTATCGATCTTTTGTAGGTTTGTAAATCTTTGATTTGTTATGATAGGTTTATCAGGTAACCAGTTTCTTCATTCCCTTCAAACCTCCCTTTATTCTTTTATAAAATTTTACTTATTGTTATTTTCATATTGTTAACTTTCACGAAACTCTTTTTTAAATATTGTAATTTACAAGTATAATTCTTTTCTCTCAGAGTTTAGTTATCAGATTCGAAGGTCTAATTCTTTAACCTTTTCTTCTTGTTTAAGTTACTTTTCATACGTCCTCCTTCCTTATGTATCTCTATTCTCGTTTTCAGTTACTTTCACTTTAGTCTTTTGTCATTTGTTTCAGTTACTCTTATAGTTGTTTTGCGTATTTTAAGGTCAATTTAGTTGTCTGTCCCTACCACCCCCTCGTTTTTGATGGTCCTAGCCATTACCTTCTCATCTGTAGTGATCCTTACGGTGGTCCCCGGGGTACAAGGGTCCCCTGGGTCCAGGGAACCTCTGTGACCTCTAAGTGACCTCCTTCTATAGTTACGGAGTCTCGAATCCTACTGAGAGTTCCTCCCCGACACCTGACATTGACGTCTGGGGTTCTTTCCACGATCGTATTGATCACTACCCCTAAGCCAGATCCCGATCAAATCCCCGGTACACCCTCCTTGCACCACCAGTCTTGACAATGAGGCTTAGTACAAGTCGGATCGAGAACTCCCTTAAAATTACTGAGAATACTGTGGTACTTCACACTGGTAACTGTCCGTTTCTAAGGGAGTCCCCAACGTTTCTGTCCCTTCAAGACCCTTCGTACTTGAAAACTAAGTCGGTCTCAACGAAAGTTTCAGTCCGAAGACCGATGCCGTTTCATTGGAAGAGAGTGAGTACGACGTTTTCCCTTTAGGACCTGTCGATCCCTTCTATACCGGTCTGTGGGGCTGTAAATCACCCCACGAGTTACGTATGACCAAAGAAAGGTAGGTGGACTCTCCGGTCCGAAGAGTAAACGGTCTTAACAGTGAAACCCAGTCCTTCTCGGTTCAGGTCACCCTCGACCTGTCTTGGACACCGTCGGTGTCACCGGTAAGGAACTCCTCCTACCTCTACTTCCTCCGTCACGAGGGGTCTCGTCCACACTTCGTCGTCACCACCCTCCGATTCGCACTTACTGGTCGTCTGCTCTGTACCTGGACGTCGTCGGACAAACGTGTTCGTCTTCTCGTACGACCTTCTCTACGGTCGACCCGGGTGGTACCCGACTGCGACGTCCTTCGACTTGTCTGGGGGGCCCCAACCCCCCTTCTGGAAGGTTCTCTTCTCCAAACTCCCGTCATTTGACCGTGACTGTCGTGTCCGAAGTGACGACCTCTCTCATTTCTTAGGTTCGGACCACGTTTCCCTCGACAACCACGGGTGGGTCGAGTCGGGGACTCTACGTCCACAAACAGACAAAGAACCCCTCTCCCTTCTTTTGTAGGTACGGATAAATTTGTACTGGTAAGATAGACGTTTAAAGATTGTGTCTTTCAGTGTTCCTCGGGACGAGTCGTAGGGAGGGTGTCGACAATTGTGTCTCTACCAAGAGAGGGGTGTGAAACGACAGTCGAAACGAGTCCAGTAGTCTCGTCCACCCACCGTCTCTTTGACCTGGAGAGAAGAGGGTAGTCCCCTTCGAAGGTCCGACACCGTTGACTTTCGTCCCATACGGCCACTGTCCGTTCCGTGTCCGTCTACACGTCCCCGTCAGCCGTCCGGACAGGAGTATGTGGACTGTCTGTACAGGCCTCTCAGGGTCTTTACGACCACACCTTGAATGTCACGTCCTAAGAGCTTCCAAGGCGTCTACACTCGGTCGGCTCGTCATTGTATTTAAAGTTGTCGGGGCACTCAAACTGGAGTAAGCATAGAAGGACCACTTCTCCGGAACCTCTCTCTTCCGTCTTATTATTTCCAGATATTAGGTAAATAACTCATAGATAGTATCCGGTCCGTGACACGTATGATAAGATTTGTATCATAAATAAGAGATAGTGTTACGACTTAAGAGGGAGTAAAAGAAGGGGAGGGGAAAGAAGAAGAAGAAATACAAATCCTTAAGAAACTAATTTCCTCTGGATCTTTCGTCGTTATATTTAAACCGTTTATTTAAAATTAACCCGAAACTAAAATACTGTCCGTTTTCATTCGATCAAGAGTAAAAAATTTGTTTTGACTAAACTATAGATCAGTTCAGTTATGAACTAGTTATAAACAACTAAAGTAAGTACTTTACACTTCTAATTTACTTTTATGTGATGTATATGGAGTCTTTACTTTTTCTCATGATAAAAACGGGTCGTCTCTTATGGTATCCTGACGACATGGGACGCCAACCCCGAGGTAAGGGAACCAAAAACGACATTTACGGAGGAGGAACTGATTGTCCTGTTGGAGTACTCAGACTCACTCACGACCGGTGGGTTGTCGGGACTCGAGTAATGTTTCATTTTTACTAAAAATATATAAAATACGGAAATATTGTTAGATAAAAGTTTTTCGTCAACTTTCAAATGTTAAAATTGTCTCTTACAAATACAATCTTGTCTTCGATCTAATTTTCTAGACGACCCCGGATCTTGTGTGTATAAAAAGGGCGTCTAGGTCGGTTTACACTCTGGTCCCTGACCTGTATTAAGTAGTCTCGGTTCGATGTGAGACGTCCGTCCGACACACCATTGATGGATGGAAACGTTACGACAGACGAAAGTTAACATTTGTGTCGGTTGGTCGAGTAGTCTCATCCCGACCTCCCTTTCGGTTCCGACCGCCGTCCGAACCGTGGACAACCACGGTCTTCGGTGGACATGTGTCGTACGACGTCTCTTTATCGGTCTTACGGAGCCTCGGTTAAGGAAGATCTTTGGTCACTGTCACCCAGAATGGGTGGGGTAGATAGAGGTCGTACCTCCTCGACGGAAGTCCTCCTCTACATTCCACCTCTGGGACTAACGTCTTCCAAACCCGTCATAGAATAAGAACAGACCAGGGGTCCCCGGTGCGGAGAGACCAATAATTTATGACGTAACTTACCTTACTTGACTAAGGTCGGGGTCGAGGTAACCCTTCAAGGAATCACTAGAACCTTTCACTGAAGAGAAACTCGGACGACGCGTCGTTTAGTAAGGATTGAATCACCGTATTTTGTTTACTCGTACATAATAAAAAGTGACACAACCCCAACTACCTCGGGTCACTCCTTGAAGAACCAGGAAGATGTTTCAACGTGTCACCAGTCCGAGGTCAAAAGAATTTGAGAGAAGGTAAGTATACAGACCAACGACCGGACCC
This sequence comes from Capra ibex, assembly GCA_006410555.1. Classification (NCBI taxonomy): domain Eukaryota; kingdom Metazoa; phylum Chordata; class Mammalia; order Artiodactyla; family Bovidae; genus Capra; species Capra ibex. Next base: position 50,107,118 of record SJYO01052474.1, on the reverse strand, counting down.
CTCAGGATCTGTCGATCCCCGATCTTATAGAGTAGACCCCGAGGAGTCCTATGAGAAGGGATTGTGACACTAGAGAGGCATACCTGAGAAGTCGTGCCACCGAAGTCCCGTCGATCTGAAGATTATGGTTCCGGGTCCGAGGTTCTCCTGAACAGGGTCCTCTCACCTTTCGTCTTCAGTTCCCGGAAAACACTGGGTCGGAGTGTCCAGTAACAAACGTTCCTCCACACCTTTCAGTACGGAAACAAGATCCCCTCCCTTATATCTACAGAGCATAAGTACCGTTCTTGAGTTTCTTAAAGCAAAACGTAACTTTGGAGGTGTCTCGAAAACAAAGAGGAGTGTGACTTACCCTTATTATAAAGAACCGATCTAACAAAAACCCCCTTACCTCCAATTCACCCCGATTACGTCTACTTGAGTACTGGTTTCAGTGGAGCGACTGGACCACAGATCCCCGGTTTTACGGGTTTACCTTCGGAGGTGTACAGGACCCTCTTCACCAACAAGAAGGGGATTGCGTACACACGGGTCAGTACAGACTGAGAAACACTGGGATACCTGATGTCCGGGGGTCCGAGGAGACAAGTACCCTAAGAGGTCCGTTCTTATGACCCCACTCAACGGTGAAGGACGAGGTCCCCTAGAAGGACTGGGTCCCTAACTTGGGTCCAGAGGACTTAACGTCCGTCTAAGAAGTGGTTGACTCGGTGGTCCCTTCGGGGGGGTCGTAGACAGTAAACAACACAGTTTCTCCTCTTAAGAGTTGGTCCTCACTAAAATAGAATCTGATATTTATGACACCGAAGACCCCGAAGACAGGACATAAGAACCGTCCACGACCCTACGGGGCTTCGAAGAGAGACGGCCGAGTCGACGTTGTTACACTACACATACAAGGTTTCGGTTGAGCAAATGAACGGGTGAAAAGGTCTTTCGTGACGTGACCCTCCGGACTGTGTTTGACGACTATAGATCAAAGTGAGTGGAAGGTCGATGAAAAAGGTTGAGTCAGTGTATTTATAGAAGGAGGAATCCAGATAAACGGTCCGACCACCAAGGGTGTTACCACCACAATGTTGGGCGACCCCACAACGTCACCCGACAGTCACTACCACGTTCAGTAGACAATGATTGTTATCCCAAGGGTTCAGACGGTTACTGAATGTAACTTTTGTTATATGTTTAATTTCTCTTGAGCTCAATTAGGGGCACTAGACGGTGTGAGTCAACGGGACTTGTAAGAAAGAACACTTTCGGACGTTAACAACCTATCGGAAATAAACCTTCCTTCGTTAAAAATCGAGAATTTCCTTTGGTGTTAAGTGCCACAGACAGAAAATTCTTACAAGGTGGTGTATTCTAACGTACCTGAGTTCCCACTCCGTCCCACCGGGGTACCCCAGGGATGGGGTCGAGGGAGATTGGTCGAGACGGGGACCCGTTCAATGAGTCGGAAAGACACTAACGAGGGGAAGTTTTACCCCTATTATTTTCGTACGCGGGACATCCAACGACACTCCTCCTAATTTACTACATATATTTTCTGTGTCTTGTCACGGACTTTAGATCGGTTCCGATCAAAATATCGTCGATGATAATAAACAATAACACTCGGAAAAGGAAAAAACTCCCAAAAGGAGTTACAAAACATACAGTACAACAAAACCCTACATTTCTTGTTTATATAGTAATGACACAACGTGAGACGGACTTATATTTATGTAACCTGTAGAGTCGGACCTAAAGAAAACAAAAGTTCTATGAATTTTAAGGTACCCGGAGAAGATACCGACCGAGGTCTTTATACAGAACCCGAACCCATCGAGGTCCTTTTTACTCTAAACCGTGTTCCTCGAAAGGAGGTTTTATGACGTACTGAGAGAAATAACCGAGAAGTATGAACATGGAACTAAGTAAAGAGGAAGGGATGCAGGTAGTAAAAGTCCGAGAAAACAAGGACGGGTCAGGTCCCTCCCCCGTCCCTCTTCCCCTCTAAGGACAAGTTCCAAAGGTTCGACTTCATTTCGGTTCCGACGCGACTCGTCTTCTCATCCTCAAATCGTCTACTTAGGGACCGAAAGGTCCAACTTAAAGGTTTCTCAAAAGTTTGGTCACGATACATGATGACAAGAGACGTTTAATTTACTTGTAAACACTCGACTAGATTCACAACTTCTCCCTGAGTTCATCTCTACTCATGGTACCTGTTCTATACGGAGACTACACCCTTTCGACGAAAAAAACTAGTCTTGTCGTAGGACGTAAGGGACTTACAGGCACAAAAGAGGAAATGACGTGTCTGGGACGTATTTCTATTTAATTATATACGATTTTTATACAGTACGTCGATTCCTTATTTTTGTCTCTAGTTAAAGGAGAAAGGGATTTCAAAACCTAGAGTCGGAGTGACAAATCGTCTCAGTGGTCCCTCGAAGATTTTCTATGTCTACGAGTAAGAAAGACTAAAGTAACTAGACTCAGTCCAGACCCGAAACCGTAGTAAAGAATTTCCGAGGGTCCATTGCAATTACAACGGTCTCGAGGTCCCACGCTGAACCGTCCGGACACCTAGGTGTGACTCACGGACACCCATAAGGGACATGGAGGAAGGAGGCTGGAGTACAAGGTTCTTTTCCCAATCCACTGTGGTATCTACGAAGGCCGTCCTGAGTATTATTATATAACACATTAGAAAGTCCTTTCAAAATAATTAGCATGTATCGGATAACAATGGATGAGTAAAAGACCCGTCATAAAAGTTCTGAATAAAGGTTCTAGGTAGAATTTAATGATTTCTTCTTAATAATACCTGTAATTATCGATAAGTAGGTTTTATATTGGGGTTTTTTTTCCTACTTCTTTTTTGAAATACTTCTACTTAGAGATAACGAAACAGGTAAAAAAAAAGATGTCCGTGTTAAACAAACGAATAGGAAGAGTTTACATGTCTAATAATTTATGATTATCATTATGATAATCTGATCATAATGATAATTATGATTCATGATTATGATTATCTAATAATTCATGATTATTATATTTATAATTATCTCTCTAAACTCTTTTGGAAACAGACGTTGTTTACGTTTTATCTTCGTTTTGTTAGAATTAAATGACCCTTCACGTTGGCGGTTTGTGAGTCTTACTTGAGTATATTTCATTCGCTGAGAATATGATAGTGGGTCCGGTCCAAAATATTACACAACAGTCTTCGGAGGACCGATCTGTGTGTCCAATGGACACCGAAGTCGAGGTTGAAGAGTGAAAGATCCCCGTACTCGGTCAGTAGACGTAAAATTTGTTTGAAGGTCCAAAGGGACCACCGAGTCGCCACTCCTTAGACGGACGGTTACGTACTCTGGACCCAAGCTAGGGACCAGGTCCTCCTAGGGTGGACGGTGTCTCGTTGATTCGGATGCCCAGTGTTGATGACTCGGACACGAGACCTCGGGACCTCGGTGTTCATGACTCGGGTACCCGGCGTTGATAACTTCGGTCTCACGATCTCGGGCACGAGACGTTGTTCTCCCCGGTGTCGTTACTCTTCGGGTACGTAGTGTGGGTCTCACACTGGGGGTGAACGACGTTGCTCTCTTTTCGGACACGTCGTGACTTCTGGGCAGTCTCGGTTTTTGGTTGGACCTATTGTTTGAAGGTCCACAAAACGAACCGAGATGAACAATTCCGTCGTTACGATAGAGCTTTTGTTTTGACACGTGAATCAAGGTCATTTATTTAACCATTTCCAATTGAGGAGGTCACTTTCATAACTGCTCCGTCCAGACCTCAAGTTGTCCACCGGACAGGACCCCCAAGTCCCGTCGAAGGGTCTCCACGACTAGGTCGACGAACATCCCGGGGACTGTAGTCGCAACAGAGACAGAGACACGAAGATGACTCGACAGACAAGGGACTGAACAACGGAAGACGGAGACGGAGGAGAGGTAAGGTTCCTAATAGGAGGAACCTTGTTAAGAACAGAGTGGTATGAGAAAGAAGTAGTTGGTTGGCTAAGTGAGTCACCGAAGACTTTGTGTACGTAACCAGGTCTATCGGTGTCTTCTTTTCTTTAAATCTTGCACCATTCCATAATCCTTCTACTTGATTAAAAATTTTTATAAAGTAAATTGAACGACTTAACATTTTCCAAAGAAAAATTAACTCCACATTGACTATATGTTATAATATAATCAAAGTCCATATATTGTATCACTAAGCTATAAAAATATCTAATATGAGGTGAACTTCAATAATATACTCTAACCCAGATAAAGGACACGATATGTTACGTAGGAACATCGAATAAATAGAATCGGCATTACTTATTATTTCCACACATTGAAGGGTCACAAGAGTAAAGTAACACGTGGATCAGACCGACCTCACCTGAAGTTCACACGAGTTCGTAACGAGACCAACAGGTACTGACAATACCTCTCGACTAGAACATAAGAAAGTAAGAGACACAAAATAGTCCATTGAACATAGCCTAAATGGTACGTTCAAAGTGAGGGTACTTGTTTTATTATGACGTCTACTCTTCAGACTTCTACTGTTGCTTCCTTAATTCACGGACGTCTATTAGAATTTCCTGACTAACACAATTGAGCACAACCCTTTACTTCTTTCTGTTCGTTTGTGGATCAGATCACACACTTGGTTCACACGACTCTGTTCGACGGTTTCCTTGACGTCTCATACGGCACGTTTTGACGAATGTCCCGACATGAGATAGGTTCCCACTACTTTGCGACGTGTTTCGTTCTACACCGTGAACCCGGTTCGTGACCCACCCAACGACACCGTAAACAAGTCCCCTGGGACCTGCGGGTCGAATTAGGAGAGACTGAAAGTGTGAAACTTGTCACAGTCCTTTTCGTGACCGGGGTTTCGTAGTGTTTGTGGTGACGTGGACCATGGTCACGGGGGTTAGGACTCAACCTTTGAGGAGTCTATACATATCGTCAAGTACGTGACACGTCAGTATCCGGGCTCCTACCTAAGACCCCGACACACGAGTCAGTAACGGTGAAGAACGAGGAAACAGGTGATATGGGTTGTTTATCCGGTAAACCCTGTCCAGTTTTTCCTAACCCCATTCGAGAAAGAATGACACGGGGATAAGAGAGCCATGGGACCCCGGCTACTGTTGACCTTGAACTAAGGAGGACTCCGACGTGTCTTAGGTATGACGTCTCGGAGGGTTTCGAAGGTCGTTGGGTCGTACTACACATGGCGGAGAGGTCGTTCTACGGTCCCGATCACGAGACGAAGTGGTTTGAAACGTGAAATCGCGAGCGTTCTCGTCAGAACTCAGGTCTGTGTTGTAGGGAATAGACCAACGTTTTAGTCCACGACCTTGGGTACGGTGAAAGGAGACTTCTCGGTTTCCAAGGAATGGACAAGGAGGAGGGATTTGATAACGGACCCTGTTTTACCTGTGGTATCGTTGCACCTCAAAGTCCATCCTTTTTTTTTTCCTTAAAGGTTGTAACGACTCATAACACCCGAAGTCCAGTAGAACTCTACCGATGTTTGATAGATGTCGATAACGGAAATTATAATCAAAGATTTTTGTTTGGTCCTAATCACCGTTCCCGACTCTACTGAACTTAATTATCGACGAGCCCTTCATTTTGTTGATTTATAAAATCAAAAATTCATTTAGATGATTTAACTAGTTTTTAATATCAAATCTTTACATGTCACTTATGGAAACTTCCAATATGAATGTAGACTAAATATCAGGACTGTAAAGTTTACCACTGAGAAACGAATATTGATTATATACTCTAGTTCATATGGATTATGTACCCCATTGTTACCTTTGTCACTCTCGGAAATAAAAGGACCCGAGGTTTTAGTGACGTCTACCACTGATGTCGGTACTTTAATTTTCTACGAACGAAGAACCTTCTTTTCGATACTGTTTGGATCTGTCGTATAATTTTTCGTCTCTGTAATGACGATAGTAGAGTCGGTAGGGATGGTAGGTGTGCGGTGTTTAAGTATAGGAGTCTCGTACAGACGAACGATAAAAAAGTTTAGAATAAATGTTGGGTAGTTAGAAAACTCGTGATCTCAAGTAACAAAAGCTTATCTTTTACAGGAAGGAAGACATTCCGATGATTGGAACAAAAGATGATAAAATTAATTAAGTAAATTAGTATGTAAACTACTAAATACATGTTTCTCTTACCCGTGGAGACCTCACAGTCCGGAACTCTATCGTGTCTCGTCTCCCCCGATGCCATCCGATGGGTCTGAAGGGGGCTCAATTACGGTCCCCACATCCAGCGATTGTCGAGTGGTAACTTGGGGAAACCCCTGACGGAAAATCGGCATGTGTAAGATACCTCGACGGACGGGTACAGAGAGAGTGAGGAACGTTCTCCGGTGGAGGTTATCGGTCAACCACACCACAGTGTCTGAACCCTGGGAACGGTGTTAAGTCTTACTAACACTTCCCGGTGGGATCGAGGTCCCGAGGGACAACCTAACTAGCTCCGAAGACGACGTAAACCAGACGTCAAGCTAAAGAGAAACAGATTGAGATGAAAGAACTGAGGGAATTTTCGAAACAAGAACTTTCATGGAGGGGGCTGAGACCTTGGTGGACGTATGTTTAAAAATAGAATCTCTAAGAACCCCTTGGACCGGATTATGTCTCGAAAAGGAGTTCTTTTAATGTCAGATTGTCTCTGTGGTCTGTTTATTTGTCCGTTTGACTGTCACCATTCACTATACTGTTCCCTTTCAAATCCAATGATCTACATACCGAGTCCTACACTCCCCTCTTTCCTCTCCTTTCAAGGACGTCTTCTCCTGAAGATTCACTCCCCAACTCCTAAAGTCAATAGACCTTGACGGTCCCCGACCCGTCTTGTCTTCACGCTGTCAAATTCTCTTGTCGGACACTTCTTCAAGTCCCCCTGTCTCCCGTCTCCCCTGACCCCTTACCTCTCTCTATTCCGACCCTTCAGATTCTAGTTCCACGACCCTTTAAGTCACAGACCACTCCCGGAGGAAGGGATAAGTTTCTGCCGGGAGAAAAGTGACATAGGAGTGTACTACCTTCCCCCTCTTCCTTAAGATTCAGAGAAATTATCCGTGCTTAGGGAAAGGACTCCCGAGACGAAAGTCCAAGATTAATGTAGGGGGGTCGAGGTTTACGGTAGTGTGACCCCTAAACCAAAATTGGGTACTTAGACCCCTCGTCCTTAATATGTAATATGTAACTCGTCGCTTGTAAACGACATAGACGATACCTCTTACCCTGGTCCCCGTACAACCTGCTGAAGGCCCGTCGTGAGTCCCGGTCAACGGTCACCTTTGATTCTTAAGTATCCTCAAGGACGGAAGGTCCGACACCCTAAAGAGGTCGTAAGGAGTCATCGTACCCTAGACTTAAGTCTGTCACCCTAAAACGGTCCACTCACTCTACCTTCCTGGTACGTCCCCCGCACCCACCCCTAGAACTGTCTCCCTCAACGTCACTACCTGACCCCACCTTATTGTTCCTCTGAATCTCCGTGAACTTCCACCCAACGAACCTAAAATTGCCGTCCTCATTTCGGTCTAACCCCACTACTGTTTCTCGTCCCATCCTGATATTCTCACCCCCCAGTGTATCTCATCCTTACGTCCAGTGGTCTCTGCTCTTACAGTTCCTCGACTCTCCGAGTCACAATCTTTCCACGAGTTCAGTCGACATCGTTACCATCCCTAATTCTCCTGACCCCCGGTCCTGATCTCTCTACCGCGACGGACTTCTCTTTTCGTGCGGCTTTCCGTTTCTGTTGTTCCCGGGGCCACCTCGAAAGGCCTCCGTCTTTCCTCTAGGTTCCTTTTCTCCCCCACCGGAATTACTCCCTTACTTGGACAGTATCCTCTTTCCTGGAGATTTTTCTCGGTTCCAAAACTCTGATGACTCTACTCGACTCACACACTCCCTACCTAACAGCCGGAGTCCCTCGTGTTCTATTCCACCCCAGTTCCTTTGTCAAATCGTTCCTCGTCTATTCAACACACTATATAAGTCAACGAATAGGACCTCTTACCCGAGTTCGTGACTGGTAAGTCACAGGTCTACTAGGGTAGGGGGTGGAATAGACGTAGGCCTCCGTCCACTCGTACTCCGAGTCCGATACTCAGTCGTTTCAGGACAACCTATGATCGTTCAGAGACGGGTTTAATCTCCGCTTACCACCTTAAGTAACCGAAGGTCACAAAGATTCAGGTGGACCCACACAAACACCCCGTGACCCCACCACCTCACCTCCCATCTGCCCCCGTCCTTACGAGTCGTAGGAAATCGTTCATCAGACGAGTCAACGTCTCTCTAGACCCCCGAGACCCTGGGTCTTAGGTACACACTCGTGAGATTCGTAAAGTACGAGGTCAGAAAAATTAGATAAATAAGGAATTTAATCAACAAAGAAGGGAAGGAGTAAGACTTTTCCTAAATTCTACAAGGATAATCGTGAATGATACCCGGTCCGTGTGTTCCCAAAGTCTTTGTACGACAAGGGACAGATATTACACAAAGGGTTCGAAGGAAGACAAATTCGTTCGAGATAACAAGGTTATTACGGATCTGTTCCAAGTAGACGAGGGACTTTTGAGGATTTAGCACAGTCTGCACCAGAGAGGAGAAACATTGAGAAAGTCATGAATCCGAGACTTAGTGTGTAAGAGGACGTGTTAGTTTACACGAGGACCGAATGGGACGGAGAGGTAGATTTGACGTTCGGAAAACCCCTACTTCTCAAATAGACTTAAAAATTACAGAGATTTTAGGTGATTCTGTGGTTCCTGTATCATTCGGGAGTCATTATCCTTGACGTAAAATCCCTCTGTACGGGGAGACATTACCTCACAAAGAAAGAAAAAAATGAAATAAAAAAATTATTTAAATAAATAAAATTAACCTCCAGTTAGTGAAATGTTATAACATAACCAAAACGATATGTAGTTGTACTTAGGCGGTGTCTATATGTGCACAAGGGGTAGGACTTGAAGGGAGGGAGGAGGGAGGGACATGTAGGGAGACCCAGTAGGGTCACATGGTCGGGGTTCGTCGGACATAGGACGTAGCTTGGACCTGACCGCTAAGTAAAGTATATACTATAATATGTACAAAGTCACGGTAAGAGAGTTTAGTAGGGTGGGAGAAGGAGAGGGTATCTCAGGTTTTCTGATAAGATATGTAGACAGAGAAAACGACAGAGCGTATGTCCTAATAGCAATGGTAGAAAGATTTAAGGTATATATAAGCAATCATGTGACATAACCACAAAAAGAAAGACCGAATAAAGTGAGACATATTATCCGAGGTCAAAGTAGGTGGAGTAATCTTGACTAAGTTTACATAAGAAAAATTACCGACTCATTATGAGGTAACACATATACTTGGTGTCGAAAGAATAGGCAAGTAGACGACTACCTGTAGATCCAACGAAGTACAGGACCGATAATATTTGACACGACGCTACTTGTAACCCCATGTACACAGAGAAAGTTAAGACCAAAGGAGCCACACATACTGGTCGTCACCCTAGCGACCCAGTACGACGACGACGACGACGACGACGATTCAGCGAAGTCAGCACAGGCTGAGGTACGCTAGGGTATCTACCGTCGGGTGGTCCGAGGAGACAGGGACCCTAAGAGGTCCGTTCTTGTGATCTCACCCAAAGGGAAAGGAAGAGGTTACGTACTTTCACTTTTCACTTTCACTTCAGTAAGTCAGCACAGGCTGAGAATCGCTGGGGTACCTGACGTCGGGTGGTCCAAGGAGGCAGGTACCCTAAAAGGTCCGTTCTCATTGACCTCACCCCACGCCCAGGATTCCGTCAAGATAAAGGTCAAAAAATTCCTTAGAGGTGTGACAAGAGGTATCACCGACACGATCAAACGTACGGGTGGTTGTCCCATTCTCCCTACTACGTGACCTTGATCCTGATTATTACTTGAAAGACTCAAAGGGTCCTTGTGAGTAACCTCATACTTGTCAATTTTAATGTTCCAGTCGATGGTCTTTCTGTCTTCTATCTTAGACTTTTCGTTATTTCATCGTTAAATGTAAACAAGAGTGGTCTCGGATGTCGTTATGTAATATTGTGTCACTGTTCAATTACAACCTCGAAACATCTTTCAACTTACAATATGTCTACATGAAACAACATGGGCAAAGTCCGAAGACATTTCACACGGAACCAATGTGTCCAAGGAGATATGGTCGTTGGTGACTCCCTGTGTCGACAGTCTTAGATCTTGAACTCGGGGTCTGTGAAGACGTTTTCCTCTAGTTCACTGAATGAGATTCCTTTACTCTTCATCTACGGACTAGTTCTAAGAAGGAAACGAGAGTGAGACACCCATCCTCTCCCTCACTCTCCTTTTCCCCCTTTAAACCTATCCCGAAAATTATCCCGAAACTTTTACGGTCACCTTTGTTTATTCTTTTAACCAAGGGTCGTCGGAAGGAAACCGGTTTAAAATGAAAAACACCAAGTAAATTGTCATAAAGGGACCAGAGATATTATAATGATTTGAAATAAACCCCCGTAAATGAACACAGAAATAATAAAGATGCGAGTAAAGGAAGAAAATTAGAGAATAAAGAGGTAGGGGTTGTAAAAAATGTTTTAATGAAAAAACTAATTTTCAAAAATAAAGTTTACAGGTTTTACATCGAAAATCATTCTTTTCCTGACCCGAATATGGAACCACTGGTCTACTCCTTAAGTGCACACCAACAAGACACCCCAAAGAAAAAGAATTTTTGTTTTTGTTTTTGTATAAATAAATAAGTAAACCGACGTAGTCCACAATCAACGTCCTGCTCCCTAGATCAAAGGACTGGTCCCTAACTTGGGTCCGGGGGGAACGATGATCTGGTGGTCCTTCAGGACGAGACACCCAAAAGAGAGCAGTCTTAAACAGACGAAACTAGGTCATAAAGATATTCCAGTGTATTCTTTCATGAAAGGGCCATGTAGACCTTGAGGACCCCTTTTTCCGTAATTTCAACCAGTCATTAAGATTATGAATTAGATATAAGTAATATTAGAACTTAATTAAGTATCCTAGTAGACGTGTGTTGTGTGAAAAAAAAATTCACGTCGAAAGTCAAGAGACATAGAGAGGTCGTAAGTGGTGATACACCGTCAGGAATCGGATTTCTATACTTATACTTATGTGACGTGACGGACGAGAACACGTAAAGTTGTTTTACTTTAGACCGTGTATTGGAAGTACTGATAAGGTAAAAGACGAGATGGTGGGAGGGACACACTTCGTCGGAAGAAAGAACCCCCTCCCCTCTCTCTTCATTCTCCTCAACGAATGCTAAAATATGTTCGAATTGCTAGGTGGTCTACCAGGAATAAGCATTTCTTGCATACCCTTCGTCCCTTGAAGTTCCCCTCCTCGTTGACGAGTCTATCGACTCTTTGAACATCGGGTCTGGCGTGAGATGAGGGGACGTAGAAGTGTAGGTAAGACCTGACAGTCGGAGTCCGAAACCCTCCTGTCTCCTGAATGGTAGGAGATATCTGTCGTAGGTGACGAATCCTGTAGATGACTCGTCAATGAGACTACCTTCTGCCATTTCGTAGACGGATGTTACGCCCTCTGGGTCTAAGCTAGGGACCCAACCCTTCAAGGGGACCTCTTCCTTTACCGTTGGGTGAGGTCATAAGAACGGACCTTTTAAGGTACATATCTCCTCGGGCCATCCGATGTCAGGTACCCCAACGTTTCTCAGCCTGTGCTGACTCGCTGAAGTGAAATGTATGTGACAGCATAAATAAAGAAAAAATGTCGAGACATTCCATCTGTAGAAATAATGAGAATAAAATCCCTACTCCTCTACCTCTGAGATTTTCCAGACCATTGAGTCGGTTCCAGTGTCCCGACCATGTATAGTCCGGTCTCCGACTTTATACCCGGATAGTAATCGGACACAGAACTGATTATGTGGTCTGACGGAAAGAGACCCTAAGAGGTGAACCGTTTCCCTGAGTCGTGACCAGTTTTGGGTGACGCACACAGAATTTGTTGTCCACGAGGAGAAAATTAAGTCAAATTGTTTGAAAGTGTCAGTCCAAGTCACCCTGTTATACTCCGACTCTTCATCAAAGAAACAGGAGATCTTTAATTCTCTGGTTCCCTCTCCTCCCGACCTTGACTCATTGACAGTCTACGTGACGTCTTGTGTCGTATTAGGTAGAAGTAGACCAACAATAGGGGACGTAAGTAAGGGGGTGAGTGAATGAATAAGTAAGTTGTTCACAAAAGAGACCGTTTTTGCCATGGTCAACTTAGGTCTCCCATCGTGTGACCTAGTAGACTGTGTAATAAAGTCTTAGATTCTAAAGACATTATAGTGAAGTTATTAAAAAAATTCTCAGATTTTTATCAACAAGGGACGAAGCTACTTTCTGTTCACTTTTAAATTCAAGTGTTTTATGTCTTATACTCCCTAATGATCAATCGTACCGTTAAAAAAGGGGAAATGTTTTATTAACGGGAATTTTTCCGTATTGTCACTTACTTACGACTATAATTGGAGGAATTTATTGCTTTAGTGACCTGTTTTTGTGAATTCCCGTTCCTAGGTATCAGTGCACTTCGTGGACCTTAATATTGCCTCTATTACTACACCGAAGTAAATGTTTTGACCTTTAATTCCTGTTAAAAAACCTTGTTCAAGTGACCTGTGACGTTCCTTTCTTGAATAGGTGCACCGACATCCCAAAACACGTTTCTTACGTTTCCACCCCACCGCCCTCTTCCCACTGACCCTAGACGGATCGAAAGGATCAGAAGGATCCGCGGGTAGTCAGTACGGAAGGCGAACGATTCCCTTTCTTTTTACCCAAAAGCCGATCAAAACACAAAATTGTCGTTCATTTCAAAAAGACGAAAGAAAGTTCGGTGTTCCAATGTCGTAAACTTTGATTGTCTTGTGTGAACAACTAGTAAAAAAGAAGAGACAGGTAATTTAAAACAGTGGAGGATGGGGCCAAGAAGTCAAAACTACAGTCCGTGTGTGAACCCAGAGCTAGGAATAGACGAGGGGACCTCCATGAGACTACGGTAAAATTTAGTCCGACGGGACGAACAGCGTAGGCAATCGCTCTCTCGACGAAAGTCGTCGTTAGATTTGACTCTCCGGTGTGCAGGACCTCATTGCAGTAGGTCCCCGAGATGAAACAATCCAAGAAGAAGGTCGCCGACCCGGTGGCTCCGCGGTCTCGCGAGCGTGTCGCGGGGGCGCACCAGTAAGGGCTCGCGGAAGGGCGGGGGCGTCGGAGGTGGGGCAGGTCGGCGAGGGCGATGCTCGACGACCCCGGTGCTCCCGAAGGGACCCGAGGTGAAAGTCGGAATTAGCCCAGGCTTTGAAGGTGGTCGCCGGGTGAGGGGGTCTCCCGGGAAAGAAGAAGGGCCGGCAACGGTTACCCTCCCCGTCGACCCGCCAAGCACGGGAGCAGACCGGCTCGGGGTACGCCCAGGCTTCGTCCCGTGCCCAGCGACCCGCCGGGGTCCAACCGGGGGCGGGGGCGGGGGCGGCCTTCAGGCGCGCACGCGCAACCGGCCGGCCCTCGCGCGCAGGCCGCGCCTCCCCGCCACCCTCGCCCCGGCGCCGGCGAGTGTCACAGGGGCGGGGGCGGGGGGCCGCAAGGCGCCAGCGGCACTGTTGGCCTCGCCGCCGTTGCCGACGTCCGCGAGCTCAGGCCGCGGCGGAGGGCCGACGTGGCGGTCGTCTGTCGGCGGCGGGCCGGAACGTCGAGAGGGGCGGAGGGGAGAGCGCCCCTCCCTGGCCGGGCGGGAGGCGGGCGGGCGGACGGCCTCTCACTCTCCGCGGCCCCGGCGGGGCGGTCGGGCCGCAAAGGGCCGGCGGCAGGCCCGCGCGCGTCGCTCGCCCGCGCTGATACGGTTCTACCAGGACGTCCGCGCCTTGTTCGTGGCCCTCCCCCGGGGATTCGGCGGGGTCGGCGGGGCGCGGAGCGTCAGTGGCGACTCCCCCAGCGGTCTACAGCCGCGGCCCCTCGGGCCCGGGCTCGCGCGCGGGGGCAGGGGAGCCGCGTTCCCGCGGCGCCCGTCCTTCCCCGGGTCTCGGCTCAGGCGGCGCGGTGGGCGGCCCCCGCCGGAGTCCCCCGCGAACCGCCGGCCCGACGCGCCCCGCGACCCGGACGCCGCGAGCCCCGCGCCGGCTTGGACCTGGTGCGAGGACGATCCACTCGTCGGGTCGCGCGCCCGCGGCGGCCCTGCGCGTTGAAACTCCGCGCCCGGGGGAGATGGGAAAGAGAGGCGAGAGGAGGTCGAAGGCGCGGCGGCTCGAGGCGGCCAGCCAGGGGCGGTCAAACGTTGGGAGAAGCTGAAAAGGACCCTGCAGGAATGGAGAAGAAAGTGAGGGGGAGGGAGTCCGAGTCGGAAGGAGCGAGGGAAGGATGAACGAGAGACAGAGACGAAATTTTTTTTTTTTTACCGGGGCTCTAGTTGTCGACGGGCCGGACCGACGCTTGACCGTCCAGACGCGATTGGTCTGAGTCCGCGACAACTAACCGCGCCTGGCCGGCGGAAGGGCAATAGAGCCGGGGACAGGCCCTCCTACCAAACGAAACCCAACCTTCGCTAAGACGACTCGAGTTTCGTTTTCGAGCAGGCGACAAGATCTTTCAACGATTTGAATAGTAATTTAAAATCGCACGGAAAAAGCAGAACTGACGTTTGTGGCGGCTACCGTGAAACACTAAGGGGAGGCGTTCATGAAAAGTCCAGCGCAACACAAACCCCGCGGGTTCGACCCTGGGACGACTGGATCGTTACTAACCATACCTCCCGAGAGGAGAGGTAAGTGACGCAACTGGTTTGCCTATTACACATTACTGTACGACTTCTTTTATTTCAACTTTGTAAGTGCACAACACCTTGCTGAATTCCAAAGGAAACAAAGGACTAACTGTAAGACTATTCCGTTCAATATCGTCAAACTTACTATCCGGACTAAAAAGATTCAGTCGATCATTTTTCTACATTGAGACGGAAAGGATATATTACAGTAATTACCTGAAGCCGATGACTTAATAAATTGAGAAACAGGAAAGATTAAGGGAATCACTATAGTTTCTTAAACCTCAAGTCATATCTAGTCCCTTATTTTATATCGTATAGTCGGAGGGGACTCTAGTGTCCGTAATGATCTTCGGTGAGTTAATATTTTTCGGTGTCAGTAGTGTGTGTGTAAAATTACCCACGTCCATCCAACTATAATGATAACCCCATGAAAAAAAAAAGACGCTATCTAAGTTCGAATTTTTTAAGTCATAAAAGTCATATAAAGAGAAAAAAGTCATCACTCGTACTTTTTAGAACAGTAACACGTCCAATCTATTTAAGTGGAACCCCTCCGTCGTACCATGTCACCTACTCTGTCTCCGAGGACTAGGTCAAGTTCCACAAATTCAAACCAAATTCAAACTTCAATAAAGGAAACACTCACAACGGAAGAGATACTGTGCCCTAATAGTGGACGGGACGAATGAGGTCCCGTACAGAACTCCTCGTCTTGGGTTTCCTCGACCCCATGTCGTACCGATCTGTCAAACATAGATTCGTAAATTATTCAAAATCAACGATAATATTTTCGTGTACGTATTATGACTAAACCATAGACCACTGTCCTATTTCCCCTGAAGGGACCACCGAGTCACCACTTCTTAGACGGACGTTACGTCCTCGGCGACCTCTGCACCCTAAGTTAGAGACCTAGACCTTCTAGACCTCCTCCTTTACCGTTGGGTGAGATCATAAAAACGGACCTCTTAGGGTACCTGTTTCCTTGGACCACCCGGTGTCAAGTATCCCAGGGTTTCTCAGCCCGTCCTGACTTCGCTGAATCGTGCGTACGTGTTGTCCTACTTTAACGAAAAAAAAAAAAAGACCTGATGAACGACATTTGTAATTGGTGAAACATCGTTTTATACCTTACCATAGTGAGGAAGTCCCTCCAATACCTTTGTTTGGTCTCTTATAGACAACGGTAAAAACACGTATAAAAGAAACGAGGATTAACGCAAAGGAAACTTAGAATATAGCCTACCCATAAATCTAGATCATTACGAGTCTGGATTCATGTTAAAATATAATGACATCGTCACACCGTCAAACCCATAATCTTCCTCCATGTCACTTCCAGGGTGTCAAAACCTACATGAAACCCGTCACGTCGGTAGTCTACCTACCTCCAACCTACTAGTCTGGTTCCAGATCTCTGAAAGACAGGAACTATCGACAAATGTACTCCGGTATCCCGTCGAATACAAAGACTCTCTACCAACTTTCTACCAAGACCTCTTATCAACCTGGACCCTACAAATCAAGAAAGACACCTAGACATGAAAGTCTAGGATACTTTTCCTCGTCCCAAACCTGTAAAAACTTTCGACGGAGTAAAGTGAGAAGAAAGGGGAGGTGTTTAGTCACTATCAACTCGACTGTACCACACCAAAAAATCATGCCATAAAACGATACTGTTTTTAACGAAGTAAATACAAAACCTTCTTTAAAATTGGTAAACACACGACTATCTTCGTGTGTAAAATTTCTCTCTTACTGAACCGCAAGGAATAGACAGTAGAGCAGGTGTACACGTTTCGTCACCACCCTTTGAGTGAAGAACAGTTTCACCGGGAAAGGTGACAAGTCGTCATATTCGAGACAATTTTTTTTAGACAAAATAATTTGTACAGAAAGAAAATCCGTGACAAATGTCAGTATTTCTTACCATTACCATTGTCAGTATTTCTTCCAAAAACTTTACAAATAAAAATCTTTAAAGTTGGATCATCGAGGGAAATAGTCGGTCCCCTCCGTCACCACATCATCTTTTTTTGGTACTCACAAAGAGGTTGAAAAAACTATATTGGAAGTCATTCGTTGTATTCAAGGTAATTTGGACGAGTGTCAACACTTTTAGGTTGGGACATGTAAATACACAGACAGTTTGATAAACACATACAGTTACAGGACCGTCCTTTGTAAATTATTCACCGGACAAAAGTCTTCATACTCGTCCAAATTCCTTGGGTGTTTCCTGTGACTTCGTGGGTCCCTAACAGTGGTCACCCTTCTACGATGGTGAAGACCTGGACTTTACCTTTCCTCCGAGGGAGGCCTCGAGTGTCCCTTTCGACACGTCACCCCCGTTCTAGTAGGTTCTCCTCCCTAGGGTCTGTGAGGACGGGTGGGAGACTAGAGGGTGACCACGGAGAGTGACCGACTGGAAACCGTTCTCCGGGTCGACTTAGTAACACATCTCAGTCGGAGGACCCCGACCCTTGTTCCGTCTCTTCCCTCCTCTTACTTAAACTTTTCCCTTTACCTCTGATTCCTAGTCATACATGTGTTATAAATTTCAATTTTCTAGTACATGATATGAGTGGGACATTATATGTCATGTGGGACTAAAAGACAAGACAGGAAAAAGTTTTTTACGACAAACATTTGTCGGAACCTTCTTGATAAACGACTAAGACATGGGCAAAGTTTGAACAACCACGGACTCGATTCGTACATCGAAAAGACTCAGAGTCAAACATGTATATAATTTTACCCTCCGGACCTGATCTGATCAAGAGTTAGAACCGACATATGATCACAGTGGACCTTTGAATTTTTTTTAGGACTATCGATTCGGTGTCCAGTCTGTTTAGTCTTAGCCCACCCTACTGCACCTTCCTTCGCAGTCATCGAAATTTTAGACTACAAGACGAAGGGAAATCCTTGTCAGACAGGGAGTAGTGTCCGAAGGAACCTGTCTCTTCGGACCACCTGACACCAGGTACCCCAGGTTTTCTCAGCCCGTACTGACTCGTAGAGTATAGATACAGGGAGTAGTGTCTCGACTGTAAGGATAAACCGTCATCAGGGGACCTTGATCACATTGACGGGGAGGCAAGAAAATTTGCACCTGTGTCTGTCGGTTCAAACGGTTCCAAAGAAAATTAAAGATAACAAAAGGGTTGTACCTAACACCCGACGGTAAGTAGTAGACTATACAGACAACATAATTGACCTCTAAGTACCTCTACCACTTCTGATCCCTACACCACTCCCCTATCTAAATTCCCTCTTCCAGTTCTTAAGTAAGATAGAACCTGTACAATGGAAACTCTGGAAACACTCTTCAACTTCATGTGTACAGTTCATCCACTCCCTGTATTTTCCCGACTTACCCTTGGATTTTATCCCTCAGAAGTCGTTTACCCACAATGATTTAAGAACCTTTAACTACTATCGTAAAGACGTATACACGCCAAGTGGCACATGGTCCGTATCAAGGTCGATGAAATCTAATTGACTGAATAGAGTTTGAGTAAAATGATGATTGAGTCAGGAATGGTACCGTGACTAACAGTATGGGTACAATGGTTTACCCCCTACACGCCGTGTGTCTACAATTTATTGAACGGGTTCCAGTGAGGATCTTACACCTTTCTAGTTCTGAACTTGGGTTCGTCATACCGAGGTCTCAAGTACGAGAATTTGTGATGAATATTTGTAATACCAATTAGGATATTTTTCGTCAGGAACTCGTCCTTGTTCAAATTTTTGGCCTTCTTAATTAAAAATCTCACGTATTTAGATGTTGATAACATTGAAAATAAAAACGAAATTATGATTAAAAATAAAAGAATCGTAATAATGACAGAGGGGGTGGGGGGAGTATTCACGTAAATTCTCGAGTAAATAGAAGTACAAACGGACTGTATAAAGGAGTATAAACTGAAGGAAAGGTTTCATTGTTTAATAGTTCACACAAAAAGTCATGAAAGTGATGTACATCAACTAAGAACCTACCGTAAAATATTAAAATTAGTACCGTCGTTTACAATTGGATTATCGTATCAGTGGTTTTAGTCAGTGTCTTTAAGACTCACTAAGTAACGTCACTGGTTCCCAAATAGAAGATCAAATGTCATCGTGGTTGATATAGAATTTTACTTCAAATATTTAGTGAACCGGTCATTGAATACTTTTGAACGGTAGAACTGTCTAAAAATTAAACCCTTATAACAAAATTAACTCTTCTCACTCCTAAATACCAATAAAAGTGTGGTCGAGGTCAAACGGATCATTCGATGACGAGACGCAACACAAAAGGACAATGAAGGATTGTCATTGGTGACGAAACACAACACGACGCTTACGGCGTCGAGTCTGAGAAAAGGGGTACAAAAGTATGACTAGTATTTCATGTATTGATCGTCTCACGATGACAAAAGATCATACAATTTTCAAACAAAAAAAGAAAAATTTATTCTGGCAAAACGGTTTTAAAATGAAAGTATAATCTAAGTTTCCTAAACAATTACTTTCTTTGGTGAGCAATGAGTGTTTATTTGTCAAAGTTCAAAAAATTATCTTCTAATAAACTGAATTAAATTTAGATCTTAGTAATTTTCTTTTTATCTTTGTTATCTTTCTTCATTGTCACATATGAAGTGGTTTAAACCGGTTGGATGTGGGTCTGAACTTGTCACGACCCTTCAGGGTTTACTGTCGTTAGACCTCATGATCAACCCTTTTCCAGGGTCCGTCACAGGTGAGGTGGTCACTCTGAAGTCTAACGTCGAAACCCTCTAGGACGAATATTAGAGTCCGACGTTTGACTAAAGTAACTTTTTACGTCGAGACCAAATTGAAAATGGTACGACAAACAAACAACTGACACCGAGTCTAGTACTTGAGGAATAATGGTTTAAGTCTGAGTTTAACTTCTTTCATCCCTTTTGGTGATCTGGTGAGTCCATACTGGATTAAGTTTAGGGAATACTAATATGTCACCTTCACTCTTTATATAGGTTCCCTAACCGAGACTATCTCACGGACTTCTTAATACCTGCCCCCAAACACTGTGACGTGTCCTCTGTCCCTAGTTCTGGTAGGGGTTCTTTTTCTTTACGTTTTTCTGTTTTACCAACAGACTCCTCCGGAATGTTCATCGACACTTTTCTTCTCTTCGCTTTTCGTTTCCTCTTTTCCTTTCTATATTCGTAGACTTACGTCTCAAGGTTTCTCTATTCTGCTCTATTCTTTCGGAAGAAGTCACTAGTCACGTTTCTTTATCTCCTTTTGTTGTCTTACCCTTCCTGATGTCTAAAGAAGTTCTTTTAATCTCTATGGTTCCCTTGTAAAGTACGTTTCTACCCGAGCTATTTCCTGTCTTTACCATACCGGGATTGTCTTCGTCTTTTATAATTCTTCTCCACCGTTCTTATGTGTCTTCTAGATATGTTTTTTCTAGAAGTGTTGGACCTATTAGTGCTACCACACTAGTGAGTAGAACTCGGTCTGTAGGACCTTACACTTCAGTTCACCGGGAATCCTTCGTAGTGATGTTTCGATCACCTCCACTACCTCAAGGTCAACTCGATAAAGTTTAGGACTTTCTATTACGACACTTTCACAACGTGAGTTATATGGTCGTTTAAACCTTTTGAGTCGTCACCGGTGTCCTGACCTTTTCCAGTCAAAAGTGAGGTTAGGGTTTCTTTCCGTTACGGTTTCTTCGAGTTTGATGGCGTGTTAACGTGAGTAGAGTGTACGATCATTTCATTACGAGTTTTAAGAGGTTCGGTCCGAAGTCGTTATGCACTTGAAGGACTACAAGTTCGACTAAAATCTTTTCTATCTCCTTGGTCTCTAGTTTAACGGTTGTAGACGACCTAGTAACTTTTTCGTTCTCTCAAGGTCTTTTCGTAGATAAAGACGAAATAACTGATACGGTTTCGGACATTGACACACCTAGTGTTATTTGACACCTTTTAAGACTTCCTCTACCCGTATGGTCTGGTGGACTGGACGGAGAACTCTTTAGACATACGTCCAGTCCTTCGTTGTCAATCTTGACCTGTACCTTGTTGTCTGACCAAGGTTTATCCTTTTCCTCATGCAGTTCCGACATATAACAGTGGGACGAATAAATTGAAGATACGTCTCATGTAGTACTCTTTGTGACCCGACCTTCTTTGTGTTCGACCTTAGTTCTAACGGTCCTCTTTATAGTTATTGGAGTCTATACGTCTACTGTGGTGGGAATACCGTCTTTCACTTCTCCTTGATTTTTCGGAGAACTACTTTCACTTTCTCTCACTTTTTCAACCGAATTTTGAGCTGTAAGTCTTTTGCTTCTAGTACCGTAGGCCAGGGTAGAAAAGTACCCTTTATCTACCCCTTTGAGACCTTTGTCACAGTCTGAAATAAAAAACCCGAGGGTTTAGTGACGTCTACCACTGACGTCGGTACTTTAATTTTCTCCGAATGAAGAACCTTCTTTTCTATACTGGTTGGAACTATCGTATAAGTTTTCGTCTCTGCAATGAAACGGCTGATTCCAGGAAGATCAGTTCCGACACCAAAAAGGTCATCAGTACATACCTACACTCTCAACCTGACAATTCTTCCGACTCACGACTTCTTAACTCGAAAACTTGACACCACCACCACTTCTGAGAACTCTCAGGGAACCAGACGTTCCCCTAGGTTGGTCAGGTAAGACTTCCTCTAGTTGGGACCCTAAAGAAACCTTCCTTACTACGATTTCGACTTTGAGGTCATGAAACCGGTGGAGTACACTTCTCAACTGAGTGACCTTTTCTGGGACTACGACCCTCCCTAACCCCCTTCCTCCTTTCCCCTGCTGTCTGCTACTCTACCGACCCACCGTAGTGCCTGAGTTACCTGTACTCAAACTCACTTGAGACCCTCGACCACTACCTGTCCCTCCGGACCGCACGACACTAAGTACCCCAACGTTTCTAAGCCTGTACTGACTCGCTGACTTGACTTGACTACGACAAACAAAATGGAACACTCAGTATCCTAAAGTAATCTGTCACTACCCAACCGGTCTGGAGGTCCCCGAGTTCTCAAGGTTCTCAATGAGGGAAAGAATAGATTTCACGAAAGACTGAATGACACGAACGTCCGTCCATACCTTAGACCCGTCACAGGTCCCTCCAGTCTTCGTCCAGTCTCCGGACCAGAGGACTTCGGACTCGTTCTGAAGGAGGTAAAATTACAGGGATTGTTTTCTGGACTAAAGAGTGAGGAGAGTAGAAACTAGAGGAACCTTCAAAGTACTTTTAGGTTTTGGATTTTTAATTGAGGACCTCAAAATATACACTCCTTTGATTTCACTCTCTCCACTTACCGGACTGTAGAGAACACTTAAGTGACTCCCTCCAGCCTCTAATTTCAATTCCATAGAACCGAAGAACCCCGAAGGGCCCACCGAGTCATCATTTCTTAGACGGACGGTTCGTCCTCAGAGTCGAAGCTAAGGACCCAGTCCTTCTAGGGGACCTGTTCCTCTACTGTTAGGTAAGGACATAAGAACCGACCCTTTAGGGTGCCTGTCTCAGTAGAACACCCGATGTCAGGTACTCCATTGTTTCTCAATCTACACTGAATCGTTGATTTGTTGTCAATAGAACTGAACAAACTATGTAGACAGTTTAACATCAAAGTCTAGATATTAGATTCCGTTGACAGTTTCTATGACATTACCCTTGTATAAATCATCAGGGTTGTGGATTAATATACAAGGTTCTGCATTATTGCAAAAATCGTTCTCAAGATGAAACCACCGAATACGAGTGAATCCCTTAACGAGACAAACAATTTAGGAATACCAGTTGGACAGTCGGAGGTAAAATAGAAGTGTATTGATTAAAAAAAAAAAAACCTTTGATGATTTAAAACTTAACAAAAACTAACCAACCAACCCTAACAGTAATTTATTTCGTCTCGTTTTATAATTTTTAGTCACAGTATCAAAAGAATTCGCAAATTGTCTATTCGCTTTGTACGATGGGTTCTCGTCAAACTTTAAACCTCTCTTATGAATCGGAACTCTTAGGTATCGATATTGGAATTTTGAATTTACCGAATAACTAATTACTTGAACAATTTTAGAGAACGAAGTATACTACCCGGACCCCCACATGACACATATATACCTAGAAAAAAAAAAAAAAAGGAGATCCCTTCTCTACGTCGAAGACGTAAAAAAAAAAACAACAATCTAAATGACTTCGAAATGTCAAAGTGACTAACGAGTCTTCGTAAATCACTCGGATCGTATAAGAAAGTCCACATATAAAATAGGAAGATGAACAAGAAATTTTTGACTTTACGTAAAAAAAAGTCAGTTCTCTTTCAATGAAATAACTTTAACGATTATATACAATGAGAAATTAAAGACTTTATAAAAACAGGTACAATCCACTTCTATACTAAAATTTTCCTTCGATCTTAAATAACGAAATTTTTGTGTACATAATCCATCAACATAATTCATAACGGACGAAATTATATACATATATGTATTTATAAAAATTATAAACCGAAGAAGGGACCACCGAGTCTGTCATTTCTTAGACGAACGTCACGACCTCTGGGGTCCAAGTTAGTGACCCAACCCTTCTAGGGGGTCTCTTCCCTTACCAATGGGTGAGGTCATAAGAACG
This sequence comes from Capra ibex, assembly GCA_006410555.1. NCBI lineage: Eukaryota > Metazoa > Chordata > Mammalia > Artiodactyla > Bovidae > Capra > Capra ibex. The sequence continues at coordinate 50,083,572 of SJYO01052474.1, read as the reverse complement.
GACCTCTTAGGGTACCTGTCACCTCGGACCACCCGAGGTACCCCAGTGTTTCTCAGTTTGTGTTGACTCGCTCGTTGTGTGAAATTACATACACATATGTATTTATAAAAATTTCACACTTTTAAATGTAACATATTAAGAGACAAATCTTCAGATTAAAAATATGAGAAACCCCGACCACCATAAATGTAAGGTACAAGACAAAAGTAAGTGGAGTTTCATTTGGAAACAGGAACTAAAAATTTAATAAAGAGTCCTCAAAAGAGGAAATACGGTCATGTAGGAAAACCAATTTACACGAATAATCGTAAAAAAACACGAACTCGAAGGTTGCTCTTCCTTTGGTCTCCGTACTTTGGGTCCGAAAGGACCTTCGGAACCAAATAGGGTCAGTACACTGGAACCCGGAGTACCCTTTTATTCTCGGTAAAAAACGGAGTCTTCCTTAAGACCCAGAAAAACGAATTAGAAAGTTTCACGAGTCACTTGACGTTGACTATTTATCAATCCAAATAAGTACTATTAACTTTAAAGACTTAAAAGGGGATTGACAACATTCTATGATAAAACGAGTCACAGTTTATATACCTCCTCTAAGTTTAATTGACATCAGTTGGAATGTTCATATTAATGTATCTGGTGACACTTAAGAACTAGAATAGATCCTCGATATATCAAAAGAAGGTCAGTACTGACTTAAAATTTTATTAGGACGAAGAGTGAAACTCTCAGTTACAGAATAATTAGTTAACTCACGTAAAAAACGGATAACTTTGTTCTTTTGTTTAATTTTCCCAGTTTGGACGGTTCCGAAAATCAAACCCCTCGTCTTTATAGGTTTTCCTTTTGTCTTTTATTAGTACCTCCGGGAAACCTCTTAGACTTCAGGAATAATCACAATTATCAACATCGATAACAACAACAAATCAGCGATTCAAAACAGGCTGAGAAACGCTGGGGTACCTGAGATCGGGTGGTCCGAGGAGACAGGTACCCTAAAGGGTCCGTTCTTATAACCTCGCCCAACTGTAAAGGAACAAGTCACCTAAAAGGGTTGGATCCTAACTTGGACACAGAGGACGTAACCTTCCGTCCAAGAAATGGTGACACGGTGGTCCCTTCAGGGGTCAACATTGATACGTCTCAATAATTTACGATCCTCATCTCTATTGGTTCATTTTTGGGAGTAAAGTGTAAACTACTTTTACTCTGACTCCGATTTATTCTGTATACTTTAGGTTCCTTATAAAGAAGAATTCTTACATTTTTTATTAGACTAAGAATTAAAATTAAGAAAAGGAAAGAATTAAGAGTCGACAGTCCTAAAACTGTCAAAAAGGAAGTCTTATGGAAAACTTAAATACAAAGGGAAAAGTATTATTGTTAACAATTTTTACATCGAAAGGTTCGGGGTTCACTCTAGATAACGTAGTCCTAGAGACTCTCACCCCCGAGTCCTTACGTCAGAATTGTACGAGGTGGCGGTAGTCACAAAAGTAGGTACCAACGTACAATCTTAGTAGGGGTCATGGTCTAGATCGTTACAGGTTTCGAGACGCTACTAAGTCACACGAGAGTCACAACTCTATAACGGGAATCTTCACAAATATTTAGTCGAGTCCACAGACCCCTAGACCTTACCCTGGACTCTCAGACTTAAAGACTATTCGAGGGTCCACTGGATTAATAACGATCTTTTGTACACCTTATGTTTCGTCGGTCACGAATGTAAAACACTTGTTCATACTTATAAAACGAGGTCGGCGAAGACATGTTACTATTAATTGGAACTGACATATAATCTTAGTAAGTTCATAATTTTATTTGGACCTCAAAGTCTAAATCTTCGGGACCTAATTATGAGTCTGTAGAGATCAAAATAAATCGTTGTGACTACTAAGATTACGTTAGGGTCCCAAATCTAGTGAAAACGAGATACAACGACGAAATACTGCAAGAAAGACTTAGACCAAGACAAAGAAATGACTGACTTTCACGAAGACTTGGACAAAAACATGTAGCACCGCGTGTCATTTTTTACTATTACAAACACACCGTACTCACACTCTCATTTACCAGAGTGGGTCCCCCACGAGACGACCGAGGGTAAGAACCATGGTGACCAACTCATCGATACTGCGAGACTCTCGGTCTGTGTGGCATATATATCACTCACTCGGAAGTCAACTATGGAGTAATAACACTCATAGTACACATAAGACATAGTAGTTATAGTCACTACCCTTAAGAAAACGATACAACCTAGTCTCAGGTGTAGGTCGAAATAACATCGACAGAACCGATGAGTTGTATTTAGGAGTGGATTCAACATTAGCACAGGACTTAGGTTGGAGAGGGGGAGTGAAGACGGGTGGGTTAGGGTGAAATTATTTGGAACGAGACTCACCGGTAATAACTAGACGGTAGAGTCTAAAGAATGTCAAGTATCTGAAACACGATAAACGAACCCACGCCTACAAGAGAGCAATAAAATACATGGATTTAGAATAGACAGCTTCTAAAATAGAAATTTCCGCGTCTACGACCGAATATAAAATCAGAGTTCATGAGATCGTATCCCTTGACACTATTTCCATTGAAACCACCTTTCAAAAATGAAGGCGAAATCCAAACTTCCTAAGTAATTACTTTCTCACGGAATGTTTGTGTATTTGTTAAAGTTGGAATATATCTAATAAACTGAATTAAATTTATATGTGAGTAAGTGAGTAATTTTCTTTTTTTTAATCTTTGTTACCTCTCTTCATTATCGTAACAACAAATCAACGAGAACACGGACTAAGAAACTCTGGGGTACTTTACGTCGTGTGGTCTGAAGGGACAGGAAGTGATAGTATATACACTTTGTATGTACACATTGTTGTTATGTAGTGGTTGTAGGTCTGAACTTGTCGCGACCGCTCAGGACTTACTCTCGTTAGACCTCAGGGTCGACTCGTTTCCAGGCTCCGTCACCGGTCTGACGCCCACTCTGAAACTTAACGTCGAAACTCCCTAGGGTGATATTAAGACTGAGTGTTTGACTATGGTAGTAATCAAACGTATGTTTCTTCGTCGAGAAAATGTTACGGTAAACAAAGTAGAACACTCAGTGTTCTGTAGAATCTCTGCCTCGTCCCTTCTCCCCCAACCGGTCTGTTAGCCCGAGTTCTTTTAAGATTCTGGATGAGGGAAAGAATGGATTTCACGAAGGTCTGAACGACACGAACGTCCGTCCGTACCTAAGGTCCGTCACAGGTCGTCCAATCTTCGCCTAGTCTCCGGACGACAGGACGAAGACTTCGGACTTGTTCTAAAGGAGGTAAAATTGAAGGGATTGTTCCACATTACTTAAAAGGACCACAGAGTCGCCGTTCCTTAGACGGACGGTTACGTCCACTGTGTCCAAGCTAGGGACCCAGCTTTTCTAGAAGACCTCCTCTTGTACCGTTGGACGAAGTCATAGGAACGGACCCTCTAGGGTACCTATCTCCTCGGACCGCCCGTTAGACACCCCAGCGTTTCTTAGTCTGTGTTGAATCGCTGATTTGTTGTCGTTATGTTGTTCGTTCCAAATTATGGACAACCGTCCTGTCCGAAGAGATTTATGGTGAAAACTTACGGAAATTGAAACTTCCTGCTTAATTCTCAAAAGTCCGTATAACGTATTAATTTCACTTTCAGCGAGTCAGTACAGACTGAGAAACGTTGGCGCATCTGTCATCAGGTATCTTAAGAGGTCCTGTCTTATGACCTCACCCATCGGAAAGGGAAGAGGTCCCCTAGAAGGGTTTGGTCCTTAGTTTGGTCCCAGAGAACGTAACGTCCGGCTAAGAAATGGTTGACTCGATAGTCCCTTCGATAGTCCTTCGTAGTAATTTTACGATCCATAAAGTCTCCTAGCAACGGGACACATCGGATACACTTCCCACACACCACCCTGTGTCTTACACCCGAGGTACCATACTCGGTACCTTTTCGGTTACCCTGAAGTCTGTACCCCTCCTCTACGAATTGAGACATACAAATCTTTAGCTGAAGGAAGAGATCCTTTCTGACAACCACACTTTGTCCATCTGATGAAGGATCACTGAAGTCGAAGACTTTTCTTTGAAAATTTGAGACGTACCAGGGAACTTTTGTTGACAATAATGATAATCCTTCTCCAAATTATACCTTGAACAGTCCTAATTAAACTTTTAGGACAGGTCACCTAAATTCTTCTCAAGAATTGAAGGAAAATACAGTAAAACAGTGAACCCGTAATCCCTCCGGTTTTGACGTCTTACAAAATTCATGCCTAATCGGAGTTAAATCCTTATTCAACATAAAAATTTAAAACGTTCAGTAAAACCTGAATCTCACATAAAAAGGTATATTTATAACAATGTTCTACCTCAGTAGTTCACGTACTTCTAGCTTTCCCTCCGTCGAGACAGTGACACCTCTCTTTGACTCCGAGTCCTCCCTCCGACACAGGTCCAAGAACGAAACCCCCTTTATGGAAAAGTCTACGGGTCAAAAAGTAGACATTTTACTCTTACTTATGTTCTAACGACACTCTGAGTTCTCTCGAACACTTTCATAAGACTCTTAATTCCGTTCAGGATCAATACTTCAGGTTTCCCTAAGTCACATCCCACCCACCCGTCGACGTCAACACCGACCGAGTCTCCAATTTCGCAGACCCTCTCTGGACCCAAGCTAGGGACCCATCCCTTCTAGGGGACCCCTTCCTTTACCGTGGGGTGAGGTCATAAGAACGGACCTCTTAGGGTACCTTCATCCTCGGACCACCCGATGTCAGGTGCCCCAGCGTTTCTCAGCCTGTGCTGACTCGCTGAAGTGAAAGTGCAAGTGAAAGACACCGGTCGTGCAACAGTGTCTCCCCACTTCCCTCGGTGTCGTGGGATCGAAACGTCAAGGACGAAAATGGAACTCCTCCTCCTTCTCTCTTTCCTGCCACCCACAGGTCGAAATCGTACGTCTTCTGCGCCGACTCCTTGGAATCCTTTCGTCCAGCGCCTCGAGGTGAAGGCTCCTTAGGGTCGACCGACCCATCCTCCCTCCCAGACGCCTTCTCTGGTCCTGAAGACTCGGTGGACGATCACGTTCCGTCGGACCTCTTTCCCTCTCTGACGCTCTCAACCCTTCTCTAGACCCCCTAGGCGACCAACCTCTCCCCTACCCTAAGTCCTCGGGAACTTCTGACTCGTTTTGTCCTACCTTATTGGAGGACAGGACAAAGAAAGAGACAAGGAAGACGGGAGCAGTGTCGTCACTTTGCTACGTCCGGTACCTACGTCACCCCTCGTTGTTCCCGGTGGGGGAGGCGTGAAAGACTCGACACCGACCTGTCTCCGCACAGTCACCCTCGCCTCGACCCCGCCCGGAGACCTTGAGGTGACACGACCCCAAGTCCTGACTCTTGGACCTCCGAATCCGTCGTCCGACGTGGACCCGTTTCCCAGACTAAACGTGACTAGTGCCCCTGAGATAAAAACTTTTGTTTTGTTAATGTACGTGTGACACACACACACACACACACACACACACACACACACACACACATCGATTGATAGTTTCATATAAGTTGAAACCAAATAATACACCTGTACTAAATGCTAATAAATTAAAAGGGGGAATATACGTAATTAAGTCGTAAACTCAGCCTGAAACAAAAGTCGAAGAACGATTCATGATGATACCATCTTAAGTCATTTTGTAACAAAAGAGGGGAGTCCCTTAATGCAAGATAAAACAAATTTGTTCTAAGATTATTGACCTCTTATTATTAAAAGTTACTTCTTCCTCGAGTTTAGGACATTCCGACTTTTAACTGTATATTAGACCATGCTTTAAAGAAATTAGTCTTTCACCTTCCTCACCGGTCAAATCAAAGTCTCATAACCATTAAACACACGAAGGTCATTTTGAATTCTCGGAATGTCTTAAGAGTCAGTGTCCTAACGTCAGAAAACTCAATCTAATGTTTCGTTTGGAAGTGAGAAACTTGTGCTAAAAAGAATATCTTATCAAAACCTTAAAAACTTTCGAAAAAAAAAAAATTACAAGACTACAAATCTTACTGTTTTTATTGTATACACAATTTGACCTTTTTAACCAATAGTTAAAACACTTGAGGGTTTTCTGATATGTGTCCTAATTATTAGTGGTCTTATATAAATCTCTTTTAGTAGTAGAAAAGACATCCGTTCTTCCGTACTTTTCGAGAAACCCCTACAAAATTCTTCAAAAACAGTAATATACAGAAATACGAATTTAATACACGAGTGTTCCGTCATAGACGAAATAAATGACCCCAAAAGTAAAAGTCTACTGTATATGTATCTTAAATAGAGTTAACTTATTTAATTTCGTATTAAGATATGAAAATATATTTTTATCGAAGATATCTCATGTGACGGACATTGTTGTCTACTTAACATCGGAAAAAAAAGAAAAAAGAATTTTATTATTTTCTTTCTACCTTCCCCTTATTCTATGAAGTCCCATTCCTCCGAAAACAACGTCGGGAAGGCAGGAGGTGTTCTCCGGTGTGTTATGTCCCAAGAATCCAGTCTTAAGGACGAAGGTTGAAGACAAAGAGACAAATAGGCGAAACAAAGAACCCGATCAAAGATTTCAAGGGACTCTTAGTTGAATAATAGATATACATACGACATACGATTCAGCGAGTCAGGACGCCTGAGACGTTGGGGTACCTGACAACGGGAGGAGACAGGCACCCTAAAGGGTCGTTCTTATGACCTCACCCAACGGTAAAGGAGGAGGTCCCGTAGAAGGGGAAGCTTGGACGTGGAGCACAGAGGACGTAACCGTCCACCTAAGAAATGGTGACTCGGCGGACTTCGGGAATAATAAACATATGGTCCCTTCACAACCATGAATTGTATATCCTACGAACACTTCTGAATAATAAAATCAAGTCCATCTCGTGAATTTTTACGGACCGTCCATTATTCTTAAGTTTACAATCGACGAAATAATGATGATGACGATGATTAATTGATAACAATAACAATTTAACTTTACTTTTGTCCTTAAATTTTGTAATACTTAACTTCCGTCTAATACTTAGTTGGAACCTTTGACTTTCTCCCAGTAAGTCTACGACTCTTTAGGTTCTTAACTGATCACGACGTTCCTAATTTAATTCCTTCCGTGGTTTTCCTGAAACACAGAAGAAGGAAGACTCTTTAATATCATAAGACTCCCTCGTCTCTCGACTACTAGAACTTTTTAGTATACATAATGACCTCTTAACACTTCCAGTCTCCGATTAAATTTCCGTATTACATTTTACGTAAAGACAATTTCAGGCGTCTTATGACAAACGGGAGAAAATGGTCTTAATGAATCATAATAAGATCTTCAAATAATAATAGTAGTGTACCCTTCTTATTTGATTTTATCATTTTAATAATTTGTCTTTGTTTTAATAGCAAAATTTTATAATGAATTTTACCTCTTAATCTCTACTATTTGTTTTTATGTGGGATTTTCTTGGTTAACATATCGTTTCCTTTATGTAATGTTTATTTATGTGAAGTTTTGATTTATGTAATTGTTATAGGTCACTTCATATTACTTTTGTTTTAAAGTACAAATAATCTTCCCCTCTTTCATAATTTTGAGGGTCCTTTCTGAATTATTCTTTATACTCAATTCAAATACAATAATCGAGATGACTATCCTCAAAACAGTCCCCGTTAACATTTCTCTCAAGCTTATTAACTTAGATATACAAATACCTATTATTGTATATACACGACATTTGTACATCTAAGAAGGGTATATTTTTAATATTAGAGATTCCCTAATGGTTTCATATTCACATTGTCAAGAAGTCATACCATTTCCACCATAAATGTAAGATACTGTCTTCTTACTAAATCAGTCCTGTATTATCAATTCTGTAATTCGTTTATTTCGGGTTTAAAATAATACCACCATACTGTAGAAATTTCCTTCACCTGTCATCTAACGAGTTGTTCTTTAGTTTCAAAGTTTTCGAGTTTCTTGGGAAATGTTTGTTTACAGTTTACTATTGGATCAATTTATAAACATCAAAGTTACTAGATCTTTCATTGAGAAACAGAAAACATTGGTAATCATAGAAGATCCATTTTACTTAAAATTTTTAAAATTTATCTTTATGGAGATATTTTTATTCTGCTATTCTAGACTCGAGAAACAGAAATTAAAGATTCTCATAAAGTATCAACCAAAGGAAGACCAACAAATTAGTCTTCGGACGTTATCCTACTTAGAACACTATATTCTTATGACAAAAGACCTAAGAAAAATTACACAAGAAACATGAACATGTCTTCCGTTTGATAACTAAGAACATGCTTTGACCAAAATAATGGTCAAAAAGAGAGATAAAAAATTAAAAGAAAGAGATGGAGAAAAAGAAGGAAGGACAAAACAAAATTTAAATAAATTTTTATAATTTTGAATAATATTTTAAGTCTATAACGTCGTACATAGTTTCACTATCGAGGAAAAAAGACAGGGAGAGGTCAGGACAAGGGACTTCAATGGTATAGAAATAAGAAAACGGAGAGTGGTAACCAAGATAGGAAGAACGTCAACTCAAACACCTTGAATGGTAGGTTTGTAAAGAACATACCAACAACCGTTTATTATAATTATCGAGGATTAAATAAAACAACTCACTTACTTTTAATATCGATATACGAATTAAGAAAATATTAAATCAGGTGACCATAAAATTCGTCTCGAGACCCTGAAAAAAACTGATCAGGGATAAGAAATAGGTGAGGGATACTCAAGTCCTAGATGTCAAGGGTCTGAAATAGTACAAATAGAAACGTTACGAAAAGACATTCCACTTTTGTGAAAATTACTATTTTATTACTAAATACAAAGAAAAAAGAACGTCGACGGAAACGTCGTCACAACGTGACCATTCTTGCAAAAAGAGGATATCATATAAAATCCGTCTACAAATGTCGGATAGTAGGATAAAGTATATATATGTATATTAAGGTCATATTCCTACTTATACATAATGTACGTCGTTTGATCATACGTTTACATCAAATTAACTATTTAGTCTCGGTCTTTTACGTTAAAAATTATTTTTTCTCTAGATAATAATTACTCCAATATAAACTTTGAGACAAATTGTAATTATATCACAAGTATAACCCTTCTAATTCAAAAAATTAGAAGACCTATCCTTCTTTATACTTAAAGTATTTAGTCTGTAAAGACTTTATCATTGGGTTACTGTAAATATCAAATTAGATATTAAAATAACAAAAACCGAATATCATAGTAATAAGACCAAGTAAGATTAAAATTTTAGATTAAACTACACAAAAGAATATCTCTCTTTAAAATCACCTTTATATTCTATATGACTTACCTTCTTGTTTATACCTATGACAAGATAAACTCAAAATAGTGTTTTAATTCACGTTTATACATCTCATAATTATAAAATAAAAACGAAAATCTCAAAGAAATTTTTAATATGAATCATATTCAAAGTTGTGACAACGAAACAATGACAAAACAAAATATCCTCAGTATATTGTGTGGAGAAACTTTTACTAGCAGTAAAAAGAGTGGAGAGTTGTAACCTTTCTCTCTACCGAAAAGCGTGACTTTACCAATCAAAAGTACATCATAAAATAACATCATCAAATTATTGGATTTATAAAATTCGAAGAATACCTTTAAAAGTTTCTATAAAATCTCATCTTTCTCATCTGGGTTGAGGGGGATGGGTAAGGAGATCGAAGTTGTTGACTTCTGTGTATCGGTAAAAAGACAGTAGATGTAAAAGTATGATAGAGAAAAATTTCCTTTGGAGTCTATGGTATAGTAAAGTAGACATTTATAAAAAGTACATACAGAGTTTCCTGAAAAAACAATTGACGTCATAGTAACAGTATGAACTTTTATAACTTCTGGTCAATGAGTCATAGGAGTTTATAGTTAGTCTCAAATTTACTGGACCCCCTTACCCGTAAATGATTGGTAGTCAAGTCAAGTCAAGTCAGCGAGTCATCACAGGCTGAGAAACACTGGGGTACTTAGCGTCGTGCGGTCCGGAGGGACAGGTAGTGGTTGAGGGTCTCAAGTGAGTCTGAGTGAAGGTAGCTCAGTCACTACGGTAGGTCGGTAGAGTAGGAGACAGTAGGGGAAGGAGGAGGGCGGGGGTTAGGGAGGGTAGTAGTCTCAGAAAAGGTTACTCAGTTGAGAAACGTACTCCACCGGTTTCATGACCTCAAAGTCGAAATCGTATTATTGAGGTATTTCTTCTTGAAAACTACAAGGAGAAATAAACCTGAAAAAGAGACTCGATGTGAAATATGTTCTTTCTGTCCTTTTACGAACTACGAAAGGAAGATAATGTTGAAAAACCTTTGTACTCAACGAAAAGATCGTAGAAAATTACCACTGTTCGTCTCAAGACAGAAACCCACATACAAATACCGGACTATCGAAAATTGTCTAAAGAATTTGAATGGACAGAAAGCGACCACTCCCGGGAACGTAAACCGAGACACTAAGGAACTATACCCTAAGGGTCTACCGAGTCACCATTTCTTAGACGGACGGTTACGTCCTCTGTATTCTTTGTACCCAAACTAGGGATAGGGAAGGGAGATCCCTTCTAGGGGACCTCGTCCTTTACCGTTGGACGAGGTCATAAGAACGGGCCTTTTAAGTTACCTGTCTCCTCGAACCACCCGACGTATCAGGTACCCCAACGTTTCTCAACCTTTACTAACTCGTACACACGTATGAGTATGCGTGTGCACATGTGTGTGTGTGAGAGGAACTATACTGGAGTGATCATAAGACATCGAAGGAATTGAAAGACCATGACGTTTTGTAAAGGAAAGGTCTGGACCTTAGTAGGTCATAAGAGTCCTCGGGACTAAGGAAGGTCATCGTTTACCATAAATCTCCGGTGTTAAAACCACTATCTCCATAAGTAACGATCATAAAATATGATCTAACCGGTAACACGGATCCGGAAAAATCATCTATCTTAATCCTTTGTTAAAAAATTTATCTTTTTTATTTAATAAATAAATATAAAGATGTAAGTTTAAATCCTAATGAAAAAACTATGATTTAAACATAGAGAAGACAATCGGACTCTTAGAACCAAAGTGTAATGGATATAAACTCCGTATTTTCATAGTTTATATAACAATTTTTACTAATGATCTTTATTAAATTTTGAACAAACACCAAAATAAAAACTGAAATTATATATAAGTCGATCCTCACATGTCATTTTAAGTCAAGTTAGTGAGTCAGTGCAGGCTGAGAAACGCTGGGGTACTTAGCATCGTGTGGTCCGGAGGGCCTCAAGTGAGTTTGAATACACGTAGATCAACCACTACGGTAGGTCGGTAGAGTAGGAGACAGCAGGGGAAGGAGGAGGAAGAGGGTTAGGGAGGGTCGTAGTCTCAGAAAAGGTTACTCAGTTGAGAAGCGTACTCCACCGGTTTCATGACCTCAAAGTCGAAAACGTAGTAAGGAAGGTTTCTTTAGGGTCCCGACTAAAGGAAATCTTACCTGAGCAACTTAGAGGAACGTCAGGTCCCCTGAGAGTTCTCAGAAGACGTTGTGGTGTCAAGTTTTCGTAGTTAAGAAGTCGCGAGTCGAAAAAAATGTCAGGTTGAGAGTGTAGGTATGTACTGATAATCTTTTTGGTATCGGAACTGATCTGCCTGGAAACAACCGTTTCATTACAGAGACGAAAAGTCATACGACAGATCCAATCAGTATTGAAAGGAAGGTTCCTCATTCACAGAAAATTAAAGTACTGACGTCAGTGGTAGACGTCACTAAAACCTCGGGGGTTTTTATTTCAGACTGTGACAAAGATGACAAAGGGGTAGACAAACGGTACTTCACTACCCTGGTCTACGGTACTAGAAGCAAAAGACTTACAACTCGAAATTCGGTTCAAAAAGTGAAAAGGAGAAAGTGAAAGTAGTTCTCCGAAAAATCAAGGAAAAGTGAAAGACGGTATTCCCACCCCAGTAGACGTATCGACTCCAATAACTATAAAGAGGGTCGTTAGAACTAAGGTCGAACACGAAGAAGGTCGGGTCGTAAAGAGTACTACATGGGACGTATCTTCAATTTATTCGTCCCACTGTCATATGTCGGAACTGGAATTTAAAAAAACTTTAGGAAAGGGTTAAATTATTTATTAAGAATATACAAAAAACCTATAAATCCTTATATTTAAAAAACAAAATTTAAAATTAACATATTCTATAAATACACTAAGGTTTTAGTTTGGATATTTGTTCCATCCAACATCAACGGACCCCCCGACAGTATTGTTTCATGAACATGGAATTTTCTCGTCTTCAAATAAAAGAGTGTCAAGACCTCCGATCTTCAGATTTTAGATCCACTACCGACTTACACAAGAGAGACTCTGAAGTAAGATCGAAGAGTACCAAGACCATTAGGAACGGAACGTGACATTCCATGGTACTGAGGTTAGAGACGGAGACAGAAGTACTCCATAAAAGGGGATATAGAGTCAAATTTAAAGGGAGAATAATATTTCTATGGTCAATATAACGTAAACCTCAGTCGGAAAGTGTAGTACACCGGTTTCATAACCTCGAAATCGTAATCAGAAAGGTTACTCATAAGTCCTAACTAAAGGAAATCCTAACTAACCAAACTAGAGGGACGACAGGTTCTCAGAAGAGGTCGTGGTGTTAAGTCTTTGTAGTCAAGAAGCCACGAGACGGAAGAAATACCAGGTTGAGAGTGTAAGTATGTATTGATGATCATTTCGTAAAAAAAGGAGTTTTACCCTCATGATGGTGTCAGGGAGAGAAGACAAAAGTGTCGGGGTCAAGACATCCGAAGAATGGAATGCGACTCGACTCTTCTTGGAAAAGATTGAGACTTTCTTCGGAAAAGATTGAGAAGCTAATCATACCCAATACGACGACGACGACGACGACGATTCAGCGAAGTCAGTACAGACTGAGACACTGGGTTATCTGTCGTCGGGTGGTCCGAGGGGGTAGGGACCCTAAGAGGTCCGTTCTTGTGACCTCACCCGACGGTAAAGGAAGAGGTCACGTACTTCACTTTTCACTTTCACTTCAACGAGTCAGTACAGACTGAGAATCGCTGGGGCACCTGACGTCGTGTGGTCCCAATATCCCCAAAGGATTTACTCGTACGACAGACTCAATATACTGAAAAAGTTACAATTTCGACAAAAAATTCAACAAAACTCTAGTCAACAAGTTAATTCTGTTCCACCTCGGACCACCCGACGGTAGATACCCCAGCGTGTCTCAGCCTGTGTTGACTTCGTTGAATCGTCGTCGTCGTACGATTTTATACATTCAAAAAATGTTGGACTCGTAAATAATCACTAGTCTTAGGACACTTTAATTAACATCGACAATGCACGCACCTAACGAAACAAAAATTTTTTGTCATATGATTCAAAATAAAATTCGATTATGCTCCGTATCATTAATGCATGAAAAATAATATTGTACACGAACAAAGTCCCTGACATAATAAGGATGAAATTCTGATAACACCTTCGTGGGAGTAAAAACTTACCTCATACCTACTAATACTTACTATTTGACTGACTTATAGGGGAACAATAATTATGTAATTTTTCCAAGTTAGAAATGGGACTCCATTCTATGAAAAAGTTAATACTAAAAAAATGAAATATTTCATAACGAATATAATTTACCACTAAGATTCAGATTCTAGATCAAGTTATATAATTTAAAATAGAAAAAATTTTTTCATTTACCCATAGAAAAAAATCTTTCCTTATACTTTTTTTAGTAATAATTAAACCCCCCCAGAAATTACTAAAATACCTTTACTCATAATACTAACGTACCAAATCTTTTATACTTTTGATCTAAACACACAAATATACATAATGTAATGGAAATGTACAGTAAACGGCTTATGACAAAGAAGGAATAGACTCTAAGAAGTAAATTAGTCTACGTGAAAAGGGGATCACCCTCACCTTCTTTCCTCGACTCTATCCTTCCGTCACGATACTCATTGACAAATTACGTAGGGATCCGTAAGAGGTCCTGGATGGACCCAACACTGAAGGAGTCACTGTAGGAAGAACTCCAAGAGGACAATTCGTACGAAGGGGAACCGGGGGGGAAGTATCGTACGACTACGACGATCTTCCACACAACGGACGACGTCGTCCCGGTACCGACGGAACCACGACACTCTAGACTTCGACCCCGAGTCATAGTCGTGATTAGTCCCGAGAACCAGTAAAGGGTAACTCATTCTCCTCCGATTAAAGGTCTACTTGACTCAATCGGACGAATTAATACCTCCTCTATCTCTGGTTATTTATTGGTGGTTTCACGAATAACTCATGAAAGACATGTACAGACGTAAATGACAAGGTCGTTACCCTAGTGTGTTGTGAAAAAATATTCACGAAAAACAGAAAATTCTTATAAATTTTGGTAGAAGGATTTAGTAGAAAAGAGTTGTCGTAGCAAAAAATACCGTCATTATGTTAGACGGTAACAAATAAATCAAGTAGAAAATACTTTTAAAACCAACAAAAGTTGAAAATTTTATAGGATTTCGACGTTATTTGTAAGAACTTCGTTTTAGAAATGGGTATAGGTATACAAAAAAATTTGAGATTTAAACACCTACCCCTATGTGCATATGAATACAAAAAAATTTGATATTTAAACACCTACACCTTGATAAATCAAGTTGTCTTATATCCGAAACTACTAAAACCATGTACAACGTTTTACGAAAGACCTATCCTAAATAATTACTTTTAATGGTGTCCGTCACAAAGACTTTTACGTACAAAAAGACCTAGGAACGATTAAATTACCGATTTTTTTAATTCTAGTACACTACGTAAAACAAGTAACGATATATAAACACATACATGTACATATAAAAGTCACGATACATAATTTACGTGAAGGTGAAAATTTTGATTAACGAATAAGTGCGGGAACAGATATAAAAATAACTGCAAAACATTCTCGAGTAATATACGTCCTTCAGTTATGATACGATATGCCTATGTTGTAAAAGAGGTCGAAAAACAAACGGGAAATCGAACCATGTCATACTACACTTACATAAAAAAGAACAGTCTTGATAGTACAGATACTTAGAAATTCTAAATACAAAAAATAAGTAAGTATATACATTTGTTTTGAATAAGAAAAATATTAATACAAAAACTCTAAATGTCAAAAATTAAATAGACTTTAAACAGACTTATGAGTCAAAAGCCCGTCCTTAGGTTGGAAAATAAAAAAGTTTTACCAGAAGACACATTGGATTGTGAACCCACTCACCAGGTAGAAGACGGACGAAGAAAATAATAAAGGTTTTAATAATATGTGTATACGAAAGTTGATGAAAACCTGAAAGACAAATCACAATGGAATACAACTCCAGGACTCTTTATCCGAGATTCTACCTCTAGACATGGACTTCATATATCCCCTTGAGGGAACCCCCGTTATAGACGTCCCCCTACTTCCTTAATCCTCCTCCGTCCGCCTCCTCAACTCGACACTAGGTCAGTGTCGTCTCCGGAGTCGGTTAGAGACCCCTTCGAGACCTTGACCCTACTGGGATGTCTCAACAGGATGGACTTCGTTCCCGGAGACTGGAAATATAAGGGGGGACAACTGATCAATACCGACGTCAATGGGAACCCCTCCCACTGCAAATCACTTAAATGAGAGATGACGTCTCCCATCGAGGGTCTCTCTCTGTGTCGACTCCCAACAGTCGGTGGTGGGGAGGGTTGACGAGTCCCCTACTCACGGAGTCGGGGCTTCTCTCTGGACACCGTGAGGTGACGTAGACGGTATCAAGGAAACTAGACAGACCGATAAGAACACGGTCGTAGTGTGACAAAATTAATGTATTCATCGTTTAAAATAATAGACAATCCTGTAAAAGAAGTCAATAGAGGCAAAACAGTAAAAAGGTACATTGTGTAGAGTCATCTGTGAACTCTAAAACGAGTCGAAACAAAATACAAATACTTAATTAAACTCCTTCTTAAGTGTAGAACTTTTTAATTTAGACAAGTCCTTATATCTTATAGAAAGACAAACAAGTTGAGAACAAAATACAGGGAATCAACTTAAAATATCGAAAACTTCTAATGTCTAACATATAGAAAACAATATAGAATAAGAATCGGTACCCACTTGTCCACTTCTGACTGGTCACTTCTTAGATGTATCCCCCGACACTTCGAAGAAATGATCTAAATTTCTCTGGGTCTACCCTTACCATGTCCTTCCCTTTTAAACAGTTAACAGTCTTATAGAGTTTCTATAAGATCATTCCTTTGACAACTCCTATGAAAAAAGAATTTTACAGAGGGAGAGAAAAAGTTAATCCATTAGAATCGGTCGACCATGTCCTAAATATGGTTTTATTACCTAAACTAACCATAAGTTTGGTTCTATACAACCTGTCAATGGTCTCCTCTTCCTGAGTCGGGATAACTTTCGACACTTCCGTTCAAAGACACTACAACAGGACAACAGACAACGTCATGTTATTTAAATGCCGTTTGAATCACCACATTTGTTGTTAAAATAACACAAATACCAAAGACGATCATCCCTTAAACCCGTCCCATATCTTACCAACCAAACAAAGACGCTACAGTCTCCTGAGACGATCTGAGTTTACCGACCCTTGTGACCTTAATTGGACCTCGATGAAGTGAATGTAAGACCGACGAACTGCCCTCATGGACGTTCCGACTCGGGTCGACTCGGAGTGACCTTGTAGACGTTCACGGGAAAAGTACTCAGAACACGAAAACATAATCATAGAGTCCCATCAATCCGAAGAGTACACCAACGAGTCCCGAGGTTCAGCCTATGGCGCACCGGAGAAGGTATGCCGAAGACGGTACCGGACGACTTCGTCAGTGTTCGGGTCGGTCTGAATTTTCGTCCCCGTGTCTGGGGTCTGGAGACGTCCTCCTCAGAGGTACTTAAACGTCGGGACAAAATATTGGCGATGTCGATGAAGAGACCAGAGTGGATACAAAGTGTGACCACAGTACACGAGTCTACCCTTGGGTCCGTTGGTAAATCATACAGACCGTTGGTAAAAGTTTTATCAGTGTTAAATTACACTTAACAGTCTGTGTATTTCATTAGATATCAATTTCGTAAAACAAAAAATTAAAAATTTCCTAACCCTCTAGGACGAACGAAAATACAACGACATTAAAAATAAAACTTACCTGATTACTACCGTAACAAGAAGTATATACCGTGTATAAACTCCATTCTGATAAGTAAAAATTATACATACCAAATATGACATATGATCTTATCATTCTTGTCACTCTATTACTAACTGAATAGCAAGTCAAAATACTGTCACAGTAAAGATTATATGGATAATCATCTATTTTTTAATAAAGGATAACTAACTAAAGTGATAACCGTATCGGTCGGTGTAAATTTTATTAAAATTTCCTATTTCATCTCCTCCCGTCCCTATAAACTATTTATAATTTATAAGTACCCGAAAACATGTATTCGTCATATATAACCAATGGATTTTATAACCCTTGTATTCCCTTTCCTGGTAAATAACAGTTTACCACAATCACTGATAAGACGATTACAATTTGTCTTTATATCAGATATGTCTATAAATTATTGACGGAAGTGAATGAAGTATCAACTCGTTGTAAAGATTTTGATTTTCTAATTGTATAAAAGACTCAAAACGCAAAGGTAAAGAGGAAAAAAACTGGTAAGGAAGATGATGAACAAACTTAATAAAATCGAAGTCTCATAAAAATCTTAAAAGAAAAAACTGAAGAAGGACTAAGAAACTCCAGGTCTTCATATCGTATACATACATTAAAAGTTAAACCCAATTACGTACGCTTAGACGATAATAGGACAACAAAAGAAACGAAACCTTCACACCGTAAAAGTCAAATTATGGAGTTTCTAGACAACGTAGGATCGAATCACAGACTCATATATGGTCAACGAACTATTTATAAACAGTTTACTCCTTCGACAATCTTCTAGTTGAATTTTATATAAACGTATTTCTAAATTCTATGAAACTACGATTATAAAGACTGAAACGAGATTCATTCAAGAAACTTAATACATTAATCCCCTCTGACTTTACTTTTAAGTACTAATTTTCTAACACTTTTTAAAACAAAAACTTTGTTCTATGTGTCTTGATTGAATTGTCTTCAATAGACTATTCGTCCTCTCCTTCGACTGAAAACTTCCTTTCGTTTCGGTCCCACGAAACAGAGTACTCCTCGGTTTCAATCTACTCAAACGCCCCCCTAGACAAGTAAAACGACTCATCATGGGTCGACAGAAATAATGTAAACCCTTTAGTCTGAAATTCTCTTCAATTTTGTACCTTGTACTGTAAGAATGATTTAACGATTGGATATCAATACGACAAAAAAATTAACTTTCTTCTTAAAGATTTGTAATTTTCATTCGTACGTTATAGTAAAAGAATATTACGAATGATACTGTTAATAAAGTCTCCGACTTCTGTATTATAGACGACGTCTCTTATACTCCGAGACCCAAACCAACTCCCTAAGAACCACGAAACCCGGGACCGGTCTTTAAAAAATCAGACGTCTCTCGTCATAAGAGGGAGGTACAAGTAAACAAGTCAGACCTGGACTTCACGTATGATTCACCAGGGAAAGACTCTGACGTACAAACCCAAGACTCTCGTACCCCCACTCCACTCCAACCTCTACCGTCGTCACCACCCACACACAGTCATCTTCTATCTGTCGTTCCTATTTCACAAAAGTCAAGACCTCCGTCCTCTTTAAACAAGACACACCTCGTCAGCTAGATCGAGACAGAACTTCCTAGTCTCGTGAAACCTATCCACCTCAGCTTTTCTTGGGACCCCTCCCAGTTTCCACCTGTAAAACCCTATCCCTCCCCCATCTTTCGTCTAGTCAAAGGGACCCTATGTTTACTGACTCCTCCCTAACACCTTCTAGTCTAACCTCGTTTCTCAACCCCAACAACTACTTACTGGAATTACGATCTGACCAACCTTTGGAGAAGGTTCGTTCACTTCCTTCATCTTTACACTGGTTATCTACCTGTTCTAAGTTTCGACTCGATACTTGAGTACACTGGAAACTGTGGGTGGAGTGGGGTTTCAGTTGGTCACTGGTGAAGCAGTTTGCTCTCCCGCAATGGAGTATCCCCTAAAATTCTAGTCAAATCACTCAACCCTGGTCGTTAAGGATGAATACACTTTTTTCTTATGTTTATATTTATTATTGTGTATGGTATCAAATATTTCACTTCACTTCAGCATGTCAACACGGACTGAGAATCGCTGGGGTACCTGACGTCGGATGGTCCGAGGAGACAGGTACCTTAAAAGGTCCGTTCTCATGACCTCACCCCACGGTAACGGAAGAGGTATCAAATATTTTATCCACAATAAATCTCTTTGAAGACAAACAACGAATAACATATATACATATATGTACATACACACGACTCAACACCACATTTCAGAATAAAGAATGACATCAAAATCCGAATTTTTTTTTTTAGACATCTGGTGAGTGACGAATCCCATCGTCCTCCCTCACTGAAATGGAATTCTCCTAAACCCAGAAAGGTTTATCGACAGACACCAAGAAGGGGGTCGAGACTCACGACGCAGGACAAAGTCGGCGTGGGTAAAGTGACGAGACTCGGGGCGACCGGGGGAACCACAACAGACTGAGAACACGGACCACCGGACGGGAGACCTCGACACGAACCCATTTCTCTGGTGTGATCACAGTGTACAAAAGTAAAGGGACGTATTAGAGAAATCAGGACAGGTTTGTGTAGGATTTTAGATCTTAGAAGGATCGGAGTGGGTAGGGGTTTCTCGTAACACCTCAGTGAAGACAAGAGAACTGTCAATATGACGTGGGACCCCCGGGTCCACACATTTAATATGAGATTATCCCTGGAACCAAATATAATACCACTTAGTTCAGAAGATAGTGAAAAAGATAGTAAAAAAAAAGTAACGTAAAAATTTACAAGAACTGTACTTATAAAAATCTTCAGAGTTTAATGATCCAACAAGAATTACAAAAGAAGGAACTAACAATCCAAACGGTGGGAAGATTAAAATATTTCCCCCTATTTCGACGTCTGAAGAATAGTACACCCAATTCTTATTTCTCCTCCTATAGAATTAACTTAAATCTTAGAAAAAATATTTTTGATACAAAGATAACTCTTTACTTTCAACTTTAAAGAACTCGTCTAATCTTTACATATCCATTTAACTCATACCACAAAAATTTAGGTCTTCATATAAACAAAATTTTATTATATATATATTCAAAAGACTCCAGTTCATTCGGTCAAGTAAAGTCGTCTTTACCTTCACCTTCCCTTTTGTCTTTCGTGTCTGTTCACTACTTTACCCCGACCCGACGGTTCGAGACTGAACTCCTCTACTTCATTCCATAAAAACGTTTGTGCTGGATAAGTATTATATGGAAAAACAGACCTTAAGAGTCATAAAATCATAAAGAAGTTTTATGGATAACAATTAATAAAAGATGTTCGACACAACAATTCAGTATCAATGTCAATACATAAAGTATTCTATTAGATTATAAAGAGTCGACGTCTGATTCAAAGACCCCCGGTCAAAGAGTTCTGGGACGTACAGAGACAAGACGTCCCTCCAACCTTGTACACTCTCATCAATCGTCCGTCAATCCTTTCAGGAGTAACGAAGAACCCCTTTAAGTAAGTAAGGACTCTCTACCTTAAGAGAATGACTATTTACGGTTTTCGAAAAGAACAACCTGGACTTCCCGTCTACAGTACGTTCATTATAATTAGGAAAGAAGAAACAACAAACTAAAATCATAATAAGACCTTTAACTCTAACAATTCATTCTTATCTAACCTACCATGTATATTGAGAAATAAGTGGGACTTCAATACCACACGACCATTTACAAATTGTCGGTCGAGAGACCTTTTTTTATGTATAATTTATTTTAAATAATATTTAAAATAAATATATTTTCTACATATGTTTATTATTCTCTCAAAGGTTTGTCCTAAAGAAAAAAGAAAAAAGATTTATCGAGTGGTCTCTATGAGACTGATCAAGTTTATTTTCTCCCTACACCAGGACCCTATGTCTCCAGAACATCTTAATCCCTTGTCCTTTGGGTTGATAAACCCGGAGCATTTTTGACTTTGACCCTTAAACTTTCCGGAACATGGGTTCCTCCGGATCGGAGAGGTATAGTAGAGTGAGAGGAAAAGTGAGGATGACCTGAACAGAAGACAGAGATAATGAAGAGACTATGTCCACAGACAGACCCCTCACACACACACGAGGTCTTCATGTAGACAAAGTGTTCAAACAACGGAAACTAGTAAAACGGAAGGAAACTTTAAATCTCCTTAAGTTTTGTTTGGAACTCATAAAGATAATCACCTTTTGATTATATCCTGTCTTAATCGGGACCTTCTCCCTACAGGGAATCTTCTACACAAAAACAAAATCCCAAGTAGGGGGACAACCAAAATATCTCAAGTAGGGAGGAACATGCTTCATCAATAAGAAATAAGCAGTGACAGGAAGTCAGACAGACAAAGAACTAAGGAAGGGAAGACGGTTCCTTGTAGAGAAGTAAAAGGAGAGTCTCTTGTCTTACCTTTGTTCTAAAAAACTAACCTGATGACGAACTCACAGGAACAGTGGGGGTCAGATTCGAAATTTTAAGGACAAGAAGGAGATGACGTTAGACCAGCGCGGTCACCACTCTTACACCAGAGTAGACGGTCATGGTGGTCGGGAAAGATACCTCTAATACACCGTAGGTCCGGTTCGGTAAGAAAACAGACGAAAATCAGATTCCTACCATTTTATTACTGTACTTCGGTAAGTTCCAGAAGTGTCTCTTCACGACACGGGTCGTGAAAACACGAATTAAAAAAGAAATCAGAGAGTGACTAAAACTAATACCGACGGTGGTAGAAATCTCAAAGACATCATTTCTGCATATCTTTGACATCGACTTCCTACCTATTTTTAGGAAAGGGGTGTTAAGTATTCTGTTCTTTATCTTAGTAATGGCGGCGACTAAAACTCATACTAAAAATCTAGTACAATATCTTAGAAACTCGGGAAAAGGTAAGTCACAAGGGGTCCCACGGGTCTTTTATGGAGAAGAACCAAAACCTCGAGGAAGTCGTAAACCGAAAGACAAAATCTAATTCGTAGTGGACTCGTCTAGAAGACATCTTTTGTGACTCGTCACTCATTTCGACTGAGACTCAGACGGATTCGACGGACAATGGAGAGGTCTGGGACGACAGAGGGACCCGAAAACAAACAACAAGAGGTACCTTTTGTGAAAATGACTTGTAAAGAAAATCCCGAAATATTCTTTGTCGATATACTTTGGGGAATCAAATACAAAGTACGTAGAGACGCTAATAGAAGATATCATGGGTGAGAGGAGCGAATTTTTTTGTCATGTCACATCATAAAATAAAGGCAACCACTACTTATCCTTACAGACAAAAGGACAATGGACCCTTTAAAAATACTAACAAAATGAATGTCAAGAAACAGGTCACTTTTAGTCGTTCAAGGGTTTGTTCAAATAACTCGATAAAAAAATAAGATAAGATGTCGACCCATACTCTGAAAAATCACACTAAAATTTCAATTAACAACAATAAAAGACACAACCGAAAACACTACTTTACTTCGTGGTCAGGGAACGGGACAGACAGGGGTAGCGGGTAGGTAAAGAAACAGGGCTCTTTCGTGAAAGTCTGTCATCAGGTATAAATACAACAATACTGGTATATTTGTAACGTGTGACGAATCAGTTCACGACACGAGACACGAACCGGGTGATTCAGCACAGACCGAGAAATACTGGGACACCTTACGTCGGACGGTTCTAGAAGACAGCTACCTTAAAAGGTCCATTCTTATGACGTCACCCTACGGTAAAGGAGGAGGTCCCCTAGAAGGGTTGGGTTCCTAGTTTGGACGTAGAGAACACAGAGAATGTAACCGTCCGTTTAAGAAATGACGACAGGGAGGACCCTTCGGGACTCAGACCATCCCATTTATCAAAAAATGTACCTTTGTTAATAAAAGAACATCAATTCTCAGTACATAATAAAACAAAAGGAAGTGAAAAACATATGACTAATTAATAATTGGTGTCAAGTCAAGTCAGCGAGTCAGCACAGGCTGAGACGCTGGGGTATTTGACGTCGTGAGGTGCGGAGGGACAGGTAGTGGTTGAGGGTCTCAAGTGAGTTTGAGTGCAGGTAACTCAGCCACTACGGTAGGTCGGTAGAGTAGGAGACAGCAGGGGAAGAGGAGGACGGGGGTTAGGGAGGGTCGTAGTCTCAGAAAAGGTTACTCAGTTGAGAAGCGTACTTCACCGGTTTCATGACCTCAAAATCGAAATCGTAGGTTTGTGGGTCCTGACTAGAGGAAATCTTACCCGACCAACCTAGAGGAACGTCAGGTTCCCTGAGAGCTCTCAGAAGAGGTTGTGGCGTCAAGTCTTCGTAGTTAAGAAACCACGAGTCGAAAGAAGTGTCAGGCGTTCATTTGACATTTTGTTAAATATACAACGGTTTATACATTTTAAGTGGAAAAGTCAAGAGGGTGAGCATTTGGAACCCCGGAGAGAGGACCTTGGGACACAGAAAACCGAGGTGTGATATGACCAGTTATCAAACTGACCAAAATCTTTTCAAGTAAACCTAAAAAGGATTTTTTGGACTCATTTGAAAAATCGACTAAGTCATGAAATCAAAAAAAATCTGAAATAAGGTGACAGAAGACTCTAAGTGATAGCGAAAAGTTTTCAATCCACGACAAGACGGTAGTCAAGGAAAACATGGACCAAGTAAAAAAGAGAGACCGTCGAAACCCTAAGAAAAAAGGTATAGAATTCATTTCCAGTACTACATCATCTAAAACAAAGTAAGAAATATAGTCTACGAGATTGTCGAAACAAGGAGACCTGTACACGTAAGAAGACCCCCTTTGAAAGATATAATGAAGAAACTACTGAAAGAGAAGAGGTAACAGAGAGAAAAGGAGTTTTAGGATACTAAACCTATCCCCTGAGAACCTAACTTTATATTAAAAGACCAAAAAAAGGGGGGAGGGAATAAAATGGACAATACAAAATCACATCAAAAATACTTTAAAGGTCGAGAAGATTTCTCAAAACTCGAATTTCAAAACAAAAAACGTAACAGACAATGGACGTCTAGGAGGAAGCTAAACGTAACACTCTTTTCGGACCGGTAAGAAACCATCTGGTATCGATGAGTAGTCTTTTACGGAAAAGAAAGTGTACTCCTTGGTTGGTCAGTGTGTCACGTTTCTTTTACGAGAAGGCCAAAAGACAAGAAGACAATGGAAGAAACCGGTAACCTCTAAGTGTCACCGAAGGAACTATGATCTTAACCAAAAGAACAAAAAAAAAAATTGATGAAATAAAGATTTATCCAAGGTCTATGGAACTCCTGGACCTTCTAATCAGACATACAGTCTGGAGGGAAAATTAAAACGAATTACGGGAGGAAAGAAGGGACCATCGAGTCGACCATTTGTTAAACGGACGTTACACCCTCTGGGCCTTAGTTAGGGACCCAACCCTTCTAGGGGGTCTCTTCTTTTGCCGATGGGTGAGGTCATAAGACTGGACCTCTTAATGTACCTGACATATCAGGTACCCCAGTGTTTCTCAACCTGTGCTGACTCGTTGAAAGTGAAAGACAGGACTTCACTTATCAACATCAATTATATTGATTAAAAGCATGTACAAGAAGAGTACTGGTTCAGTGGATACTTCACTACGTCACCCCAAAAAAAAAAAAAAGAAAAATCCGAAACACCGTCTTGATTCTAAAATATAGTTCTAAAATGAAAAGGGATCGGGAAGTGGACAAAATTCCTCTTCAACTTAAAGAATAGGAAATACGACTAATAAAAAGTAATAAAATGAACTGTAAAAAACAAGAAGTAATTATTTAGTCGTAAATGACAAATGTGTCCGACCTAAAAACCAATTTTTGCACAGAATTTATCCGACACTTAACATAATCGAGTTTGAAAAGGTCGAGGAACAAAAAAACAAAAACAAAAAACAAAAAAAAACCTACAAGATAATCGAACCACCAAATCGTGCAGAACTTAGTAAACCATATTGTCAACATATACTTATAAATTTTCTATTCATAAAGAGAAGTCGTACGTATTTAACTACTTTCAATAATCAACTTTTATAACCACAGAAAAGATGTTTTAGACGGAGGAGAACACAGTAATAGAGTCGTTTACTGTGATTGGTGTGACAAACAACAGGTTTAGACTCGGACTCTTCTATAGGTACTGATAGGGGAAAACGATGGAGACTGCAGGTTCATCAGTGTTTTGGGGCAACCAAAGAAAGAAGTCTTATAGAGACCGTAGGAACATGAAGAAAGAAACGGGGGGTCGTAAGACAGAGGAACCCTGTCAGACTGTAGGAGAGAGAGAGAGACCCTGGAGGGTCGTGGTGAGAAGGACCCTATGGTACCAAAAGAGGGCATCCGGAGAGAGACGGATCTGAGAGAAGGAGACGGCAGTCAGGACAAGGGGTGGTCCGACAAAACGAGTGACGTCAGTAACACTAAGGTAAACTCCCTGACATCGTCATGTCACGTTGACCTCGTGTCCAAAACCCCATCTTCCTTCTTATCACTTTCCCAGACCCCCATGTATGTGTTGGTCTAGGGTGTGTCGTAGGATCTGTACAAATCCACAAACGTAAAAGAGGTCTCTTGTCACCTTACGGTCACTTCATGACTCACCTATCAATCACACCAACATAAGTAAATAAACATTGCTACCGTATTACATCTCTTATATAACATCCTCCGCACTCGTACCTACGTGTCGGATTACTTCGACACGTCCTTCCACAACGTCAACAGGTACCCCTTCCCCCTCCACCGGACTCGATCAAATCACCCCCACCCTACCTTTCTTCGCCTGCCAGAGGTTCTATAAACCCTCCGTATCAAGTACTCCTAAACACTAACTGTCCAAAAATTTTAAAACAAAATATTAAAATCCTGTCGTGTCCAAACGTGTAACCATATTAAAAGAGGTCACCACGAGTCGTCTCCCAATTCTTTAAGCCACACGGAAACTCCATCCTCTTTCGACACTTATTACCCTTACTCGATCTCATGACCCTCTACTGTCGAGACTCCTCTCGTACACTCTCTTTACTCGAGACTACTCGTCCCAAATTACTTCTACTGTTATCTCCTCCGACGACCGGAGTGGAGACCCGGATCTTGGTACATCCTCGGACTGTCTCACTGAGAGGGTCGTCTCACTCCAAAGTTCCGTCCTTCCCTTCCTTCGTAGACCCATCTCCGACTCGACTACCTCTCCTTTAACACGTAGTACCTCACCTCCAGGGTCATGGTTACTGTCCTTTACATATAAATTGGTGTTCCAAGGGGTTTTACTTACGGTCGTCACAAGACTAACTTCTGAAAAGTACAAAAGTGAATAAGATTTCTATGGAAAACTTAGAGACGGAATCCTCTCCGAGTTATAAACCGTGATGTTGTCAACGTCACTACATAGTTCTTCAAGTGTTAGAACATTTATTTTGAGAAAAGGAACCAGGATCGTCTGTTCTCTCAATTTAATTTCCGTAACTAATAAACGAATATTGTCTGACCGTCCTGGTTCGAATCTTGAAAAGAGTCGGGAGGACTAAGAGTAAGAGAAAGAGTGGAAAATGAAAAAGAAAAGAATTACAAGTTTTATAGGGACGGGGATTCTCTTCCGAAGAGACCACCGAGTCACCATTTCTTAGGCGGACGGTTTATCATCAACGTCCAAGGTAGGGACCTAGTCCTTCTAGGGGACCTCCTCCTTTACCGTTGGGTGAGGACATAAGAACGGACCTCTTAAGGTACCTGTCTCCTCGGGTCGTCCGATGTCAGGCACCCCAACGTTTCTCAGCACGTGTTGTATCCCTGATTTGTTAATTTTTCAAGTTCCCTCCTACGAGACGAGAGTCAGTCCAGACCACCAGATCGTCCACGACTCCGAATGTAGAGTTTAAGTTCTGAACTTTAGGAGAACTAACTAAACAAAGATTTAATGAGAAAGTATAAGAGAAAGGATTCGTAAATGTGTCCCATTAAATTATAATCCGAAGGGACCACCGAGTTGCCATTTCTTATACGGACGTTACGTTCTCTATGTCTAAACTAGGGACCCAGCCCTTCTAGGGGACCTCTTCCTTTAACCTTGGGTGAGGTCATCAGACCGGACCCTTTAGGTACCTGTCTCCTCGGACCGTCCGACGTCAGGTATCCCAGTCTTTTCTCAACCTGTGGTGAATCACTGATTTGTTGTTGTTACTAATGAAAACAAAGAAATAAAACTTGAAACGTACAAAGTATCAAGAAACCATATATCTCCATCTTTGGTGTTACTAATTGTCTCGGATGGTTTTACACTACTGACCAAATTTAGGTGAAATGTCTTTCTAAACCCTTTCTTCTTTTAATGTTCTAATAATTAGTAATCTCAACTGTTCATAAAAATTCTAAAAAATATAAGAATAGGGGAATAAAATATAGATCCCTTTAATTCCAGGTTCCAATTAACCCTACATACTTATTGACACCGTTTACAAATGGTTCGAATCTTACGAAATTTTAAACGTGTTATCCTCGAAAGTATAAAAGACTGTCAACCACCATTATAACGTCTTCTTTGAAAAAAATTGGTGATCCCTTACAACTTTATAGTTGATTAGTTGACATTACCCTTTTTTTACTAAAATTTATAAGACCAACGATGCAGAAAAGACAAATCGTGTTATTTTACTGGATACACTATCAGAAATTTGTAGTCTCCCATCCTTCAATTTGCGACCCTTGTGACAAAACCTAAATAACGTTCAGTACAGTAAAGGATTACTAACCTTGTATCTTGTAAGGAACATCTATTCGTCAAAAAAGAGACGAGAACCGATACGTCTCGGAGTTATATGGTCTTTTAGACGGAGAGACGGACCAGTTCGTTTCGACAGACATTAGTTTTCTACGACATGATATTAGAATAATATCCTCTTGTGACATATTAAAACTCTACCCCTTCTGGAAGTGTCTGTTCGGTCCTTTACGTCTTCCTTTTTTCTTTTTTATAACTGTAAAATGATATTTTAATCGATGTATTTCAATTTAAAAAGTAACATCTTATTTAGTATTCAATATCGTTTTCTAAAACAGTGTATATATTGTCATTTTTTAAATATAGGGATTAGAAATTTATCCCTTTGTCTCTTAGGTCATCTTTTTGTCTATTCTTACACTTGTCTTGTCAAGTGTCTTCTCATTTACTTCTTTCGTTTTACTTTGTTGGGTGACTGTATTACGAAACATGTTTATCCGTCCTTCTTGTTTAGTTTTATTGTCACTCTTTTTTAGAGGTGGGAAGATACCCGTTTTACATTTTCCCAGACCCGTGTGACCGAAGACACAATATCACTTTAGTTGGGAAGCATGTGACCACTCCCACACCTGATCTCACCCAAAAGACCTTTCGGGTGTAAGAAACTGAACTGTCAGAGTGTCCAGATAGACTATCTTCATTTTTGTGATAAAAATGTACACGTTTCTACAATAAAATAGTAAATTTTTTAATTTTGTTCCTTGACTTATTGTAGACATACTGGTTATTGTCCCTTTCCCACCTTGTTCAACGTTTCACAAACATGACACGTCATATACTGTAGACAACTTTTCTTACGAAACCCAATTTACATACCTAATCCTTATTGTCTAATTAATCCTTTCCTTGTAAAACCTCCCTACAATTGTCATTATTGTAATTTTATACACAAACATACCAATATCTCTCTTAAACCTTCCTACCTGTGGGTTGTTTACAATAACTAATAGAAACCACTTATCCTAACCTCCTCCCAACGACCGTCCTTTGGTAATAATTTTTTATATATCTAGATACCGAAAAACAGAACAATCTTATACAAGTTTAACAATTTTATATAAACAGAGAAATTATAGATTATAAATTTGTAAATTAATAAATTCAGGTATTGAGTAAGAAAAAGAATTTTTTAAAATAAAAGTCACCACGAAGTAACGGTGTACGTCCGAAAGAGATCAACGTCGCTCGTCCCGACGACAGGTCACCGTTTCGGGCCCGAGATCCCACACGTCCAAAGTCATCAACCTCCCGTGCCCGAGTTAACGGACGCCGTACGTATTAGAAGGATCTAATCCCTAGTGTGGGCACAGGGCACTTAACCGTCCGTCTAAGAATTGTGGGCCTGGTAGTCCCTTCAGGGGTATTATGTAAGAATTCGAAGGATTTCAGAATAGTGAATTCATTCCGATCTCAAACGGACAAACGACCAGAAAACTTCATCGGTACGATACGGAGAACTCCTCTCTTGGGGTTGAAGGTTGGGGACAGGACATGGGATAGATCGAGGAAATAGACGGAAAGAATAAAGACATTAGGTAGTGAAGTGACGACAGACCGGTCGTACGAAAGAAACGGGGAAATATAAAGTAAACACGGCCAGGTTCAATTATTGGTCACCTCTTTCTAGTGTGTCGGAATGACAATCACAGAGACACTGTTAGACACTAGAACTTGAAGATAACTAGGGAATTTCTCCCGAGATCTCGGGAAGACAAAAGGGAGGAATGGACAGAGGATTCACGTTGACCATAAAGTCTATGGAGAATGAGGTGAAAGGAGATGGAAATCGTGACGAGGGACAAGAGAACTCGTCGTTCATCGAGACACGGGATTGAGATACCCCTTTTATCGTTGAGACATTTGAGGAACGGTGATTTGTAGGTCTGAGGTGAAGGGAGAACTCGGTTCCGACTGACAGGGTCGGGAAGGACAAACGATGACCCCTACAACCCCTCCCACATACAAGAGGCATGTACTTAATAGGGACGGTAGAGTACATATAGAGGGGACACAAAGGAGAAAGCATGTGGGACTTCTTATTTGTATTACCGGACTTTATGGACACAGACTAAGAAACAACGAAAAGACACTATATGTGTATAAAGACCCACCTATCTTCCTTCCTTCCCATAGACCTATTTTAATGTTCTTTCGTCGTACTCGATTTCTCTTGAGTTTCTGGAGTTCTCATCTCTACTTTCTTTACCACTTTGTTTGGACTTTTCTCGGAAGGAAAGGGAACGGGTCTACGAAAACCAGTCCCAGTCTCATCTTACCCCTGCATAAAGTGGGAATAGACTCGTTCACTTCGAAATTGACAATCCTGACAGTTTGATATGGTAACACCAAAGAATCGATCTCCATATTCGGTCTAAGAGAATAAAACTACAAACACAACACAAAGGGTTAAAAAACTTTTATTTACTATTTTGAATGAGACATTTGTTCACAAAGTGTTCGTCCATATTTCCATCGAACCTCTACCCTAAACCCTTCATGATTTAATCAATTTAGAAATTACACGATTGTGTGAAACACTTAAAGGTTCTCGTCCTCCGTCATACTACTAAAGGTCGAAAGACTGGTATTTCCTGAAAAGACATGATCGCAGGTAGGAGAGAGGACTTATATATAATATATGTTTCTTTTTATCAACCATGATTTCAAATTTTTTACTTTTTTCTTTCTAGTCCAACGTACCATGTGTTATTGTACTGCTTATTCTTAAAAAATAAGGAACAGTCAAAGACTAAAAGACATGTAAAACTCGTACCTCTTACTAAAAAATTTTTTTTTGTTTTGAAAAAAAAATTTGATTACTATGTACTCTCCTTTATTCAACAAAACATTTATTATCTCAAGATCACACCGATTTTGAAAAACATCATGATCGTCTACGATACAATAAAGTCCCAAAATCATCCGAGCTGGACCAAAGACAATGACCTCAATGTAAAAGAATATAAGAAAAGGTCGCCGTCGGCAAATCCTCCGAACCAATGTCACAACACGAAGAAAAAGTTAGTACCTCTCCATCCATCATTTGTTTATAAAAGTTTGACAAATCCCCAAAATGAAGATCTTTATGACTAAAAGTAAATTCATAAAGAATTTTAAAATTCTGTAAAATGATTATGTTTTAAAATGGTTATATTTTATATCTTTATATATCTTTAAATTTAAAGAAATTTAAATTAGATATCATCGTCAGAAATTTTATCCTCTTCCGTTACCGTTGAGTGAGACCATTAGAACGGACCTTTTAGGGTACCTGTCTCCTCGGACCATCTGACGTCAGGTACCCCAGCGTCTCAGCCTGTGTTGACTCACTGAAGTGAAAGTGAAAAGTGAAAGTACGTAACCTCTTCCTGTACCGTTGGGTGAGGTCACAAGAACGGACCTCTTAGGGTCCCTACCGTCTCGGACCACCCGACGGCAGATACCCCAACGTGTCTCAGCCTGTGCTGACTTCGCTGAATCGTCGTCGTCGTCTGAAATTTACAAATTAGAATAAAACTAACTTTTAAATTTGTGATCGTAAATAGAATTTAAAATATTGGTAACATAGAAAACTACATAGAGAATCACCGAATTTCTTTATCACCCAGACACAATTAAGACATATATTAAATTTTAACACTTTTGAGAACAAAATTGACATTATTTTTATTCGATCGGTACATAGGTAATTGAAGAACACCCCCCATTGAAACACTACATCCTCGATATCATATACAAAGATAAAATTACGTAAATATAATTTGGAACTATGTGAAAATTCACAGGAAACGTCTTACAAAATAACATAGATATTTAAACACGTATATAGGTTCAAGAAAGATTTCTCTTATTGTAACATTTTTCGTATCTGAGACGTAGGTCCGATGGACACAAGTTTAGGACTGAGACGGTAAAGCACTGACTCACTGGACCCGTTCGGGAAATTAGAGTGGGTGGGATCAAAAGAGAAACATTTAACCTTTTTATTACAATAGGTAGAGTAACCTAATAACCCTCTAATTTACTCGAGTATAGACATTACACAGAACTCGTTACAAACTGTGTATCAACGACGATTCATTAATAATCGAACACATTAACAAACATAATAATAACCATTGAATAAAATCCGATTTAACATTATATTTAAGTTCTACGGTTATTTTAGGAAGATGATTGAATTAATATTAATATTTACTTAAAGATCAATATATATATATACAAACCAAAAGAAAGTACTTTCAAAAGATACTCCCCTTAAGAGTATATTTTCCAGACTAACAAAACACACTTCATTGAATAGGAAAATTCACAAAGGTGTGACAGATATTATAAACTTATATATGTACAATGTTTCGAGACTCACATCAGTATGTTTTTGATTTGACATCTGAGCCCCAACTTGAATGAAAAGAATAGTAAATCACCTAATCATTACTCTGAATTTGATCGTGTACGTATCATAAATTTTAGTCTTTAAATTTCGATCTCACTGAAATATCTACTCTCAATAAACTGCTAACATTGTACTGTAGTCAATTAACTAAACCAGACTTCAAATTTGTTTCTGTATTTTCTTAATAAACCGAGAAAAACTGACACCTACGATGAATCACGGAACCACACCTGGTATTTTGTAAACCTTCGTGTCTAGACACTCTTACTGGTTTTTTTATCCTTTATTAACGAATTGTCACCTTCTTTCCTCGTAACCCACAAGTGTCACTCTACAACGTTTCTTTCTCTAATAACTTTTCAAACTTCGGTTCCGTGTCAAAATTTATAATGGTAGAGACTTCGTCTTTCCAGATGACACAATAAGAGTCACATATTAAGTCAAGTCAAGTCAGTGAGTCAGTACAGACTGAGAAACGTTGGGGTACTTTGCGTCGTACGGTCCGGAGGGACAGGTAGTGGTTGAGGGCCTCAGGTAGGTTTGGGTACAGGTAACTCAGCCACTACGGTAGGTTGGTAGAGTAGGAGACAACAGGGGAAAAGGAGGACGGGATTTAGAAAGGGTCGTTGTCCCAGAAAAGGTTACTCAGTCGAGAAGCGTAGTCCACCGGTTTCATAACCTCAAAGTCAAAGTTGTAGTCAGGAAGGTCACTTGTGGGTCCTGACTAGAGGAACGTCAGGTTCCCTGAGAGTTCACAGAAGAGGTCGTGGTGTCAAGTTTTCGTAGTTAAGAAACCGTGAGTCGAAAGAAATATCAGGTTGAGAGTGTAGGTATGTACTGGTGACCTTTTTTGGTATCGGAACTGATCTGTAATCCCCAATAATTAAAAACTAACATGTAAAAAGATTATTAAAACTATGAGTACATTGTTCTTGTAGAAAGAATCGTCAGAAAAGTCAAAAGTCGTCACTTTATCTGTCAAGTCAAGTAAAAGGTCCAACTATCTAAAAAAAAAAAAAAATCAAATTATGAAAAGTCGATGAACCCTATAACTTTGTATGGATCCCTAATGAAAGATGAATCCTTTCCAATTGATTTACTCTAATCTTAATTTTGACATCAAAAGGACTTAATCAATTCATTTATTAACATGAATATATTTACTGGCACCTCTTCCTTTACCGTTGCGTGAGGTCTCAAGAACGAACCTCTTAGGGTCCCTGCCGCCTCGGACCACCCGACGGTAGATACCCCAGCGTTTCTCAGTCTGTGCTGACTTCGCTGAATCGTCGTCGTCGTCGTCGTCGTTACTGACATCGAAATTTCATATTACACTGGTAAAACTCATTACTGTAATTAACTCTTGTATTTGACATCAAAACCTATTTTATTAACACTCTAGTGTTCATTGACTTTTACTAAAATAATATGAAAAAATAAATAAAACGAAAAGTCTAACATTCTAAAAGTCTAGGAACAAAAGAAGACTAAAAATTTTCACAACAAATTTCATGTATCAAAAATATAACCCCCCCCCGCCCCGTGTCGTAGATGAGACCAACATTGATAAGTATATAAATCACTTCAAANTTTTACTAAAATAATATGAAAAAATAAATAAAACCAAAAGTCTAACATTCTAAAAGTCTAGGAACAAAAGAAGACTAAAAATTTTCACAACAAATTTCATGTATCAAAAATATAACCCCCCCCCGCCCCGTGTCGTAGATGAGACCAACATTGATAAGTATATAAATCACTTCAAAAGGTCTCTTAGTGTCACACACAGCGGGACCTTATAGACCGACAAAAGATTGACCATGGGAAGAAAGAATCCTCTCAATAAATTTAGTACACTCACTCACCAAATACACGATTTTTTGTCAACACTTAACAAAGGACGAAAATTCAAGATAAAGGTAATAAATTAAACGATACATTAACTCAGATTCTATCCATAAAAACAAAAGTAACAACAACAAATCAACGATTCAGTGCGGGTCGAGAAAACGTTGGGGTACCTGATATCGGGTGGTCCGAGCAGACAGGTGTCCTAAAGGGTCCGTTCTTACGACCTCCTCACCCAACGGTAAAGAAATATACTACATGAAAGGCTTCATAAGGAAAGAGTCTACCAAAATGTTCCCCTTTAAAAACGAAATTTTCTTCTTGATGTTTAATACATCGTATTTACTAATTTTAATAAATTTTCCTTTTAAATTTTGGGAGTTTAGACTTTTTACACTTTTGTGTTATTTCTTCGGTAATCACCGAGTATCATTATTAGTCATTATGACTCGGATATATATTTTAAAAATAAAATATTATTTTTGATACGTCTACAAAATAGTTTGAAAAATTAATTTACAATTAAGACAAGGATAACTCTTAAAAACGATTCTACCTTTGATTGTTAAAACGAAACGAAAATTTTACAAAAAAATAATATTCTATAAATATCGTAACCAACTAAAAAACGTCAATTAACTTTTCGTAAATCTACCCATGTAATTTTTTTTCGATTTACGTCATGAAAAGAGGTCAAAACTGACAATTTTTAAGTAAAATACACGTTATCCAAACAAATCGAAAAATACTACTCTAGAAAAGAACGGTTGAATTCCTTGGAAAAGAGAAAAGGAGAAGGAAGGAGGGAAAGTAAGGATTATTACCATTCCTATAAACAAGACTCAGAACACAAATAAGTTGAGTAAATTTTGTTGTATATATCAGTTTAGTGAAACGACACACTATCCTTAATTGTTGTGACATTTAATTGATATGAAGTTTTTTTATTTATCCCTTTTTTTGTTGTCGTCGTATATGACTCCCGGATGGGATACAGTCCTAGACATCTCCGACGTCTACAAAGTCATCATTTTGTTTCCAGGGAACACCTACACTTCCACCTTGTCAGAAGACGATTTCCACCCCCCAACACCCCCCAAAGGACTAAATAAACCCCTCTTCGTTCCTCCGGTGAAACCTTCTCGTCTCTCACCTTCCATATTCCGGTCTGTCACTTTCCACCTTCCACCCTACACCTTTCCCGACTAAGACATCAGGACAGTCAGTAACATTCCAAGTAAACCTCGTCTACCTTTCCGGCACCTCCAATGGACGTCTACTCACCGTACTAAATTCATAAAAAACGTAAGTAAAGCATCTATCGCATTCACGTTCTACATAATAAATAAGTCCGATAACTCACGACACACATAAACACTTTGAATTGAGGGTTTCAGGTATTTGTCTCACACACGATCAGAATCAACCTCCACTTAGACAACTACATCAGACTTCTGATCATTATCGAAGATCACACCATCTTTTGGTCGGATGGCGTAGAGCGTACGGGACCGGGAAAGACCCAGGGAGACGACATTCCGCAAAAGGAAAACGGAGTCAGGACGACACAGGAAGGAAGGAGATCAAGGGTCTTCCCCGACGGGGAAAAGGACAGAGTCCCGGAAACGTGTACGACAGAGGACATAGGACGCATAAGGGGAGAGGCACAGAGGATTAGATACGGACCAATTGAGAATCAGTAGAAACTATCGACCTACAGAGTTAAACCCAAAGCCACCACAAGAAGTAAAGAAGGACGTCTAGACCCAAAGGTAGACCACATTAAAGAGAAGTCAGATTTCTTGAAATAAATCGTAACACCACGTCTAGACGACGGTTATTCAAGAGAATCGAAAACGGAAAGATTTTTGTAGGAATAAAAGGAAGTAATAAAAAATTCACGAAAAAAAAAAGACCTATTCTTAAGACCCAACTTTCGAAATACAAATTCGAGAAATTTACAGTAAGAAACAGAAGACAGAAGGTAACAAACTTTTCAGTAGATAGTGTGAATGATAACAAAGGGACTTACATTATACAAAAGATATCACCAAACTTCGAAAGAAAAACATAAACTAAAGAGAACCAAACTACCACTACTTGAATTTACACCAGAAGAAACATACATGGGACGAATCTAAAGTGACTTGTAGAAACAAGGCACCCAACTAAAAAATTTAGTCAAAAATCTTTTGAATAGAAAACAAGTCTATAAAACAGAAGGGGCAAGAGAAAGAATGACAGAAACTCCTAAGGTCAAGGTACATACAAGTCGAAAACTACAACAGGGTGTCCAAAAACCATGAGGGAAGTAGAAAAACAAACAAACAAAGAGAAACAGAGACAAACCTATATAATAAACAGGGACTCAAGTAACAATGAAATAAGACTATGTAACAGACGAAATTACGGGTAGATCACTTAAAAAATAAAATCTACAATATTTAAAGTCAAAAAGGGACCCGAAGATAAAGAGACAACTTTTAAGGACAGACAAGTGGGTAAAATAGGTAGCAAAAGACATTTAAAAATTTGGATTACTAATATCAATTTAAGAGACATACGATTAAGGCTGTAATTACAAGAGATACCTAAATTTAAAAGACTGATCTTAAATGGAAAATTAACACCCAATATATAAACTAAAATGTACAGAGTATCTAAAGATAAATTACGTTCTATAAAACATATTGTCTTACTATTTCGGACTTAATTTACTAACAAAAACGAAAAAAAAAAGGGGTAGTCTCTCCCTGATAGAAAAGGACATAACCCGTACACCCCATTCTCGGTTCGTCAACCTAGGGCAGTACTCAGAACGATTCGACCCGTCACGACATCAAAATTAAATTTAAAAGGAGGTCAAAGTTTACTTACTTCCTTTAAAGACGGGACACCGAGTGAGAGGTCAAAGGGTCTACGAGTGAGGTCCCATATTCGAGAAACCAGAATTTTCGTTAACTTAAACCTCCTCCAATTAAAAATCGAAAAATCAATAGTCAGGTAGTGACCTAAGTTAAAGTCGTCAGAAGACCTTCGATTTGTGTTGTACTCTAACACTGAAGAGAGACGGAGGACTGACAAGAAGTCACGAAGAAGAAAAAAGTTCCAAAAAAAAATAAAGAAAAAAAAAAAAAATACAGCTGGTTTAAAATTTCAGAAATAACTTAAACAATACTATAACGAAGACAAAATACAAAACCAAAAAACCGGTGCTCCGTCCACCCTAGAATCAAGGGGTTGGTTCCTATCTTAGACGTGGGAACGTAACCTTTCACTTCAGAAGTGGTGACTTGACGGTCCCTTTCAGAGACAAACAGAGACGAAGAAGTGGGATTAGACTTATAATTTAATTAAATCAAGACAAACAACTTTTCTGTCAAGAAAAAGGTAACTTAACATGACTACGAAAACAGTAATTAGTTCACTGACTTATAGCCATCTAAACAAAAATCTGAGAGCTTAGACAAGGTCAAACCGACAAATAGAAATTCAGTAATAGTGCGATAGAATTTACAACATCGAAATTTTCAAACTATAGACCATCATTTTCAGAGATTGAGACAAAAAAAGGTCACAACGAGCTTCATCAGGTCCAAGAAACATAAAGGTATACTTAAAATCTTAGTCAAAAGGTACTACGGAGGAAGGGAGTCGTGTATATGTTGGACGACCCTGAAATCATAACGGAACTAGAGATCTAGTTAAATCCCTCTTCTCCGTAAGATTTATATAGTTTAGAAGGGTAGACATTTGTATCGGCAAGAAGTAAATATAGTCAGAAGAAAGAGAACAAAGTCGTTATAAAAAATATAACATCTAAAAACAATCTAATTAAGGATTCAACACACACACACACACATCCGTGTACACATAAAACCATGATAAGAGACGGGAAAACTATACAGGTCACAAGAAATGAACAAAGGGAGTCACAAGAAACTTGTGAATGAAAGAACGGGTTTTTAAACAAAGTCTTAGTGAATCATGAAAGGGCAGGGATCTAAACCTTAGTCGATAAAAGGTTCCTTAGAATCTAGGACGCACCTTTTACCATAAATCTCTGGTTTTCGTCCCACGAACCACATGAATAATGACGAACCTACATTAGTGAAGATCGAAGAAAGTCGTTTTAGGTAATTAAGTGTGACTAAGGAGGTAATTAAGACTAGATCATTAGGTCACAATATTTGAGACGGAAGGGGATGAGGTACAAACATAGAAGACGGAGGGGTATCACATTAACATAAATGAATAAACGAAATAAGACATCATATATGTTTTATTAAAGTCTTAATCACGTGATTATGCTAATGATTGTCGTGTGGATGATTCATTTCAAATTCTAAAGAAACGACAAGAAACAAAGGATTCTAGTATAAGACGATTCCTTATGTCTTAAGTTTTCATTTTATCGAGTTATATATGGATTTAATAAAAACGAAGAGATAATCCAAATGGTAAGTTACGTTAACCTTAGTAAACAAAGTAAAATATAAATATAACGAAAACACAGTACTGCTTATGAAAGTATGACATATGTCTTATAACTCGTACAACTATTGGAACTCAAATCAAATGTTGGTGTATCATTTCCACCATCTCAACTATTATGGAACAGTCTCTAAAAAAGATACAAATTTATTCATTCCTTTCCAGTCCAAACTCAATAACGATGTTTCCTAACTCAGTACTTCTACATTCAATAACGAATAGGTTGTTTCGACTGAGTAAAGTGTCTTCAAAAAAAAAAACTTTTGAAATACCATCCTATACAACTATAGGACCTTCTAGTTTCTCTTTTTAACTATTTGTAAAGAAAGGTATCTTGGTCATCTTTATGAAATAATTCTATCATTCCCGAAGGGGCTACCGAGTCACCCATTGCTTAGACGGACGTTATATCCTCTGTACCTTCTGGACCCAAACTAGGGACCCAACCCTTCTAGGGGATCTCCTCCTTTACTGTTGGAAGTGGACTTTTTAGGGTGTCTCCTCGGACCGTCCGATGTCACGTGTCCAAGAATTTTTCACCTTGTACTGACTCGTTGATTCGTGTGTTCGTGGGTTTCGAACAATTATCGTTAATATACCGTGACTTCGTAATTGAAAACACATTCGTTTTTAACATAATGGTTAAGTTTAACTACATACATAGTTATTGACTGCCAAATTAACCCGTCACATAGTCATGGACCATGTCTTTCTCTATCTGCGAGGTTCTTTGGATGGACTGAATATTTCCACGTCAGGGTGGTCGGAGTATTTCGGTTACGGTTCGATTCCCAGACGGATTTGTTACCCTGACGGGTCCATTGTAGTCGATCTACTACAGCACACCGACGACGCAAAAAACAACGTAGGTCGTGAAAATACCAACTGTAGACCTATCAACTTATGATTTGGATATGACAAGAATCTTTTCCTCATCGGTTTAGGTACCTCCAGTCCTCAGTAAAATCTTAGTGAACATATCACAAATTATAACATCGATTATGTTGTCACGTCGTCAGTTCTCCATCCTAGTAACAAAATTCGAGTTTGGAATATATAATTGAGATTAATTTTGAGAACCTTGTTCGGAATTTGTACTAGATAAACTATGATTATGATTGATATTCAATATTAACTGATCAGTCAAGATAAATATAAAAATTTAATACTTTTCTTTAGTCAATCTAATACGAGTTTAGAGATCATCATATTTAGTTGATAAACTTTTCTCTCCAACTTTTTACTTCGACAAATAACGACTTTAAGGAAACAAAAACTAAGAACTCATGTACTGATTTCCTAAATCGGGAATGGTTCGGTTTTATCTAATTTTTAATACATCACCTACTCCTGTCAAATTTGTCACG
Organism: Capra ibex; assembly: GCA_006410555.1. Taxonomy (NCBI): domain Eukaryota; kingdom Metazoa; phylum Chordata; class Mammalia; order Artiodactyla; family Bovidae; genus Capra; species Capra ibex. The sequence continues at coordinate 50,043,291 of SJYO01052474.1, read as the reverse complement.
TTCTAAAAAAATAACCTAAATAAAAGTGTTGATTTCTTAAAGAAAAAGAAACAGTCTCACGTCTTACGAAAAGACGTTAGGAAAAACTTCGTCAATAGACATATAAAGGAGGAAATTAAGAATGTAAAGTTGGATATTTCTCTTAATATCTAAAAATAAAAGATGAATTTTAATATCAATTTATTTTTATGGATAAATAACAATGAATTCCATACTAATTTTACAGAAAAAATTTTTAAAGTATAACATACCATAGTAAACCTAGTCGTTAATACAAACATAGTCTAAATCTTTTCGTGGGACACAATAACCTCTTTGTTGTTCTTCGTGAAAGTGTATGTAAACTTAAGTAAGTGAGAATTGTAAAATCTTCCTCTTTTGGAACGAGAAACAATATTAAATATTAACTCGAAAGAATAGGTATGAAATGTCTCCTACATTAACTCAAAATCGTTTGACTCACTGATAACGATAATTCTCTTTACTTAAAGATTCTACTGTTGCATCAACTTAAATCATTACTTTATTTACACCCACTTGTCAGATTCCTTTTAAAAGTTTAACACATAATATATCAAACTTATAAAAGAATGACCAAAAATGTATCTCTAACCATCGAAATATTTAAAACCAATATATAAAGAAGATAGTTAGTATGACTTTAGAGATTATTTGATTAATTATTTGATTGTAAAAATTTTTAACGTAGAGTTGTTTATACGTAAAAATTTTCTGAAAGTTAGAAAAGTATAAGAGAAGGTACATTCAAGTAACTGTTTAGATATAAATATAATTAAAGTATCCCTTACCACTCAAAACCATCTTTTTCTCTTTATTTAACTGAGTTTGAAAGAGATACCCATCATCTCTATAGATTATCAGATTCCGTCTCGATTTTATTTCCGAACAAAGGTAGTAATAGAAACAGTAAGATATATAAGGAATTTAAATGGGACGAACTGAACTTTCTCCGTTACTAAAGAAGATCACACTGATCGAATCATCATCACTATAGTCTAACAAAATGTAAATTAGGTCACGATATAAGAAGTTTGACTTTGTACCTGAATAATTATATAAATTACATATACGTCTTTGTACTATCTCATGATTTTGACCTGATAATATAATGAATTAGTTTAGATTTCAATCGAAAGTCCTCCCGACTATTGATAAAATCTTAAAGACAATAAAATAACTAGAGGACATGGTGAAAAATATTTATGAACCGGCGAGTCCAGTTTCTTCATTTTTGTTTTCACCTGACGAGGAAAATTCACCGTAACAGTCATTTTTATGATTGTCACTACAGGGGTCTCTCAAACTTTATAATCGATACTTAGTCCAGTCAAGTCAGGGAGTCAGTACCGACTGAGAAACACTGGGGTACCCGACGTCGTGCGGTCCGAAGGGACAGGTAGTGGTTGAGGACCTCGAACGAGTTTGAGTACAGGTAGCTCAGTCACTACGGTAAGTTGGTAGAGTAAGAAAGGGGAAGAGGAGGACGGAAGTTAGAAAGGGTCGTAGTCTCAGAAAAGGTCAACCTCAAAGTCGAAGTCGTAGTCAGTAAGGTTACTTATGAGTCCTGAATAAAGGAAATCCTACCTGACCAACCTAGAGGAACGTCAGGTTCCCTGAGACTCCTCAGAAGAGGTAGTGGTGTCAAGTTTTCGTAGTTAAGAAACCGCAAGTAGAAAGAAACACTATACTGACAGTGTAGACATGTACTGAACCTTTTTGTTATCGAAACTTATATGTCTGGAAACAGCCATTTCATCAGAGAGACGAAAAATTATACGACAGATCCAACCAGTATCGAATAGAAGGGTCCTCCTTCACAGAAAATTAAAGTACCGACGTCAGTGGTAGACGTGACTAAAACCTCGGATTCTTTTATTTCAGACAGTGACAAAGGGAACAAGGGGGTAGACAAACGATACTCCACTACCCTGACCTACGGTACTAGAATCAAAAAGCTTACAACTCAAAATTCGGTCGACAAGGTGAGAGTGAACGTAGTTGTCCGCGAAATCAAGGAGAAACGAAAGACGGTATTCCCACCACAGTAGACGTAATAGACTCCAATATAGACTCCAATAACTTGATCAATACTTATCAAAACGACTTTAAGTACACTTTCTTCTGTTTGATATCAATTAAAAGTATCAGTTGAGTTTACATCACAAAAATCAAAACCGTCTTGTAAAAGAACGACCACGAAAGGGAGAAAAGGAAAATTCGACGTCCACTCCGAAAAATCCTGAAACGACAACTGTTAAGTACTACAATGACAAAGTATTCCAGAATCCGGTACACACGGAAGGAGGATTAAACCGACAACCATTTTTACGATTATAGTCATCAAACCAAAGACCGTGTGGTAATGTAACACTCTTTTCGAATTATCGTCGAAAGTCAACCATACAGAATGAGTTGTGTAAATCGTTTCCATGGTATGTGATACTTAAAAAAAAAAAAAAAAAAAAAAACACATGGGCACACTACACCTGTGGAGGAGAGGCACTTTCAAAGAGTATAGGTAAGGAACATGAAGTCTACAACGAACACTGAGTGTAAGAGTCCATTGATACTGGATAAAAATCTCCACCAACAAACAAAACGTAACTTATTGAATTCGACCTTAAAAAATTTGAAGGCAATACTTTTGTCACATTATTTTATTAGTTCTACTACGACAACGATACAACGAAAGTATTTCCATAAAATTCTTATATTGAAGTTTTATATAATGATGGGGTTTGTAAAAGAATTAGACGGAAAATCAGAAGAAAGGAAATCAATCACCAGGCGTCTACGACGACCTCCTCGTCGTTCAGACGAAGGTGAAGAAGACGGTAGAGGCGAAGGGGTTCAGTAAAAGACGGTGGTGTCGTCGGAAGGCTTTTGACCTTCTTCACCCCTTCGACCACCGTCATCTCACACGCGACGTGTTCTTGTCACGTATCTTGTCCGCTCCAGTCCTTGACAGTACACATCAAGAAGGGAGATGTAAACAAATCGTAGGGACTCTTGACTTATCGTCCCCATCTTTCTCTTTCTGTACGATCCTCTTAAGGGCGATCTTCGCGTCCTAACCTAACCGAGTGGGGGCAAAGAGACCCGAAGTCAATCTCTTGGACTGTCTCTACGGCCGTCGTGTGACCGTCTCTCAAATCCCCTCCTACCAAGGGAGGGGAAGACAACCGTCTGTCTTAAATCTACCTACGACGGAACAAAGTCTCCCACTACTACTTTCCTTTATCTCACATCCTTTGTTGTCTTGTTTCGTACTACTTTTCTACCTCTACTGAGTCTGATCAGATTGAGATAAGTCACGTCTTAAGTCCTCTTGACCAACTGCAGACAATGTAGCTTGGGAAACCCACTAGGTAAAGGGGTACTACTCGACTCGTCCTTATACACCGAAACAGAGAACCCATCACAAAAATCTGGCCGGAAAGTGTTTTATACCCTACCCACCGTCGAAAACATAATCGAAAATTTCAGAAACGTTGAGGTCGGACTAACGAGACGGAATTTAAGGAGAAAATAATACCTTTACACTCGAAGAAATCGTATAAGTCCATTCGACTTGAGACTTAAGTATTGGAAATCAAGACCGCGTGCCCCTATCTGCAAAGGAAGAGTTTGTGAAACCCTTCTTCACTACACGACTTACTTGTGGACTAAGAGGCGACGTGCACGACACAGAGGTGTCGGTGTGAGAACTAGAACCGAAAAAAGAGATTATGTCACGTGTGTCATCTGACGGGTAGTCAGAGATAAAAGACGAAAAGTGGATGGAGAGACGAAGTCAGAATTTAGGTGGCGACCGTTTGAAAAAGAAGGAGAGTAAGGGAACGATTATACGAGACTAACAGGTGTCGACGAGTCTAGTCTCTAGGTTTGCGGGGACGGAAACGGAGGAGAAGAGAAAAGACACAGGACAAGTACGTCCTGGGTCGAAAATAGGTAGAGAAGGTCCTTTGGAGATAGTCGACGAGTCGGGTATAGGATTTGTGAACGAACGAACAGACGTCTTATGAATAACGAATCTTAGACGATGAAACACTAATAAAAGTATCTGTAGTAGATAGAGAGGTTTAATTAGATAACTTACGTCGAAATGTATATACATAAACCAACACTTAAGTGGTTTTATATCAAACTTTTTTGAGTCACCTATGTGACTGAGACTAAAGGGGGAGAGAGGAAACCTTTGAAACAAAAAATGTCAATAACGACAACAAATCAGAGACTCAGAAAGACTGAGAAGACGTTTAGGTACCTGATATCAGTGGTCCAAAAAGACAGGTACCTTAAAGGGTCCGTTCTTGTGACCTCACCCAACGGTAAAGGAAGAAGTCCCATAGAAGGGTTGGGCCTCTAACTTGGGCACAGAGGAAGTAACCGTCCACCTAAGAAATGGTGACTCGGTGGACCCTTCGGAAACAATGTCAATATGACCCATAAATGAAAAGTATCCTTTAACAACATTAACCGACAGTCATCCGTATTAAAAATTAGGTAGCTGAGTAAAATATGCAATGTTGGTCTAACACAAATCTCTCAGATTAAACATCGACAAACCTCGGTACAATTTTACAAAAGACCAACACACACAGACAATTAGTGAGTCAGCACAGACTGAGATACACTGGGGTACCTGATATCTCGGACGGTCCGAGGAGACAGGTACCTTAAGAGGTTCGTTATTATGACCTGACCCGACGGTAAAGGAAGAGGTCCCCTAGAAAAGACCAACTTGAATAAAATAGAAAAATTCCCGATGCTTTGAAATGTCTCCTTCGAACTAACGTGAGACGTAAAGGTTGCATAAAAAATACGAAGGGACCGTCAAACGAGTCAAGCATGAAGAATGAGTCCATTCCACGAATGTAAACATTTGACTTAATTCAAATCATATAAACTAATATTCTTGAATTAATAGATTTTAATATCTTGACTATACAATGTACTAAGATTCAGGACTTTACAAAAAAAGTCAACTATAAAACTTTCTTTAAAGTTCTATCCCGTTATTTATTCTAAATAAATAAATAATTACTCAAAACTCTTACCCCTCATCTTACACACGAGTAAAAAGGGACGTGGGTGACGAAACTAAGAAAGAATGTGACCGGAATAAGGATAAGTATCTTTCGTTGAACTCAACAAAAAAATTACAGGAAACTTTACAGAACGAACTCTTTACTTCAGTTCGGACCTGAACTCTGGATTGAGAGAAGTGATCGAAGAATCAACCTGTCTGTCGGATTGAAAAGAATCAAAGTCAAAAGAGTATATATTTCATCTCTTTTACTTTATTGGATGACATAACCCAACACTAATCCTAGTCTACCCCAGTACATACATAATACTGAGGATTGTGTAATGGTGATGAATTGCCCTACAGTCCAATCGACAAAGATAGTAAAAAAAAAAAAAATTCTCTTCGAAACTTTTTCACTTTCACAATCAACGAGTCAGCACAGATTGAGAAACACTGTGGTACTGACATCGGACGACTCGAGGAGACAGGTACCTTAAGAGGTCCGTTTTTATGACCTCACGTATCGATAAAGGAAGAGGTCCCTTAGAAAGGTTGGGTTCCTAACCTGGACCCAGAGGACGTAACGTCCACCGAGACAAACATGAATTAAGAAATAAACTAGAATGGAAAATCTGAGAGAGCAGAAGATATCAAACTACTGTAAAATTTACAAAGTCCAAATTTTACAGGGACTCCCAGTGAGGAATTTTGGGTCATCCGGACAACCCATAACGAATTGGGGACCTTACCTTTCCCTCTCAAGGATGGGAGGTCAATCACCTCTACCGGTCGAAATACCAAAGATAGACCCCCTCCCCCTTGCACCCCTCAACGTACCTCCCTCTCCTCCGTCATTGTACGAAGGGACCCCCCGAATGTGACTTATTGTCGTGTGAGCAGGTGTCAACACAGTATAGTCAGTGGGAAGTCGTTACTACACAGGGGTACCTCTTTAGACCCATTTCCCTTTGTAACAAAAGAACGAAAATCCTTTTAAATAACATCTAATAAACCGCTAATTTTTGAACTACTTATTTTGAATTCTATGTACAAATATTCATAAGTCGATAAAACGACAAACAAACTTTTCATAAACACATCACTCTCTGCGTACCTTAAATTAAACTTAACGAAAAAGGTACTTCTTTCTATCTTTCTGTGACAAACTTATGGAGAGATACAATGGATTTTTTCACTTTCACTTTCAACGGACCAGTACATGCTGAGAAACGTTGGGGTACCTGACATGCCAGGTACCTTAAGAGTCCCGGTCTTATGACCCGACCCATCGGAAAGGGAAGAGGTCCCCTAGAAGGGTTGGGTCCCTTACTTGGGTCCAGAGAGTGTAACGCCCACCTAAGAAATGATCAACTCGGTAAAATGAGTCTCCATATAATAAATTAGTTAAATAAGTATATCAGCTAATTAAGTATACTTATTGAGATCATGAGAATCTTAAGAACCTTTTATGTAAGTGTCAAAAGAAGTTTTGACAATTTTTTTCAATTATGGAAATATTATGTTCTTGAAGATCGAACTTTAAACTATTTAAACTAATATCGGTTGTGACCTTATAAACATGTTCATACTTCCTCTTGTGATCACCTCTATGAAAAATTCACACTGATTGTTCGTCTTGGATTATATAAAAATGTGTGTGTACGTAATTTATTAATAAAAAATCGAAAATTACATAGAAAGGGTTAATACATAATTAACAGTGTAATATTAACGTAAAAGTATTACAAACTCGTTCCGTGAAACATGTACGGCCGTCATCTCAGTGAGACTGTAATTTTCCTCATAACAAAACCTATTAGACGTTTCGTCTATTAAATGTACCAATTAACTCTCTCTTATCAGTTGACTATAAACGATATAATTACATAAGTGAAACAAATTATTATTTAATCGTCCATTCTTCCTTTGATTTCTTGAAAGATATATTTATATTTAAACTCCGTCTTATTTCTATTAGGAAAGAATTAAAAAATTAGATCAGTAATATATACATATTAAAATTTAAAAGTGTATTGAAAAATTTAAAGTCTAACGTAGTAATAAACGTGAGACACAACACCCTATGTAACTGTATTCGTTCAATGCCTTCTAGTAAATATACGTGTACCATTACTAAAAATTTAAACAAAAAAGGGTATATAGAACTGGAATTTTGTTCGAGGACTAATTATAAAATAAATAAGTACCGACTTTGACCAAAATTGTATCAAGGTATTGATTTTGTTCATAATCAGTTTTTGACACTATATTAATTGTTTAGAACAAAAATTCATCCGGTGGGACTTTTAAAATAAAACCCAGTATAATGGACTAAACTCAAACACGGGTTGAATATGTAATAGTCATTTTTTCTATTAAACACTTTCTCTGGTACCTTACCATATAATAGGTCCTTGGAAGACAATTTTATTTCACCTTATAGGTAAATAACTCGTGGTTGATAACTCCGTGTACCCTGTATAGTCACTTATCTTAACGTTTCTAGGGTCGTACATACACCTAATGTAGGATCTTCTCATCTCCTTCCTCTCTTCTGTCTTCTATTTATTATTTGTATCATTTAACCATTTAATATATCATAAAATCTTCCACCATACCTGATATCTCTTCCTATTCGGTACTATGGGGTTCCTCCAGTTCTCCCGGGTCGACAGTCACCTACCCTCTAACTCTACAGTTTACTCCACCAGTCCTCTCCAGAATAACTCTTCTCCCCTCCCATCACCTCGTTTCTGACCTTCCTCCGCTCCTTCAGTCAATTCATCAATAAGGTCCAACTACTTTGTCTCGTTTCCAGAATTCCGACCTACCAACTAAAACTTCTTATGCCTAAAAAATTTTTTGTAAACGGAAGAGGTAGTAATTAAGAATGTTAAAACAAAAGAAAGAGGATATTAAAATTACATTCATGTTATACGGTACCCAAACACGGTTAGAATCGGATAGTTATTGACTAAAACACCAAACTGTCCATGAACACCAAGAATAATAGTAATTTTCTACGGAAAATCGTTATTAATGGTCCTTTAAAACTTTTTTATTAGTTCCAAATATTGAATGTCCTGGACCTTTAATGTGTCGTGTAGACCCTGGCACGTCAATCCAGTACCCCTGTTCCCCTCCATATCCTCTCTCTCCCCCGTTCGCACGTGGACCCTAAGACGGAAACAACCGTAGATCCTACTCCCGGATCCCAAAACTCCCGAGTAAGAAAAACCACCTAAATTTTGTATTCTCACCCTTAAATTTAGTGTCCTTCCCTTTTCTGACCGGGTCTCCAGTCCACAACTTTAATTGTTTCTAGAGATTTTGTTTCCTCGGAGTCATCCCCGTCCACTGGACTGAAAGAGATCAGGACACCGACCGTCATACAAATAAGTTCTCTATCGGTATAAACTTCACCTGACGTTACTTTCGAATTCAGTCCGTGAACATAATGATTTTTCTTTTTTTTTTTAGGGTTGATAGTCCCAAATATGATGTCGGTATATAAAAAACAAGAGATTATTAACCATGGATATTCTCCTGTAAATATTCTATTTAATACTTGTCTCAATATTTTACTTGTTAGTACTCGGATGGGAAGTCGACTTTTGACCTTGGTAGTAATGAAACTTCGGGAACACAGGACTTATATCGGCGGAGTGAAGAGAACCTCTATTGGTACTCGGACTGGAAAGTTTAATATTAACAAAAGGAAATATTGAAATGGTATATATATATGAATACGTATCTATTATCTAAAAATATTAATTTAAAAACATAACAAAAACTCCAATATTTTACCAAAGTAAAAACACACTTTATACAAAAGTGAGTCTAAAGACTTTAAACATACAATGACCTCAAACCCGTAAAAGAAACGAAATACAAAGAATAACATATTTAATTTGTCAAATAAATAGGTACAAGAATAACTTTCTACAAATCTAAAAAAAGGAAAAAGGAAAATACTCATTACGACACGTAAAAAGGTGTATCGAGGACCCTGTATTTATATCTCAAAGAGATTCGATAAATGGAACATCATCTTAAAAATCCACCATTTAATTTATATACAAGTCAAAGTGTTAAAGTATAATGTAACGAAAAGTTTTCACTAATCTGACGAAACTTGTTATTGTAAATTGACAGGAATAATAAGACATAGAAAAGAAGAAAAAATTAAAACAGTCAGACCTCTTATATTTTACTATAGAATACTGGAATTAAACGTAAAAAGAGACCAAAAGTCATTTCAACTTGTACAAAACCATACAAAGGCCGGGAAACAGAAAAGAGAAACACAGTAAGGATAAGTTTAAAAGTAGTCAAAGAGAGACACAGGTTCTTTTTCGCAGTAAACAAAATAAGTGACGTCACATTAGGTGATGAAAGTAATAAATAGAACTACGAACACAACCAGGACTAAACTGGTCGATGAAAGACCCCGAAGAAACAGAAAACAAGAGTAATACGAAACGCATGGAAAAGCTTCTTTAGGCATTTCCGGGTCAAAGTAGTTTACGAAAAGATGTAGAAAGATCTCTGGGACACATATACAGGGACAAATTATACAATGAGACTCCTTAATGCCCGAAGGGACCACCAAGCCTGCCATTTCGTAGACGGACCTTACGCCCTCTGGGCCCAAACTAGGGACCCAGCCCTTCTAAGGGGACCTCTTCCTTTACCGTTGGGTGAGGTCATGAGAACGGATCTTTTAAGGCACCTACCTTCCTCGGACCACCCGATATCAGGTACCCCAGCGTTTCTCAGCCTGTGCTGACTCGCTGAAGTGGAATACTTCTTAATGTAACTAACTAAAAGATGTAATTCGTTGGAACGAAAAGACTCGATTCGTTTTGATATATAAGGACCCAAGTAAATGACAATAAAACAATCCCAAAGTTTGGACACATACTTACCCTAACCTGTCATGAATTGGAAAAAGTGTGAACTAAAAAAAGGGGTTTTCACAAATTATACGAAAAAGAAAAAATATAACGTCATTTTTAATCTTATTAACAATTCGGGAATCAGACAGTAGAGTATTCGTCGATACCTACTCCTGAAACTGAATTTCAAAATCAAAATTTTCATGATTGCACTGTGTCCAAATCAAATATCATCTTGGATAGAACCCATTTACTATTTACGAAATAGTACAGTGAATGATTGATACCTTAGTCAATGTAAGATACCTGATAGAAACGAAATGTTTGAGGATTTAGAGGTATTAATGTATTTCCTTCTTTTACACTTTAACGGAGGTTTTACTTAAAAAAAGTAAAAATAACATTTTATTATAGTATGTGTATTTGAAATGGTAGAATTAACAAAATCCACATGTGTAGTCACTATAATTCATGCAAGAATAACAACACGTTTGTAGTGGTGGTAGATAAAGGTGTTGAGAATTAGAATGTTTTTACTTCGTTCTATGAGGGATATGAGGAAGGGGGGCAGGGGGTGGGGTCACGGGACCTTTGGGAGTAAGACAAAGGATACAGATATGACAATTGATGAGATCCATGGAGTATATTCACCTTAGTACACCACAAACAGAAAAGGACTTACCCAATAAAGTGGACCACATTCACAAGAGTCCCAGGTAGGTACGACTACGTTTACCGTCCCTGAAGGAAGAAAAAATGCCGACTCAAAACCAGACAACACATATACGGTGTAAAAGGTATAGGTAAGTAGGTAGTCACCTTTGAATCTGACAAAGGTACAGAACCGACAACGTTTATTACGACGTCACTTGTACCCTCACGTGTATAGAGAACCTCTAGGACAAAAACAAAGGAAACCCATATACGGTCCCCACCTAAAAGACCCAGTATACTATCAAGACAAAAATTAAAGAATTCCTTGAAGTTATGACAGGAGGTATCACATGATTGAGTGGTTATCACCCTGTTTCCCGAAAAATAAGGGGTGTAGGAGTGGTTATGAATAGAGAACCGAAAAACTATTACCAGAAAGATTGTCCACATTCTAATACTCCACTACAGAGTAACACCAAAACTAAACGTAAATGATTACCATAAGTTGTGGAAAAGGAAACTATAATTTTGTCGTAAACCATTTCAGTCGTAGACAAAGACTAAAAATTCTAGAATTAATTTACTTTTATCTACCTACAAAGTAACTTGAAAACTATGTATGTACATGAAATTCGGTTTTCGATCATAGTACGTTGTACTACTTAGTTATTTTGATAAGGGTAATTACGGTCTTTAAATTCTTTATATAGAGACGGTGAGAATTGTAACAACGTATTTACAATTGATTATGTTGACTGATTTTTTATTCTCAGAGTCTATCTTTTCCTTCTATATTTTCATAGTAACAAACATTAACTATACGAAGACTTATGAATTTTCTTGGTTTAATTATTTCATTAATGACGATCTTTGTTACCTTCACATATAATTAAATAAGTATGAATTATATTAAAAAGATTTATATTTTTTAGTTTTTTATACTTTTCTAAAGACTATATTATCGTTGTGTCTATTATATGAAATTTTATTTGAATTATCCGTCCTAGATATACTTCTTTTGAAATGTGTGAACTATATACATTTTCTTCTGAAGTTCTTTACATTCGTTACACATGATAAAAGTTTAGATTTCTAAACTATCACCCGTCTACATCGATTTTATATCACATTACATGTAATATCCTATTTCGTTAAAATTCTGTTTACAGTAAAAAAGTTTAAATCCGACTAATATTTTAAGAATACATTTAAAATACGTACATCTAGTTTTTATTTTGATGACTTTCTTTCGTACCTAATAAAATAAAAATTTCCGAAAAGAATATTACCTCCATTTAAGAGTTCAGAATGTCCTTTACTTACTATTTGACTGATTACATTTTTAAATCCGTTGTCAATATTATTTATAGTGTTTGTTTCTATTTTTACTTGACCCTTTTATAAATATTATACAAACGAAACATTCCTCGATACGAGATATTATATACTTCCTCACGAATCCTTTTAAGTTTTTGGGTTATCTTTTACCTGTGATCCTCATCCGTTAAGTATATGTGCGTTTTGTTACATTCATCATTTATCTTCTTTTCTACGACATACAGAGTAGGGATTCTTACCTTTTCACTTATCTTTTTTTACTTTGTTACTTCATTGGAAAAAAACAAACAAACAATCTAACCGTCTATAAATTTTTCTTATCACGTACTATAACCATCCTCACACATAACCGTCCTTGAGAGTATGGGATGATCACCTCTCATACCATAAAACATACCTTTAAACAGTTATAAAAGAGTTTAAAATTTTACAAACATAGGAACTGGGTGTTATCATTAAGTAGGGTATTTACACAACTGTACATGATTATATATTCTATCTATGTATTCCTACAAAAGAGTCGTCACAAATATTATCCTTTTTGTTTTGATTGTCGTTCTGTTTTGACCTTTCGTGAATTCACAAGTCTCATGACCAACGTATTTAATATCGCATAGAGATCTCATCTCATGAAAAAAGTCAATAAGTTGTCTTACTTAATTGAACCAAATTTAACTATACATTTCGAGAAACTTTGTTTGACTCTCACTTTCGTATCGAAGACCCGGTTGAAAAGTAAAGACCAAAATTTTTCAATATTTGATCTTAAACATATACACTTACATTCCTACGTGTCCCTCAACCACCACCACCACTAAAGACCCCAAAACTTCACCCCGTATCTTACGCTCGAGAAAAGGAACATATAAGGAAAAACTTACCAAGTTTAAAACAAATAGTACCCGTACACGTCAAAAGTCTTATTTTTAGCAAAAAAACCAAAAGACATACAATTAATATAAAAAGAACCTAAAAAAGTCTAAAGAGAACGTGAAACAAAACAAAACTACAAACCTTTGAGTTACAATAATTGAAGAATAATACGAAGGAGAAACCATTAATAAACCCATTCACAAGGAATTCATTTACAGACAAAAACTTTGATTACCAAATGGTCAAATAGCGACCGAACTCTAAGTACTCCCTAATAGAAAGTTCTTGACAAAGTTCACAGAATGATTTATATATATTACACGATTACATAAATTCAAGAGTGAAGGTTTCTTTGTGTTGTTTTTAATTACGGACTTTTGTATCGCGAAACGAAACATGAGAGTTAGACAGGAAAGAGAGATTAGAAAATACAGTGGATTTTAAACCGGGTCCCAAATAAAATCTTACTAAAGATACGAGAGGAGAAAAAGAACTAAGGAGGGGAGAAAAGTCTCAAATAAGAAAAGAAAGGGGTGAAACAATGGAGGAAAGGAACAAAACCGTAGAGTGTCGTCAGAGAGGAAGAACAAGGTGACACCAGTCTCTCTCCGAAGTCCTGAACAAAAAAAAATCAAAAAAGGGAAGTACAGATAAACATACTGAATAAGTCTATTAAATTTAGTCCATTACTAAGTCAATATAAAAAGATCTAGTGATTCTCGTCTACATCTAATACCTCTCTATCAGAATGTCTTAATCCCATTGCCCAGTAGATTATGGAAGACGGTCAAAGCAATCTTACTAAAAGATTTATATTATACAGAGAGACTTAAATTTCTGAACGTCTCCACCAATGAGGAAAAAAACCAGTTACCTAAAGAGATAATGTTACAAAACGTATGGATTCTCCTTTCTTTTATAAGGAATATAAATTGTATGTACACGAAATCAAAATCTGACCAAAGAACCTCTACTTTCGTATAACGTGACAGAATTGACTTTACATAAGGTGAAGAACTTATCAGTAAATTCATTCAGTCTAGTACAACAGAAAGGACTAAAGATCTTGGGTAATTGTTTAAACCTTATACGATAAAGAAACAGGTTAAAATGTTCATTTAAAAAAAAATTCTAAGACAAAGGGTTTATGGAGAAGGGTCAGATCTGGTGGTAGGGAAAGTCCAACACACTGAACTCATATGAGACCGTGTCTTTAATCGTTAGCAGTACACAAACTACGAGACAAAAGTTATTACTGATTTTGTGTGGGGAGTAAGTGACTTAACGACACGAAACGATAATGACTATCAAGAATGTTAGTACTTAAGACGAATATTAATCCTTTACACTGTCACCTGAGTTAAGATATAAATGTACGTATGTGCCCCCTTCAGAACCATAATGAGTTCCACTTCATGCACTGACAACCATGAACACATGTCCTTTCGGTAACTTACCTTCTAACGGATAGTTATTTTAGATTGGAATTCATGTACAACGTCCTTTAAGAGAAGTCAAGACAACTTGTGGATGTCACACAATCCGAAGGATGACCTACGAACTATGACTCCACACAGAGTCCATATCTAATTCGTAATACGTATAAAGTACATAGTCATAAAACTACATATTTTTATTTACTACCGTTGTCCATGTCTTACATCTGACAAAAACATATAAATGGATATTTACGTGTAAACAGATAAAAATAAAGATCAATAGTGAAACTTTGGAATTAGCATTGTGTAAAACATAAGAATCTATGAGCCTTTGAAGACTTTTCTAAATTAAACCCAAGTACATAAATACAAAACTAGAGATATAAAAACGGTTCAACCTTCATCTAAATCTAGAAATATCTATGATACGAAACCTTCAAACGATATATAGACCTTTTTTTAGTCTAAACCAACTCTTCATAAATCAACCAAGTAATTTTTGAGTAAATATCAAATAAGTTCCTCAATCATTATAAAATTGAATTCCTTTTAGAATATTCTGTGGATAGATTTTAAGACTTTAAACAATATATAAAGAACCAAGAATCCATTTAGTCTTGGTCAGTATCTTCAGTTAATATCTTTAATTGTATACCTCTAAAAAGAAAGTTGAAATGTTTCACTGATTGACTGGATTTTATAAGACCTGTTTTGTCCCGAAGAACTTTAGTTTATTCGAACATAACTAAGATACACTTTGTTACTTTTAACACGACTTAAAATCTAAAACTCCCAGTACAATAAATATTCATAAAAAAACCATGGACTTAAACACAGACATTAACAATTGAAATACGATACAATAAAAGAGGTACGTCCCAAATGACCGTTACTTTGGTATAAAGGACTTTTATTTACATAGACTTGAATCAAATACCCATTCTTAGTTAAATAAACTTACATATGTAAGAAGGAAGAGATTTTATATAGTAACCAAAATACAAAATGAAAGTTCCTTAACTAGATATATTACGTCCTCCAGATTGTCAAAATATTGTATGATCCCGAGTTAAAATTACACGGTTTAACGACAAAAGCACTTCGTTCTAATTATAACCTATCCATCAATTTCTTAAAGTTAAAAACATAAAATAATGGATACGAAAAAGACTCCTCGTTATGTACACATTCTTTGAAAGTCATCTTCCCCTTAAATTGACGTTAACGAAACATTTAGAGGATATTATATAATTGAAACTATTCTTCTAACATATATAAAAAGAAAGACCACTGTCGGCAACTAAAACTTCATTGTAAGAAATAAAATTCCACGTACACAAAGTCGTAAAAGAAAACCGATATCGCTATTATTGAAGTGTACACTAATTTCATAAATAAAAAAAGAATGATCCGATACAGATACGTTACCGACATACTACGTAACCAAATCAAAACAAAACGATATAAAAAAAAACATCCAATAGGTTCCTACAAAAACCAATAAACCTTGACAGTATGATTTCATAAACTGTAGATTTTAGAAACCATAACGTCTACTACATTCATATAAAAACGAATTTGAACTTTCTGAATTTTATTTGTCCGAATCTTACGTAATGGTCTCAACGGTTCACGGTGACAAATTCGATTTAAAATTCCACCCCAGATAAGTGGACAATAAAATAGATAGATTATCTTTCATTTACACTGATTCATATATCAGATAAGTAGTTTTAATTAAAAACTGTGTCAGAGAATAAAATAACCAGAAAGATATAGTGTTTCCAAAATTTTAAAATTTCTTTCGGGATCTCTGAATTCGAATTTACAATTCTGGATACGTCAATAAAAGGAGACCAAAGAAATATTAGGGGAAAACGTTGTCTGTTTCTGTGGTGGGTGGAAGTCTCGGAGCATTTATTATTTAACATAATATCTGAGTAAGGAAAAAAAAAAAGTCAAAAGACCAGTGGCGAATACTTTCCAAATAAATATTCGAAAATATCTACTAAATTAGGTTCAATCAGAACGTTCTCTGCAAAAATAAAAACAATAACCAAAATGAAAGAAACCATAAACCCATCCTCTTCTATTATTTTACTCTTCTTCAGACAAAATATTAAGTTTTCTAAGTGGGATACACATTAAAACGAATAAAACTATAAAACCACTCATGTAATGAATTTTCTCCTGTGATTGGTTGCACCTTTCCCATTGTATTTGGTGAAAAAAAAAGACATTAAATAAAATTAACTGACAGAAAGAAGGAGGACATTATCTAAATTCAACACCAAAACTTTGACTCAAAACACTTCAAGACCCTGAAGTGTCCGAGAAACCACTCCAGGCAGATGAAGGGTCCGAGGAACAACTAAGAGAAGTAGGTCCTATAAGATCGAAATTAGACAATGTATCACCTGTAGATATGTGCAAAAGTATACTTGTTCTCTTAACAAACGAATTTTTTCTAACTCTTGGTGACCTGATAATTTCCCCATCAGATGTTGGACACCTTTCTATAAAATTTTCAAATTTTCGTATCGGATTTTACGTAAATAAATCAATAAGTCATATGAACGAGACCCGGACCGTCAGCCTACGTAGGATCTCTATGCTTTGACTCATTCTGTGTCAGATCACCCTATATCCCTGTCAAAGATCGTTGATATTTTGTCACATCATCTTCGGCACTATTTTTCTCACCTTGGAGACACCGTCAGGTCTGCAGTTCGAAAGTGACGTCGCCCGTACCCAAGTCAGGGACCAACCTCTTGATTTCTAGGACGTACGACACACCGTACCGGTTTTTATTTATTTATTTTTTAAATTTTGACGTTTTACATAAAAATTTTGAAGTAATTTTTTTTTTTTTTGGTCCATGTCTCCCGACGTGTTTATGTGTCCTCCTCAGTTCCTTCCGAGGATCTTCAGTCGACACTTCTACTCATGATTTTCCACTAATTCAGTCGGTCCTGTGTCTCTTACTCGTCCTTCTTTACCCTTTATCGAGTTTAGGATCCAAATACCTTAGACTGATGAGTGGCCCCCTTCTGTTAGGTCAATTTGACAATTAAGTCCAATTTCACTGACAACAGTAAAGACAGTTATCGGACCACAACTTGGTACCATTTTTTTTTATATTTTTCAATATAGATTTAGTCTTTATTAAATCAACGTCGTAACCATAAAGACCTTTATACATTGTGACTAGTCCTTTTAGTCGAGTATTTAAGAATTAAAACTGTAACCAGTCTCCTTTCTCTTACCGTTTCGGTATATCGACAACTTTTCGTAACCCAAAAAAAAGACAATTCTATTATTCTGTGTACGAAAGGACAGGAAATCCTTAGGTTCCTCCGTAAATAACCGGATAGGACCTAAAGAGTAGGAACCATTTTTGGCTACAACAGGTTGTCCCTNAATACCTTAGACTGATGAGTGGCCCCCTTCTGTTAGGCCAATTTGACAATTAAGTCCAATTTCACTGACAACAGTAAAGACAGTTGTCGGACCACAACTTGGTACCATTTTTTTTATATTTTTCAATACAGATTTAGTCTTTATTAAATCAACGTCGTAACCATAAAGACCTTTATACATTGTGACTAGTCCTTTTAGTCGAGTATTTAAGAATTAAAACTGTAACCAGTCTCCTTTCTCTTACCGTTTCGGTATATCGACAACTTTTCGTAACCCAAAAAAAAGACAATTCTATTATTCTGTGTACGAAAGGACAGGAAATCCTTAGGTTCCTCCGTAAATAACCGGATAGGACCTAAAGAGTAGGAACCATTTTTGGCTACAACAGGTTGTCCCTTCAAATCGTGAACCACGGGGTTCGAAAAACAACCCCCGACTATTGTGTCCGTGGGAGACGGAGTGTGTATAGTTTTAAGGTTTGAGGGTCTTCGTTACATCCACAAGTCATATTCGGTGATCATAGAAAATCCCACCACCCCAGGAATGTCTTAGGTCCAAGGAACTACAGTCGGTCCCCAGGTGGAACGTTCGTCCAAAAAGTTTCCTATGGGAAGTCTGGACGAGACAACTGAGAGTAGGCTTACAATTCAAACAGAGAAAGAAAAGGAAAGACGGCACGGGTGGGCGGAAGAACCTAGAACGTACTTACATGTATGGTGGAAAGTCTGCCAGTAACTACACACCTCTCGAACCCGAGAGAATCTAGGGAGTCGGAGACACCTGTCGAAAGGTAAGTAGTCCCTACCCTCTTGAATAGATGGGGAGTACCTAACAGAGAAAACATCTGAGATTGTAAAGATCGATCAGACATTTAGACGACAAGTGGTTTGACCTTGACTGTGACATTGGGAAACGACGAAAAGGACTGTCACGTGTCTAAAAAAACGAGAGACGGGGGTTTGTTCAGTCGAGGGAGTCTACAAGAAGGTACCAGTCGGGGTAGGTCAATGGTGGTAACCCGACTGACTCGAGTCCCTTCGTCACCACTACATTACGACCCACAATCACCGGTTTCACCCTTAAGGACCACCGAATCACCATTTCTTAGACGGACGTACCGACCTCTGACGGATAGTTACGTCCTCTGAACCCAAACTAAGGACCTAGTCCTTCTAGGGGACTTCCTTTACTGTTGGGTGAGGTCATAAGAACGGACCTTCTAGGGTACCTGTCTCCTCGGACCGTCCCACGTCAGGTGCCGTACCCGAGTGTTCTCAACTTGTGTTGCATCGGTGATATGGTCACCGGTTTCGTTGTCACGGGGTTTGAGGGTGATAAAGGTGTGTCTCCAGTAAAAAAGAAGGAAAAAAAATTTATTTACTTAAAAGATGTAAACAAAAGGAAAACTAGTAAAAGAACTTGGATTATAATAAAAACTGTCAAAACAGGTTAAAGTATCAACATTGACCTCTTCCCATAAATGATTACAACAGGAAACGACATAGACGTTCAGGGGTGTAAGTAACTAAAAACTCACAACTACACTGTAACACAAAGAGTCTATTGGAATGAACAAATGTTACATAATCAAAAAGATTTATAACGACCTAAACCAATCGATTACAAAAATTCCTGAAAACAACTAAAAATTCTTGTAATTAGACATCAAAATAAAAGAATATTACAAAAACGGACCAAAATCAAAGTTCCATTACGACACGAACCATTTTAATAACCTTTTACAAGTTAGAGGACAAGAGTCACTCTTAAATATATCTTAACTATAATAAAGAAGGAATTTACAAACAATCTTAAACTGGTACTTCGGGAGTCCTAGACTTCAAAACAAGTACCCTTCTAAAAGATGATGTTTAGGTGAAAGATTCCTTCAATGACCATCAAATATAGAAATCATCTTTGAGTGGGTAAAGTATATACAGTAGTTTAACCAGTACAAAAATTTTTTAATAATATCCTAAGTCAATCACTTTTTTAAGAATAACTTTAAAAAATGAATATACACTTTAACAGAAAATACAAGAAATTGAAAGGAAGAAACCTAAATCTTAGTTACAATATAATTAGATATTCCTCCACGAAAACAAAAAACGATACAAAAGATGAAAGATAAATAATATAATTATAAAGGTTTCATGGTGAATAATTTTTGAGGAGAAACTAAAATAACATAAAAAGAAACATTGATTTAGACAGTAGGAGTAAAGGAAATAAGAATAAAGAAACCCTAACGAGACTTGGAAAAAGACTACGAACTCCCTTTCACGAAACGAGAAAACAAAAGTGAAGACAATATAATACTATTTGTGTAAAGTTTAGATATTTAAAGGGATATTCATCATGGAGAAAGCGTAGAATGTCCACTTGATAAAACACTAAAAAAAAAAATTTGGGTTTCTAGTCAAAATACAATAAGTCATAGATCGACTTTCCTGAAATTTTCAGAAAGAATCAACAACAAAAGGTCAAGACAACGTAAACATTAATCTTTTTATATTAAACGTAACATCTTTAAGTGTATAGGTTGTTTATGACACTTGAACAAAAAAGAAGGATCTCTGAAAAAGTTAACACGAAAATATGTGAAACTTAGATATGGTAAGTGACTTTTCTACAAATACTATACATATTAGAAGGAAACAACAAGCAAAATACTCGTATATTACAGTAAACAACAGAAGTACACAAAAACAAACTTAAACCAAAACACTCTGCAATNTTGATAAAACACTAAAAAAAAAATTTGGGTTTCTAGTCAAAATACAATAAGTCATAGATCGACTTTCCTGAAATTTTCAGAAAGAATCAATAACAAAAGGTCAAGACGACGTAAACATTAATCTTTTTATATTAAACGTAACATCTTTAAGTGTATAGGTTGTTTATGACACTTGAATAAAAAAGAAGGATCTCTGAAAAAGTTAACACGAAAATATGTGAAACTTAGATATGGTAAGTGACTTTTCTACAAATACTATACATATTAGAAGGAAACAACAAGCAAAATACTCGTATATTACAGTAAACAACAGAAGTACACAAAAACAAACTTAAACCAAAACACTCTGCAATGTAAACGATTACGTTCAAAGACACCAAATAACATAGACCATATAGAACAAGAGAAAAAGACGAAAATCGGAAAGACGTTTGAAAATTCGTATAGAAAACATCTGTTGTACTATGACTTAAAAAAGGGAATTGAGATTAACTCGTAGACAGAAATTAATCACTTGATTTTCAGAAATGTAAATACCGGCAATAGTAATAAAACACTGAAGAAAGAAAGGAAAATAACTCTAAAAGGTTCGTAAACGAAAGGAAAATCTAAGAAAAGGGAAAGGAACCTAACCACCAAACGTATACGTCAAAATCCGGTCCCATAAGAGGGATAACCAAAGAATTTGAATAATCGTATGTAAAGAAGGGGTGTTCTGTGTCGTAAACTCTAAGAAGTCCTATAGGGTAGCGGTAACTCAAGGATAAGTGAGGGACTGGTGTGGGGGGTATGTGTTTGCGAAGCAAATACATAGCAAATAGTAAAATCAGTACTAAACGAAACCTATATTAAATGGGGGAAAGGATGCCAAGAACGAGAAAATCTGTTATTAATTAACTTTAAATCCGTTTACAAAAGAGTAAACAATTTACTTTTATTAAGGTCGAAGGAGAGCACCGAGCAACACCGTTCATTTACTCCACTACATTCACACTTGAACCACTATACACTTCTTATGTGTCTACGACTGACAGTCAGTTTTCCACACAAAATAAGGTTCCAGACGGGTAACAGACGAAGAAAGTTTTTCAGAAAAGTCAGACGGAAAGTCTTTAAGACTTAATACAAACAAAAAGAAATGAGATTTTGTACTACAGGGAAACACTAACTACCTACGGACACACACAATGGTTCGGGTCACCTATGGAACATCACATAAAGTGTTCTAAATTGTGGAACTCGTCCCTTTTGGGTTCCCATTTTCGGACACCTTACAACAACTACCACGTACCTTCCGTCCCACAACAACCTCGATAGTGAACAATCGGTCTCTTGTCTCTGGCACTTTAACCTCCCAGGTTTTGGTCGGCACACAATCTTGTTGTTCAAGACGTTACGTAACCTTCGACAAAAATCCATGACAATTCTAACTTTACTCAATATCGTTACATGCCGTATTGGATTACCACGGAGGGAAATGAGGAATGATCCGAGTATAACCGTTGAATAATTGTAGTTTTAAGAAGTCAATGTTCCTAAAACTGTGAAATGACATATGTACACGTCGTCTCAAACTGAAATACCTCTTCCTCCATTCTACCCTAAATAGGAAAAGATCCAAAACCAGACAAGTAAAAAGTATTTCCCACGAGGACAATAAGTCTAAGAATGGAGACACGAGAATAGAGTCAAACTTCCTTTTCCTTTTGGAACGTCGAATTTGGTTCTACAAGGACAAATGCAATCGTGTCGGAGTACTTTATATACTAGAGAAGAGTAAAACTATTAAATCTTTGTATGTAAGTCAGATCGTTATCAAAAATCCTACTCATTTGTCTTCGTGAAGTTCAACGAAAGAAAGTTCCTATCGTAACTAAGTCATTTTGAGAGTTCGAAAAGTCAAAGGTGAACGAAACACTAACAAACAAACTTATTAGAGTAACTAAACTTTATAGTAACTTATGTCCAAAAAGTAAGGTTATTGTAAACAGAAATAAGCACACAAATCTTCCTTTAGACTCTCATCAAATCACGTAACAGTCTGTCTTCAGACGTCACAATGTGTGTGTGGTGGGTACACCGGGACTAAATACTCCGATAAATTAATAGAGACTCTGAAAGAAGTTTCGACACACACACACACACACACGTACACACACACACACACACACACACACACACACACACATGCCTTGACCGGTTGTCAGGAGACGACTGTGTAAGTAAAAGGGACTAGGGGTGACCCAGTCGGTAACTTAACGTCTGGTCAACCTTCTCTCACACGGCGTACCGTCTACTGAGAAATGAGGTCACTGAATGGCAGAAGTAAAGGACACAAGACCGTTCACCAAAACTGTGTATTACCGACTATTTTTCACATATTCACTATTACAACTCGGACGACTTTCTTTGATCCCTTTTCATAGAACGTTTTGTAATTTTACGTACGGATATCGTCTAGTTCTGAGGAAGTTCCTCTACCATTTCCTTCATATCCGTAGTTGTCTCTTTAATCCCGAGTCACATTTAGGAAATTGTAACAACTTTTATTTGTGTGGTGATGTATCGGAACTCTCATACTTAGTAGTCAATACATTGTCTTCTTTATCAAATGATTCCGTGTCGCACCGAAGTCGGTTAAACTTCTTTTACCGTTTCGGCACAGGTCGGACGGTAAGAAGTAGAGGTATCCATAGAAGTGTCCCTGACACGACATCTCTGTCTCGTGTCACATCCGAGTCTCTCTCCCGTAGACCACGTACCACCCTTCTCCCTTGTTAAATTACGTTATAGTATGACCATACCTTTCTGTGAATTCTACATATTATCCCATTCGTTGTACGACACTAGAATAACTCGATACTAATCGTGTGTATATCACAGTCGTTTTAAAATTGTGACCAAAAGAAAAGGGAAAAAAAACCACTTCTCCATTAATCACTAATTGAAATAAAACATTAAACGCAAAAGATTTAAAAGATATCATCAGTATAAAATTAACTTAACGTGATAACTTTCTATCATATTTGGTCACTCCCTCTAGAAACGGAAAATCTATACTTTTACCTTTCGTTGTCATAAATTTCATGTTTCTGTAGTTTTGTCCTTGCAATACCGGTTTTTATCCGTTACGACCTATCTGGGGTACACATACATGAATGAATTGATACAAAAACACACACATGAACCATACTTTACTTCTCTCGTCTCTCGTCGTGTCCATTTACTATTTTCTACGTAAAAAAGTACTTACAATAAACTTTTTAACTTGACCCCACCCTTTAGTCCAAACATAGTATACGGTTTGAAGTAAAGTCAACTATACAATTTATATTTACTTCGAACTTTTTAATTAAACTCTTTGTAAAGAATTGAAGTATAAAATTACTCATAGTATAATCATGTTTTACGTATACTCTTACTAATTATCTAAACAGACGTATAACGAATTTTGACAATATACATGTCAAAACATGTAATTTACAATATTTTTAATTTTAGTTTACTGATTGACCCTACTAAGAACGCTATTTATTTTAGTTACTTTGATCTCTAATTAATCAAATCCTCTCACAAGTTTAGTTATTTTCAAATAGTTCCTGGGAGTGAGAAAGAGTCGTGATTTTCATGTCGGGGTGTGACAAGGGGATGGGTGGATACGTCTTTACCCGTTTCCTGCACTTGTATATGTTAGGTAGTCCCTCCTTTACGACTATTGACTAATTTTACACTTTAAGTAACTGAGGAAATAAAAAAGAGGTAAAAGATCACAAGTGTTACTCGTATACATTGAAAATACGAATCTTATTTTAGTTATTAATACTCTTTATAATTTTATTTTCTTCAATATTAAGATTATCTTGTTCGTACACGTGTGTAGAGAGTGACACCAAAAAAAGGAAACGTAAACAAGAAAAAAAATTTAATTCCATAATAACGAAATGTTGTAACACAACCAAAGACGACACGTTGTTTCACTTAGTGGACATACATATACATATAGGGGAGGGAGATTCTGACGGGGGGTGGTTGTTAGGGTGGGGAGATCTAGTGGTGTCTCGTGACTCGACTCGAGAGCACTTCGTCCAAGGGGTGATCGATAGACAAAATATGCATCGTCACATACATACAGTTAGGATTAGAGGGTTGAGTGGGGTGAGGGGGAAGGAGTGTGGGGACACAGGTGTACAGACAAGACATGTAGAGGCAGAGATAAAGACGGGATCTTTACCCAAGTATCCATGGTAAAAAGATCTAACGTGTATTTACGTAATTATATACTATAAACAAAAAGAGAAAGACTGTATGAAGTGCGATTATTTGAGAACCTTATATTACAATTTTAACTCGAGATAATTTGAAACAAATCATAAAAATTGTTCTAAAAAATTTATGAAGGAAAAATTTCTTTTGTAGTTAGAATGATGAAAAGAATTATAAATAACAATAATAATCATTTATAGATTAAAAACTTTATTATTTTATCAATAATATTTAATAGTTTTAACGAACAGATTATGTCTTATCTTTCACTCTTTTAACCTGATTCCTCTCCCTTTAGTCTTTTACGATGAATGGAATACAAAACATCTTAATTTTACATGGTCATAAAAATTATACCAACTTAGATCGGAAGACAAATATTTGTATAACTTCTTTCGTACACATTAAAGTACATTACTATTTTGAAAACACTCCCTTACACAACTATTACTCGTTTAGCTAACGTTAAATCTTTGAAGTCCGACTCTTAACAACCTCTGACACTAGAGTTTAATAACTCTCCACATATCCTAACGTTACACATCCCGAAAAAATCAATTTTTTTCAAAACAAAACAAAAGAAATCAAAAAATGGATAATGACTTCTTTTACATTTTTACAAAAACGAGGAAAATATTTGTAACTAATAATAACACACACACACAAACATACACCTGTAGTACGAACACTAAAAATAAGCTCTATTTTACGTGTCATTTCGAGGACGGTAGGACGACTGGGAGCAACTTATAACCCGAGAGATCAATCTTGTCATGACACGTTTTCACTTATCATTACAAAGATCAACACGAAATGTGATGTTCACAAACCCTTGACATAGACAATCACAAAAGTTGAGTCGTAAAACCCCTTCAAGTAAAGATACCTTTACATAGAAGTAAAAATACTTCCCTTAGTCACTCATCTAACCACTCACGTGTTCAAAGAATTGTACGAAATTTTAAGTGAACTAAGTACGAAACGTCAAAGTAAACCTTATTGTAAAAAGAGATTGCTTTGTGAAGAAACTTAAAGTCTGAGGGAACTCCATATGTTTCTGTAATAACGAAGGTCAACAAGAACAACACAAATAACATTAGTAATCTTTCCATTCAGATAGGAAATGGAATACTCATGAAAGAGTATTATTTTGTACAAGAATAAAGAAGTATCATCAATGTATATGTTCCGATGTACAATTAGATTGTGTTATGAATATATCTAAATAACTTTGTGTAATAAAAGAATGATTATCGGAGACTACTTATAAATATTTAGAATTTTTTATAACACGATCAATGGTTGTATTTCATTTGGATTCTTTTCCTGTGAATGTAAAACTATCAGTGCAGAAAACTTTCTATCCTAGTCTCTCTAGTATAACTGGGTGTATGTCAACAAAGACAAATACATTTAATAATGACTGAGTGAAAATTGAAAATACATTATAAAATAATTTTATAAATTGTATACGGAAAGATTCAGTAAACACGTCATAAGTAATTTAAGACCTATCTCAAATAATAATTAGTTTTCCTTTTTATCTTATAATTGTTACATAATGATTTGGGTTTCTTTATCTGAGGGTGAATCGAAACTATTACTTTAGAATTCAGATCTATATTTAGTCCGGTTCCTTCAAGGTTAGAAATCGTTTCTCACTCTATTATAAGAAAAAAGAAGAGTTCTCAATCACTTGAAATATTGATGTTTACAACATTCACTTACTGAACCCTAATCAGACACCAACTTTTTATTTAGTATCTGGGATTTCCAAAAGATTAAGTCTCGATAATAAAGACACAATCATGTTACAGTACATAAACACCTTATAAGACATAACATTAATAATAAGTGTAGTATATAAATATTAGTGATTTATAAAGTGTATGGAATAAAGTTAACCAAGAAGTTATTGTAAAATCCCATGTCCATGATAATAATGGTAAAACCGTCTACGTTTTAACCTTCCAACCTCTCCAACAATGACCGGAGTGTAGTAGAGGTAATTTTTCGTTCCCTTCTCACTCTTAGTCTACCGGGGAAATGGGAGGAGAAACCCGAAGTATCAATAGTAAGGACATACACATATCAATTCATCTCCGCGACGGTTTTTGACCTTGCACCACCTTAAGTTATTTCCACTTAATCTTCGACTTTCCAGTCCAAAGTTCTGGGAAGAATCAACAACAGGTGGAAGTCCTTCTAGTAAATTAGGAAGACTCGGACAACGAGGAGATATTGTACCAGTATTTTGGATAGACTTGTCCCAACCAATATCTATCCTAATATGTTTACATTCTAAAACAACAGTATTAATGATAAAGACTCAATGAAGAATAGAGGTATGAAGACATCAAATCTCATTCATTTTCAAACTTTCAGATCTTGTATACAATGAACTTAAAAAAAAGAGTCATGTCGACAATATTTCACAAATTTTTAGATAAACGTCCAACACTCACTGTACACCCAACAGAATTGATTTGTTGTCTGTGTATATTCCATTTATACCGTAATTACGGAAACAATGAAGGAGGTCCTGTCACATAATTAAAATATCAATACACTTGACTACAAAGTCAATAACGGTAGGGGGAAGAAACGAAAATAGGAATAAGGGAGAGACTCGTCTCGATTCGTGTAGTGAATGAACAGAGATTCAGGGTAGGTCATACGAGACTGTCATCGGGATGTGAATAAAGATGAACCTCCTGTGTCGAAACACGGAGTCAAACCGTCCATTTCGTTTAATGACAACTACCAAAATCTCAGTTACCTGTCGGAAAACCGTCTTCTTCTCCCTTTACATATTCACCTGAGTATGGAGTGAAAAATGTATTTTATTTAAGGTCTATCTAGTTTCTAAATTTATATCTCTTTTTACTTTGAGGGTTTATTTGGTTCTCAAATAATATTACAATCCCAATCTCCTGAACAATTCTTACCGTATTTTGGCTATTCGATCTTCCTTTCCAACTATACCGACTAGTCTATTTAAGAAACCATTTTATGGTATTCGCAACAAATTTCGTTTATGTTGAACCCCCTTTATAAACGTCTAGTATTGTTCCATTATTACTGGTAGTGTGTATTTCTTGAAGATATGCAATTGTTCTTTTTACGATTTTTGGGTAAACTCTTTACTCACTTTCCGTGCGTGTCCGTCAACCCTTTTGTGCAAGGGTAAAAGGGATAGGGTGAGGTGAGGACAGGGTGATTAGAGAAAACACGAGAAACTGGTACTTTTAACCAAAGGACGGGAACGTCACCAACATGGGATTCGGGCACTAACACGGGGGACGAAGGGTGTCGGACAGAACCGTACTGAGTCAAGAGATTAGGAACGGATTTGCAGTGGAGGATATTCTTCGGAAGAGACGGTCAGTAGAGACTCATCTAGGGAACAGAGGAACGAACAATAAGAGGTGGTAGTGTGGGGAAAAGAAAGAGAGTCGTAAATAGTGGTACACAAATGTTTGACGACCCAACAACGGATATAGAGGACTTTCCCCTCTACCGGTAAAGACAAGTTAAGTCGTCAAATATACGTCACGGACCGTATACTCCTTTCTTATCATCAACTCACTATTTCCGAACACGTACTCATTTATCTATGTACTTTTTCACGAGTCAGGGTACTATTACACCTTTGGAAAAATGAACTGTCCAAACATTTTTAATTATGGGTCACGAACGTTCCCACCATTCCGTCAAACCGTTATTTCGTTTTGTATACCACCCGGACAGGAAATTGGGTCGTCAAAGTGACCACGTTCATACAGGGGATCTTTGAGAGTATCTTTACGCCTCCACTACCATATCTCTACGGGTAACACCACCACACATATTACACTTTTACTTTTGTTGGTTTCACAAGTCATCATAACCAAATTAATACTGGGTCAGTCTTTCATCTTAAGGAATATCTCTATAAAGTAGTATGTAGGAACTTAATTTTTAATATTTTGTATATTTCCTACTAATATGAAAATAAAATTTATACTTCTAAAATATACAAACAAACATGTATCCCTACACCTTTTTATTTTGAATATTAATAATCATCCCCTACCCTAATCTCCTACCTCATTTCCTTCAAAATTAAGATCAAAGTAAGAAAACACCTTAATAAAACCCCCGTTATCTCTAACAACTTAAACACACAGATATATAAAAGAAAATATTGTGTGTCAGAATATATAACAAGAAATTGGAGATGGGTCATTATTTGATAACGTGCATGAGAACTCTGTTAGGAACAAGAGTAAATCTTCGTTAAATAACATTGACATGGGAACGAAGATGGACTGTGGAAACTCCCGACCCCTTTTCCTTTTTCGAAGATCATGTATTTCGGTTTTAAATAGAAACTAACTCTACTTTTATAAAATTCTCGAGTCTTTTCCCGATTTCCAATATTGATATTATACGTAGGTCTTCTCTTTCCACCTTGAAAAGTGTCTTTGTTCTCGTAGAAAAGTTATTATTGAGTTGATATCTTTATTAATATCTTTTTGTGACTCGAAGTACCCCGAGAGTTAGATCCATCCTAGTCTCGAAAAACCTTTCCTCTTTCCGTGTAACTGTAAAACAAAACGTAATTCATGGTTTCAGTATACGTTTATATTTTTCCCCTCCCCATCCTATGTGTAAAATTAAGAGTTCTACACTCATGGTCCCAGAGGAAATAAGTCCCTAAATCCCCAATTTCCTCCTATTTCTATCGTAATACTTCATCTTTTACATAACTAAGACTTTGGTCAGTTATATATCTGGACCGAAACGACGAACGATCGGGACACTGAACGAAAGGAATCGACAGTCAACCCTATTATTTATCAACATTCTAGTCTCAATTACATTACAATTACCAGTATAATTGTAAGATCCACGAATTATTTACCATTACCTTTTAAACACGAACCTTACTTTCTTCTTATTTCCTCCTGGGTAAGTGAAGGAAGTAAACGGATTATACAAATGAGAAACGATCATGTATTCATAAAAACTTTGGTCTAGCAGGTTAGTCTAAAATACATTGGGTCTAATGGATCTAATCCCCAATTAACTTAGTAAACAAGTAAGTAAGTTTTTTTTTTTTCTCTAACTTGACATAAACGACCCGTAACAAGATCCAGAACTTTATAAAGTCACAAATCCTATCTCTTCCGTACACAATAGTTCAACATATAAACATAGAGACTAAGTCTGAAGAGGGAACTTGAATTCTAAATATCTATCTGAGTGACAAACAGTAGAGACAAACCCACAGACCACTCTTAGAGTTTAAGACACTTGCGTCATGACTCGGAGACTTACACGAAGGGACAGTCGTGTGAAGACGCCCTAGAAGAAGTCGAGTAAAAGGAGGACCGAGGGAGAAGGAATTAGTACGACAGAAATGACAGTCGGACGGTTCCTCGGCCGACGGTACTCCGAAACAGTACAGACAAGACACGGACTTCACGAGAAGGTGACCCCTACGAGTCCGAGGTCAAGATCCCAGGAGTTCCGAGACGAGTCTCAAGTGAGTCAACCACTGGTGTGTCTAATTATATATGGTGGGACCTGTACGTCATGAGGGATGTAGAAAAGGGACCAAAGGAAAAAAGACGTACCATAAATAACGGTACATTATAAACGAATAAACGAAAGACAAACAGAGGAAGTTGAATATACATTTGAGACCCCGTGTCAAAAAGGGGCGGGGTTAGAATAAATGACGACACAGAAGTCACAAGTCACCTTAACTCACCTACCTACCTAAACATGGGACAGGAGGACTTCCCAAGTAGAGTCATCCCCTTAAGTCTCCTATGAGTTCATTTGGATATTAACTTGTAAAATAAAAGATACTCTTCTATTTGTCCCTTTACCTCACACGTACTAGTTCCACCCTCCGTGACTTATACCCTCCCTCAGTTTCCTCGACAGACTATAAAATTCCGCATTTTACTCAGATCACACTACCTCGTGTCAATCAGTTCTCCCTTGTGTCATCTTCCACTTAAAGTTCCCACTTTCTACCCCTGGTAGATTTCTTCTGATACACATTAATGGTTTTTTTTTTTTTTTTGGGGTTTGGGTGTTGCTTGATCTTTGAGAATTCATTTCTTACCGTATAGACCTAAGGACAAAAACTTTAAACGAGAGTCACGACATTACTCTGAGTTGTGTCCCAACCCCACGACCCTTCCCCTGGTCTCACTCGACACCCCTCCTACCCGGATATTTCTACATAGGAAAGAATCCTTTAATTTTGGTAGTTTGTTTTGATTTCTACCGTAAAACACCGATAAAAAACAAAGTTTTGACGACGACATTTTCTCAGAACGTACACCGAAGGATGTAACAGAGACGCCGTAAATATCAAATACACCCTCGACTCCCTGGCGACCCCTGTCCTTCATCCCGAGACCCTGATGCTCCCGAAGTCTCAAAGAAAGGTGAGAGAGGAAACAGTCCGACAATGAGCACTCCACACACTATGTACCGCCGGTCGTTCAGAACAACCGGATTTTTATGGGCACATCAGTCTATACATCCTACACGTTTTATTCGACAAAATTCTGACATCGTGGTCAAACCAAATATTGAAAATCAAGAAAACCATATGTGTATACACAAGACTCCGTTATAATGTCTTCGACATTTTGAGTATAAACAGTCCAATTTTACGCGTACTAACTTCACGAAGTTACCACTAAGTTACCATCATAAAGAAAAAGGTAAAGTCTTTTGTGGTCAAACTAGTACCTCTCCATTTCTGAATTATAGTGGTTTTACACCAAACAAAATTACAAACATATATAAACCTGAAAGAAAGATCAAGTAAAAGAGTGAAAACCATTCAGTGATTAGTAGAAGTCTTATCCGGACATACACAAAAATACTCTTATGACGTTTGTACTGGTAAGTAAACAATTTCATCCATCGATCCTTTGAGTGAACCAGACAAAGCTAGTAGTAGTTCCATTATCGTCAAGTGACGACCCCAGGTAAATCCGTGAAAACGTCTCATAGAAAGTGTACTAACCTCTAGTAAAAGGAGAGACGAGTGGAACGGGTCTCCGGAGTCTCTACACTGACCAACAACAAGGGTAAAGGACCACTAAGTCGGACAAATAAAAATTCACTCCATATTAACTGTATATTACGATCAAAGTTTACATGTTGTATTACTAAACTTAAACGTATGAAACACCTAACTAGTGATGTCATTCAGATCAATTTTAACAATGGTATGTATCAATGAGTTTTAAAAAAAGAACACTACTTCTGAAAATCCTAGGAGAAGAATCGTTGCCGTACCACTGATATCAACTACTGTAACATAAAGTATAAAGGTGGACCAAGTCTTCACATCCGAAATAATTGGGATCCGAACTAAGACTCACCTTAATATCCAGGTGAACGGAAATCCTAAAATATTAAAATCGGGAGATTATATTACCTCTTCAAACTTTCACTTAAAATTCTGAACAAATAAAGTCTTTAGTTTTATAACAAAGATTGTTTTTCATGAGAAAAGATTAAAAAATAAGAAAAAGTCAAATTGTTATATAATTGAAGTACTTATAATCCTCATTTTTATACAAGAGACAGAAAGTCGACCAAATAGTGCGTAACGTTGACGATCGTATATGTCAGGAACCACAAAATTAATACTCTGATTTTGAGAAGAACTGTGGTGTGTACACACAATACCGAAGGAACTAGACGAGTTCTGTCCACTCTACTAACAATACAACCATAATATCGACGATACTAGTAAAATGGGGTCGGAAACAATAATTCACCGAGATTTTATTATAATTTAACGGGTTTCAAGAAATTTAACAATATTAATTTCAAGTAGTACCAAAACAATATTAGAAAGGTTTTCAATTACCGGTTTCGTCTAATAAATAGGAAAATTGAAGATTTTACCAGGCTCCGTATGTTGTTTGTGAGTAAGTCACGTCCGATTTAAGTACTTACCATTGATACATCTATAACTGTCTTTCGTCACTAGTGTGTCCCCGGGTGTGAGTCTTCCTGACACGTGGATCTAACTACGTAACGATAGAGTGACGAAACTTGAAGAATTTTTAACAGTCTGTTGCTTGGGTACAAAAATAAAACGTGACTCAATCCGTTTAATAAATCCATCCGGACTGGAATGACCTTAGACCTTCATCTCTCTCGTTTAACTCTCTTCTTAAAGAATTTAGTACAGGGTGGATACATTTTGATTACCATCTTAAGAAAACTGGGGAGTCCAATAACAAAGACCTTGAAAAGGAAGCTTAATAATCAGGACATAGACCCTACGATCGTCTCTGATATAAGAAGAGACCCTTCTTGAAAACGAATAAAGTCCTACGTCCGACGAAACATGATTGGTAACAGTTACACAAGAATTAAACTAAAGTCGACAAGCCTACCGAGAAAACGTTTCACGTAGGACCACGACAACAAAAACGACACAATCGTCGTTACAGTTATGTTCCAAGACGTTTAAATGTTTGGGTCACCTTATAACATCCCCTTAAGTCGTTAAACGGTGTTCTTCTTGAATATCTTACCTAATTTATATCATGATTTGGTCCATTTTTTTTCAGAATAATAAATCGACACCAAAAGGGATACCAAAATATATGTCGACGTGTTAGGAGTTGAATGCAATGAAGGTTACCAAAATTAGAAAGATTCTTTGTGCCAAAGAGCTAATAGGTCTTTCTCTCTTTACAATTAGAACGAATACTTTAAACGTTTTATTTACAACATTCATAAAAGAATTATTAAACAAAAGGTATTTAAGATTAAAAATTTTTTACAAAGGTTTCAAAACGTACCGTGTCAAATTTTACTAAATACCATACGAATAAAAGGACTATTTAAGAATTAGAGTCAGGAAGTGTAAGGAAGAACTTTATTCGAGTTCCTTATACTATGAACTAAGTATATAGGTTTCCCTTGAAAAACAATAGTTGCTTATAGTTCACTGACTTATAATTTAGTAGAAGGTCTTAAGGAACCACGGCATTTTGAAGAGATCAGTTACACAATGAAGAAGAATCTTAGTCCTTTTCTGTGATTTTTGTTGGTTGGTTTTCTTTGTCTTTAGAAGTCACTACTCTGAAACAGAATGTTCCTTTTATAAAATAGGTCTGAACCAACGACTGGTGGTAAAATAGTCGATGGGTTAAGTAAGACCAAGACAATGACTTAGAAATGCAGTGCTAAGTCCGGAGTTGAAAAAATGGACCCTTCATTGACTCAACTGGTCTCCCTCTGAGGAACAGTGTAGGGGGTCCACAGAGGGATTCTGGAGACAAGGGCGAAACGTCTACGTCACAAACGTCCACGGTACGGGTGTTACCGTTCACAATTTGAGAGGCGTGAAGCCGGGTAACACTTAGTAGGTGTAATACTTCTACGCCCAAATTCCATTCATGTGTTAATCGTGTAACAACTCTTGTTCAAAAAGTATGTTTATCTTTTACTCACTCCCTTGGTCGTCGTATGGTTCTTCACAAAGTTTCTCCTATACCATTTGACCTCATATATCTCCGACCCCTGTTTCTTATGACTCTATTGTACCAGTTCAAGTCATGTTTGACAATTCTGGGGTATCCTGTTCTTTCGACGTTAGAAACCCCAAGAGAAGAGACGAACCGTCGTATTCCTTTAGTGTGTCACAGACACAATATGTCCCAAGGTTTTGTGGGTCCAGGAATAATCAATAGTAATGGAAATTCAAGGAGGTCTTTTGAGTAATCGGATATCAAAAATAATTCCAAAAGAGTATCCTATAAAAAAGAACTTGAGACTCCTCAGTCAACTTTACCTTAGATTAAGTTCCTTTCCAAAATAAAAAATAAGAGATTAAAAGTCGTTATATCGGGATGACCTTACTAGTACAAAAAACAAAGATGATAAAAAAGTATTCAATCTTACAACATAAGAGAAACTTTTACAAATCACGAGTCAGTACAGGTTGAGAAACACTGGGGTACCTGACATCGGATGATCCGAGGAGACAGGTACCTTAAGAGGTCCGTTCTTATAACTTCACGCAACGGTAAAGGAAGAGGTCCCCAAGAAGGGTTGGGTCCCTAGCTTGGACCCAGAGGGTTGTAACGTCCGTCTAAGAAATGACAGACTTGGTGGTCCCTTCGGGCACAAGACAGACTTTTCCTTTTTCTAATTTGAAAGTAAAATTAAAGATCCAAGTAGTCGATCAGTAAAGGATTCACTAACCACTTAGGATAATTATATAATAAAACACATTGTCACCTTGGATGGAAAATATTTATTTTTCGAAAAAGTAATTTTTTAGTTAAAATCGTTTGATTAGAGACCTCGTTAACACAACTTATGTAAATTAAAAAAACAAAATTAATTCTTATTTTACCTCTCGGTAAATTATGATTAACAACCAATAGTTTCAATCCTGACAGCATGGAAATTTCAATTGTTGTGTGGAAATTTCATCAGGAAACCAACAGAAACACATCGAGTATGAGAATAGTCACTATCTCACTACCTTTTAAATTTTGTTCGTCAGTCTGTTTGGTTTTCTGACTCAAACCTCTACTTTCCTAAGTAATTTGACTTGAAAAAGAGAGTCCTGAGAACACGATAACACGGAAAGGACCAACTGGAGGGGTTACGGGGACTCGGTCCTTGAGAACACTTCTTACAAGAGAACTGGACTAAAAAGATATCTCAGAAGATCAAGGTAAGTCATGAAGATAGGTTTATCCAACTAACGTAAGAAAACTAGAACTTTTAGAAGACGGGTTAATAAAAAGAAATTTCTCGGTCTTGTTTTTATCATATAAGCTACATATCAGCTTTTAGTCGACTTCTTCACTTCGCTCTTAACTATTTCAATGTTCACTTAATGATGTAAGACCTTCTTAGCACCACATATTCTTCTAGGTTCACTCATGAGTCGTTGTCATGAAACATAAGTATTCTGTAATTTCAATTAAGTCAGAGTACCGTTCACGAAATGATCAACATATAAATCGTTTCATATTCGGCTTTTTGGAAAGACTATTTATAAACCTCAAAAAAAAAAAGAAAAGTTTAGTAATATTTATAGATAAATTGAATATTACTAAACGTACACGTGAATAACTATTAAAGGGTTTAACAAGTATAAACGGAAACTAAAAAAAAAACTTTTTGAGATTAAGTTTCAACCCACATAAAAGAAAGTTTTCTGAACGTCTCAACTTTGGTTCATTACCTCTCAGAGTGACATTACTTCACGTCGTCGAAACAGGTACGGTGTAGAGACGTCGTAAATAGGACCTTATCTCCCCTGGGAGAGGGTCGTAGTGGAATCTCGTCCCTGGGGGTTGGAGACCCAGATTACAGACTACTAGACTCAACCTCGAAACATCATCTTTATTTCACGTGTTATTCGCATTACGTGAATTTAGTAGGACTTTGGGAGGAGACGGGGCGAAGACATCTTGTCAATAGAAGGTACTTTGACCAGGGACCACGGTTTTTCCAACCCCTTGAAGACTGAATCTCACTTTGAAGATAGAATGACAAATATAGAATAAACTCACCCTTTTACTAATTGTAATGTCGTTGGGGATAAGAGGACCCAAATATAAAATTTAAAAAAGGTAAAGGCGTCTCTTCAAGTGATTCGTCTAATCTCGTCATTCTCAACCATTCTAAAATTTTCGTTTACATTTAAGATTTCATCTGACAAATCTTGACAACGTGAATCCACTAAGCTATCGTCTACTATCGAACAATAATTTTATGACTTCGTAGTAGGGAATTCCTTATATCTTTCATCAAAAATAGTCTTTAGTTCCTATAAAATACCTTGTGATAATAAATTTTTTTAAAAGTAACGAGAAATTCATTTGTCTTTAGAAGTCCTCTAACGATATAGACACGGAATTAGTTAGAGTAAGTGGTACATAAAGTCACTATGTACTTCCACAATTCTATTTTACTAATGTATAACTGAGTCCTCATTTTTATCAAGACTCCGTCATAGACAGTTCACAACGGGTGTTTCTTTGAGTTCATTAACAAATAACAACTTACTAAAAGGTCACTTATACAGGGTTCACTGACCTTAAATTAGTTCTAGATGTCTTTTACAATGACTCAGTATTAACTCTTTTACGAGGTGCAGAAATACTTGTATTCCTATATATACTTTGAATATATGTATCGGAAATTGAAACAACATATTTGAATCCTGTTTTTCAACATTCGTAGAGAGTATTGTTGAACTACTACTGTAACATTACTTACTTACAACCGGACTACGAACGTCAGTATTCCTGAGTCAAAGAACCGTCCCTAAAGACGGTCGTAACCCTAGAAATGACAGAGTCCCAAACGGAAGACTGAGAGGTCAAGTCACTACGGCTGGACTTTGTGGACATCCAATGACCTTGTATTTTTAACAAAACACTCAAGAGAAGGGGTTCGGTTACTACTTGGAACTAAGTTCTCAGAAGTAACAGGGGATCTGGGTGCGTATAAACTTATACACTGTTAACGTCTCCGATCGCAGGAAGTAAGAATCTACAACTACCTCGAGGAACCTCAACGTATTAACGACATCAGAGCACAAGACTACCCGTCTCGGGACCAAAAACATGTGTTCTTTCCTAGTTTTCTGTCTAAATCCTTCATACCGTTATTTAGAACGTGTGACGTGTCTCAGTCGTCACTTAATTGACCGAAGACTAGTAGAAGTAAACCTCGAGTGGAGGTCCCTGTTCCGACTCTCAACCCACCCCACCTCCAAACACGACCCAAAGGGGACGACGTGACTAACGGGAACAACACAAGCCCCGTCGTCCTCACCTTTCTCTCCTTCACCGAAGGAGAGTGGACCAAATGGGGAGTCATTGCTGTGAGAGGTAGAAGATGTTCTAACATTCAGAGTCCTTTAGAATCCGTCCACGTGAGACGAGTTTCGAACTTTGTTTTGTGTCGACTCGAGAGACACGACTGTCTCTTCGTTTACCTCCCGAGTCTTCTCCCTTCCCTTCCTGATTATGAGTCATGAGAATGAAAGTGTCATCTTTCTTGACTCAAAGACCGGTCTCGACAGTTGGTCTCAACCTTGGAAGGAATGACGGAACCGGGAGTGAGAGGTTAAGACAGTACGGTCGGATTCTGTCAACATACACTAACCTTTTCTGTTTATACGGGCTTGTCCCCCTCGTTTACCCCCTGATCATATCCTCTTCTTTTCCTCCTCCCTGATTAGGTGGACCTCGAATTTGATTATAGACGGTACCACCCGTGATGTATATACACAAGAGGAAGTGTCTCACCGAATTAACACACGAACTAATAAGAACTTTATGAACTATGGGACACAAGTTTATGTTCATCCTTTTATATGAGTTTATGTTCAATATCTAAGTCAAAAATTAATCGAGGAAAAAATAAGAGTCAAGAGACGAGAAAGAGTAATTAAGGGTATTATCTCAACTGTATTTTAATTTTATGTAACTAAGTCTTCTTTTAATAACTCTAAAAGTGATTACGATAAAATTTATGTATCGACTGACCGGAGTCCTTTGAAATCTTTTAAGTCTATTCCTGATTTCCTACAATGTGACTCTCGAGTGTTTCCGCCGAGAAACGGGACAAGAAAAGGACTTTCGTCAACTTGAGTCATCGACCACGAAGTACACACAAAGTAAGAGATGATAGTAACCGGACGTCATATTATTGTCAAACCGGAACCATACACACTCCTTTAATTTTCTATCTTTTGGGTTCGGGTCAGTATAGAAGTATCCAATTATCTTAGAGTATAGTCGCTCCCACACTTCTTTTCACACGTGACTTGTGAGAACACCCTTGTGAGTGACCATTATGGAAAAACCGTCTATTAGACTATCTGCGTATCACTTTTAACTTATCGCAAAACTGTACCACTATCGTGACGAAGATTTTTGAATCGAATATCTTTCTATTTCCGTGTTTTAATAAATATAGTCGTAACAAAATATTACTGTTTTTACTTTTTGTTCTATAGACAGGTATTTTCTCACTAATTTATTATGTATTTTCATGATGTGGATACTTTTTCTTATTCCATCCAGAAATACTTTACCCTGTCACTGGTGAAAGATAACGATTCACTCCTCAGGGTCCAATTAGAGTCAAAACATTTTCGTTGGGTCCTCGTGGACACTTATATTTA
This sequence comes from Capra ibex, assembly GCA_006410555.1. Lineage (NCBI taxonomy): Eukaryota > Metazoa > Chordata > Mammalia > Artiodactyla > Bovidae > Capra > Capra ibex. The sequence goes on along the minus strand of SJYO01052474.1, from coordinate 50,004,413 downwards.
CAGACACGGATACAAAAACACACGAACATACAGACTTGTACTTATTTTTTCCAGTTCGTCTTACGTACGACCTAACAAATGTCTTCGTGGAGACTCCTTCCCGTAACTCCACCGTCACGGCTGCACAAATAAAACTATGCAAGTATAAAACTGTGGAAAACTCACTTCCAAGGGAAATTTAATTTCTACAATAACTTTTCCTCTTTCGTACATGTAAGGACAGATCACGAACGGAGCACCATTTCTCGTCCCGGTACCCCGACGGTAACCCTTAATTTCCCTGAACAACCTTTACCACAAAAGAGAATATCTCTTTTCACTTCGTTGATGCTGTTTTGTGTTCGACAACAGTATAGAGATATTAAAAAGGAACCAAAAAGACAAAAAATTGTAAAATTTTTACCTCTTAAAATAAACCTTCTCAGGTCCGGTCAACAGAACGTTCTTACAGGGTGTAAACTTAAACAGATTGAATAAGGTGTAATAATCTAAGTCAGACCGTTTTAAACTGTTCTTGTCACATATCTACCACAACACATGAAAGGTAATACGGTGAAAACCTCTATGGACAGTGAAACAAGACAATAACCACTACCATTCAAACTATTGAACTAATTTCTTACAGGGGTCGAGAGAGGTAAAATTCCTCTGTTTATTTACAGGAAATATTAGTTTCGGAAAGTGGTCCATCAAGAACTTAGGTGAGTAGGTGAAGAATGTGAAAGGACTTAGTCAATAATAATTATGTAACCACTAATATTTTGTCCATTATATTATCTAAACTTTTATTATATAGTCAATGACAAATCACCTCCATTCTTACCTAAACCATTTATTATTTCCCAGTGGAACACAGAGGTACAGTCAAGTCAAGTCAAATCAGCGAGTCAGCACAGGCTGAGAAACGTTGCCGTACCTGACGTCGTGCGGTCCGGAGGGACAGGTAGTGGTTGAAGGTATCAGATGAGTTTGAGTACAGGTAACTCAATCACTACCGTAGGTTGGTAGAGTAGGGGAAGAGGCGGACGGGAGTTAGAAAGGGTTGTAGTCCCAGAAAAGTTTACTCAGTCGAGAAACGTAGTCCACTGGTCTCATAACCTCAAAGTCGAAATTGTAGTCAGGAAGGTTGCTTGTGGGTCCTGACTAGAAGAAATCCTACCTGACCAACCTAGAGGAACGTCAGGTTCCCTGAGAGTTCTCAGAAGAGGTCGTGGTGTCAAGTTTTCGTAGTTAAGAAGTCGCGAGTCGAAAGAAATGTCAGGTGGAGAGTGTAGGTATGTACTGACAACCTTTTTGGTATCGGAACTGATCTACTTGGAAACAACTGTTTCATTACAGAGACGAAAAATCATAGAACAGATCCAACCAGTATTGAAAGGAAGGTTCCTCATTCACAGGAAATTAAAGTACCGACGTCAGTGGTAGGCGTCACTAAAACCTCGGGGGGTTTTATTTCAGTCGGTAACAAAGGGGTACATAAACGGTACTTCACTACCCTGGTCTACGGTACTAGAAGTAAAAGACTTACAACTCGAAATTCGGTTGAAAAAGTGAGAGGAGAAAGTGAAGTAGTTCTCCGAAAAATCAAGGAAAAGTGAAAGACGGTATTCCCACCACAGTAGACGTATAGACTCCAATAACTATAAAGAGGGTCGTTAGAACTAAGGTCGAACACGAAGGAGGTCGGGTCGCAAAGAGTACTATATAAGACGTATCTTCAATTTATTCGTCCCACTGTTATATGTCGGAACTGCATAAGGAAAAGGATAAACCTTGGTCAGACAACAAGGTACAGGTCAAGATTGACAACGAAGGACCGGACGTATGTCTAAAGAATTCTCCGTCCACTCCACCAGACCATAAGGGTAGAGAAAGTACAGTGTAAAACTATTAAGAGTTTTATAAAGTTGAAAAAAGTAAAAATATAAATAGGNAAAAGTGAAAGACGGTATTCCCACCACAGTAGACGTATAGACTCCAATAACTATAAAGAGGGTCGTTAGAACTAAGGTCGAACACGAAGGAGGTCGGGTCGCAAAGAGTACTATATAAGACGTATCTTCAATTTATTCGTCCCACTGTTATATGTCGGAACTGCATAAGGAAAAGGATAAACCTTGGTCAGACAACAAGGTACAGGTCAAGATTGACAACGAAGGACCGGACGTATGTCTAAAGAATTCTCCGTCCACTCCACCAGACCATAAGGGTAGAGAAAGTACAGTGTAAAACTATTAAGAGTTTTATAAAGTTGAAAAAAGTAAAAATATAAATAGGACCACTAGACACTGGTCACTAGAAACGACAATGATAACATTAACAAAACCCCGTGAAACATGACATGGTTACATTCTACCGTTTCCACTTACGACACACACGACTGACAAGGTGGTTGGTCGACAAGGGGATAGAGAGAGGAAGAGGAACCCGGAGGGATAAGACACTTTGTATTCGGTTAATTATTAAAAAGTCACCGAAAATTCACAAGTTCACTTTCCTTCTCAACGTACAGAGAGTGAAACTTTGTTTTCAATATTTACTGATTTAAATCATTCCTTCCGTATAGTTTCCGGTCCTACCCAGTTTTCGATCCGGAGAACACGGTTTGTCAATCGGTGTATCACTTATGTTTCCTTAACAAGAACTTTCTTTCACGCTACGGTCAATTATGTACTTAATATTCTTTCACTTTGTGGGAATAACGATTATACCTCTTTCGAAATCACCAGACCTACTTTCTAGTTTGGTCGGTGTTGTAGGGGAATTCGGTTTCTGCTTAAATCTCGTTCCGGTATTGAGAGAAATCAAAACATTTTCGACTTTTCCACTCCTTCGGTGTCACCATTTCAAACTTTGGTCGTCTCCAACCAAGTACTCCAAATTCCTTCTTTCAGCAGAGGTATTATAGTCCCATGTTCCACTTCGTCGTTCACGACTACATCGTCGACGTCGTTTAATAGACCCACATCGACTTTAGTAATAACTTCCACCGATGTGATTCGTTGTCTAAAAGTTACTACTTTGTCGGAAGATAACCTTCTTCTACGGTAGATCCTGAAGGTATCGATCTCTTCTGTTCAGTTACGGACCGAAGTTTAGAAGGTTCTTGTCCGACAGAGAGAAGTCAATCAAGTCAACAAGTCAACACATTTTAAGAAACGTTGGGGTACCTGACATCGTGCGGCACGAAGCGACAGGTATTGGTTGAGGACCTCGAACTAGAGAAAATAATCTCCGATTTCGTCCACCACTGAACTTCGACTTCGGTCACGAGGTAAATAGTAAGACTTTTGGGATCCCGGGATGACTTAATACTATTTGGATGAAACGGACACGAGGATCGGACCTACTGTCGTGTTGACAAGTGTCATACCAAAGACCGACACTATTCGACAACTCTGGACGAACCCCTTTTTTCTAAGTAAAGTTTTATATTGACGAGTAACTGTTACGAGGACCAGTGGGGTTTCGAGCTTACTTACATGTTACTCTAATTACAACAAAAGTACGGAAGATTGTGTCGTAGGTAAGACGTCGGGGTGTCAAGGTCATTAAAGGCAAAGCTACAGAATATTAAATTCTTTATGTGAAACATTCCGATATCGACGGTATCGGTCATAAGAAGACAACCTAGACCCTTTTCAGTTAACTTTTTGTAAACCCCTTCCCAAGTGGTTAGTGGTAATTCCCGTAAACACTAAGGACCCTTCTCCGGTTTCCGAGTCTCAATCGTCCTCGAACCCTCTTCGACTGAGGTGGGGAGGACCTACTGAAACTCCCCAAGTTCTGACGCCATCTCATTCCTACACCACGTCACGTCTACACCACCTTCGTCGTTCTGTCAATCGAAATCTTCATCTCGGACTTCTACATTGACTTAACGATGGTAGAGTACTACTTTGATCGTCTACTCTTCAATGAAGAATACCTACTTGTGTCTTTCACCAAAAAACTCTACCTGGGATGAGGACCACTTCTACGACATTTCTAACAATTTTATTGTTGTTTCCTAAATCTTATAATGTATTTAAATAAACTATTTCGTCATCGTCCCAAACTCTTATAACTAAGGCTAAAACTTTCTTTAAGATGACACTCATTTTACGACAGTTTGTCGTAACACACGATGTCTCTTTAGCAAGTACTTTCTTTCTCAGGTAATTCCACCGTTCGTAGTAATATAACAGAATAAAATTCTTTAAAGGTATCGGTGGGGTCGATAGACGTTGGCAATGGGACTAACTAGTCATCGGTAGTTGTAACTCCGTTCTGGGAGGTAGTCGTTTTTCTAATACTTCGGAATAGTGACTTCTAAGTCTACTACTAATTGTATGAAAAATCGTAATTTCTTAAAAATTTAATCCTATACATTAAGATAACGTGTGTATTTCAAATGTACGTGAACCGTTATGTTGAGTTTTTAAACCCATGAGTGAAATTATAAACGAAATAACGCCACCATACCTTGGTTTGGACCCTAGAGAACCTCCATAGGACATATTAAAAGACGTAGTCATATACGTCATATATTAGACGTAGTCATAAGGAGAATAATACACGACCCGTAGTACGACCTATGTCAGAGAGGAAATCAGGGAATGTAGTACCCATACAGGGTAAAATGGTTACACCTCTCACTCTAACTCACTTGATGGGTCCTGGTGTAAAAACCATTCATCGACTCCGTCTTAAGTTGACTCTAGAAAATGGGGTGGTGGACTTGAGTGCACATAATATACAGAAAAAGAAAGAAATAACAGAGGAAACGACACAAGTGGAACAAGATCTTTCCTAAATACCATCGAATTTTTATTGATACCATCCCACAAAAAACAAAAAAACAAAAAAAAATTTCGATTAAATTCACCTTTTTCTTTACTCCCATCCTTGTATTTTTCACACAAGGAAATAGAAGGTAATACATTGCATGTCACTAAAAAAAAAAAAATTAGACGTGTAATTAAAAAGATCCGGACCTACGTCATACGGACTTTAGACCCTACACCTTCTAGGACGATTACGACCCTTTGGAGGGAATACATTGGAGAATCATTTCCTCAGGTTCGGAGTGAAGTGGTGACATAAGGTCTTGTCACAAATGTTTCAGAATCTTCAATATCTCCTCACTGACGACGGACGTCTCTTAAGGTGGTCATTACCAAAGGTACAAAACGATTATTGAGTACGGAACAAAAATTAAGTCTAAGGGTTTTGAAAATATCCATTGACAAAAGTTTATCTTTTGCAGAATAAACCAGTCAGACTTACATTTTTATGAATATGGAAATAGTCAACCAATGACAAAGTTACGTGGGGAATTTTAAACGATACGTTTACTCATATACGAACATGAACTGAATTTATAAACAGGATTTCACTCGTTTCGATGGACATATTTTTTTATACTACCCAGTATTGTTCCCACTAAACTTTTATGTCAGTGAAGACTTGACACATCCCCAACTAAAATGTCAAACACCTGATAACTACGGGGAACGAAACAAGAGACGGAAAACGCGAACAGAAACCTTGTAAAGTCACTAATAACATTCGAGGAGTCAGTACAGTCGGGGACGGTAGTTGAAGTCATTCTTATCGACCCCGTCTGTACCTATAAACGATACATCTGGATATTAAATAAAGGGAAGAAGTGTAAGAGACAAGAGACAGTGGGAACAATTATTTCGTAAAGGACGGGCAATATTTACGTTCAAGAACCTGGATCAGTAATCCTGGTCTAAGGATATTGACGGTCGGTACACCGTAATCACATACAACCGGACAAACAAAGAAAGAGTTATAAGAAACAGTTTATTCACGATAAATGAGTAAATTAACGAATAGTCAATGGATAAGAACCAAATTTTTCAAATTACTGTTAACACATAAAAAGCGTAAAAATCATCATAAGCTTACAAATATAAAATTATTGAAAGTTGGTGAATTTTTAAAAGTACATATTAACAAAATTCTTTTCGATAAAACTTGTTGATGTCTACGTAGATCGTTGATTACATATACACTCATCTATATTAAATATCACCTTCTGACATCATATACCATTAAAAAGAAAATAATAATTCTATGGTATTTTATACTGATCAAAAAACCAGTGTGTCATTTATTTATTACTATTTACTTACCTCAAAAATATAAAATGAAAATTTTAACGGACAGAAATTATTCTGCTTCGGAATTTGGCATACAATATTAAAACCAAATTTTTTGGTAGTAAAGTGATACTCCTTGATTATATAAGTCAGAAGGAGAAATGAAAAAAGAATAGACAAATAAACACAGAACTTTGAAAAGGTTGGACGAAATTTAAGGATCATACTTAAAAACAAAGAATCTTCAATTAAACACACTTTACTCTAAGGTGTTTTGTCACTTGGGAGTATCAAGACTCTTTACCAAAATTCTAAATTGCAAGATTCGTTTGGTACTGACCGTCTGATGTGTAACTCAATGCGTCACAAGAGAAATAATTGGCGTCCGTCTAATTGGAGTAACACCTAACAAGAACTCTGGACTCAGGAGTCCCCACCAAAGGCCCCGGGAGAGGTCCGTCGGAGACTTCTCGACAAGAGAAAGACGGAAGAGAGGTCTCGGGTTCCTGGTCGGACCAGACCCCCTTCGTGATCGAACGAATCCTGTCTGTCGACGGCTCTGTCGGGTCCGACTCCGTCACGTCGGGGCTCGGACGGGGTCTCGCGCAGAAAGGGTCCCGGAGGACCGACTCTACCGGTTACCGAAGTCCACGGAGAGGGAGAAAGGACGAGTGACCCACTGAATAAAGAACCAGAACCAGAAATCGGTCAAAATCTTTTGTTCCTTTGTAGACCCCTCGAACCTAATCCTCGTCTTGAATTCGTCACTACGTCGTTGCGTCTTTGCGTCCTGCACCCGTGAACTCCGGACGTCCTACTTTCGGCGGCACCCACCCCTCTCCTGTTCACACACGAGGCGAAATAAAGGGTAACAAGGAGTGTCTTTACACAAAACATGTAGGTCGTAAATGACAGAAAAAATTTAAAATGAAAATTTCAGTAAGAGATAAAAAGGGTGGAAATTTATTAAGGGAAGGGTCATTCAAATGTACATACATTAATAAACTTTAAGGTGTATCCTTTTTGTAATTTTCTCACAATATTGACAAAATATACGACCCTTTTCCATTTTGATCAGTTTAATCTCCAAAAAAAATTAATAATAAAAGTCTTCTAAGGAAAGCATCGTCATAAATAAGTACATCGAGGTGGTCGTTCGATACTAATACAAAATCCGGTCAGTCAAATCTTGTCTACGGGACCCGATGTGACGTGTGAGCCGGAACCAGTGTAGACATCGTCGGCCACGACTTCCAATATTTATAGAAAATACCGTTGTGTCTCATCATCATTCAAGCTATGTGTACTATTTGTCATAATCTCGAGTCATAAAATACGTAAAAATCGTAAATTTTTATAAAAACGAAATCACACTCCTTCCAATCCTACCCGTTCCGTCACTATTTTCATCGATAACGATACTGTCATCCTTTCCTTTTTTTCAACCCCGTCATAAGGATTTTTTTCTATTCGGAGAATTTTCACGAATCGTCTTTGTCACATCACAATTTTATCCTGCCACTATGATTCCTCTTTTACTTTCTTACATAGTTCTCATTTAACTATTACGTATCCCCTTAACATAAAAATACTTAAAATACGGTCAACAAATGTACATGATACATACAATTTATTTTATCTGGTACTTTTTATACCTTTCACAAAAAAAATAAGAATAAAAGTAAAGGAAGAATCGACATGTATACAAATCGGAGTAAGACATCAGTCTATTGGTGCTTGACCAGATACCTTCTAACGTCAGGACTTACTTCCCTTTCCCAATTTCCAGGATCCTCGATGAGTTAGGAGAAGTAGTCACCACCTTATCGACAACTCCAAAGGGTGTGAGAAGAGCACAAATACCGTAATATATGTTAATTGTAATGAAATCACAAATACAGTTCCCTGTGTTAGTAAGAAATTTCAGTGTAAAAGTCCCATTAAGGTCTCAACTACTTTCGAAAAAAAAGCATGTAATTTGGTGTCAAACTGGAGTACTGTAAAAGATTTAATATTGAGGAACATAATCAAACTATGTTCGTAGTTGAATCAAAAAAAAAAAAAAATTAGACGATCCTCCGTTCTGTCCAATCGAATTAAGTACGGAGAAATTCAAAAATGTGTCATTGTGGAAGTAAGAGACTGCAAACTCCTCTAATTAAGACTTTCACACTCTTAGTCTTAGTGGACCTCCCGAACAATTTTGGTTGATGACGTGGAGTGGTGTTTCCAAAGAATGAGTATTGTTTCCAACCGGATTCCACCACGGTAGTAGACTTACAAACACAGGGGTCTTAAGTGCACAATGTTGGGATTAGGGGTTCTACTACTATGATCCTCCACCCCGTGAACCCCACTAATCCAGTACTCCTGCTTCGAGAGTATTTACCCTACTCTCGAGAATATTTTCTCCGGGTTCTTTTGAAGGAGCGACGGAGGAGGTACATTCTAATGTCGATGTCCCACGTCAGATACTTGATCCTTCACCCGAGGGTGGTTTATTAGTCGACCGTGGAACTAGAATCTGAAGATCGGAGGTCTTGACATTCTTTAAAGCCAAGAAAAATTCTATGGATCAAACACCATAGAACAATATCATCAGGTTTTCATCATTCGGTCTATCCTGGGGTCTTAAACGTAAGATTGATCAAGAGTCCATTACGATACGACAAGAACGTCCCTCATAAGAACTCTTTTCGACAAGATTACCTACTCTTCCCTGATAGACCTTATGACCGGAGATCCCCCGCGAGGTAAGGACTATCATGAATAGGGTGGTCCTGTCCGATCTCCCAGGGATATAGCCCTTGACTTAAAATGTCTCAAGAAAGAAACGGAGAATCCCTCGTACGAAGTCACCTTAAACGTCCCTCGTTTCTTGTCTATTACACGAAAAATTGGTTCTTGTTTATTCCATTAAAAATTAGTCTGTAATCATATCGAGTGAACGTGACACGACTTGTCCATCATACCTGGTAAATTCATAAAACTTGAACATATGATATCTGATCCGAATCTGGACAAAGAAAAGTCAAGTCTCTAACTTTTTCTCACTTTAGTACACTCTAACTTAAATGAAAACATTTTAATGAAACGGATTTTCTTTTATCTATTTAAGTCACTACACACACTTAAAATTTTGAAGTAAAAGGTGAAGTAATGAAAACAAACCGAGGTGTTTAGGAGTCAGAAAAGAGAGATAATCCCTCGTCAATTCCTAGTCGAGACCAGGTACCTAGTGGACAAAAGAGAGAAAACGGAAGGACAAGAGGAAGGGGTGTTGATCTTCAAAGATTAAATTTAGTCATTTTCACAATGGACACGTCTTTTTCTCCTCCACGAAAACTTGAAGTCATGTCTGAATTTAACTAGAAATAAAGTGTCATGACAGTCATGTTTGTACGAAAATGTAAGTTTCAATTTTTTCTGTAATTCCATATCCTTTCAGAACTTTTGACAAAAGTAGGAAGGACAGGAGGGTACTCTCACTAAAATTTTAAGACTTACTTGAACTCTCGACTTCTGAAAGAGCGAATTCTAAAACTCAGTAACATCATATGAATTTCCATTCTCTAAGTCTATCATCACTATTACCGAGACGAAAGTTTCGTCACGAAAGATATGAGAAATAGATTGGGGGTTAAGATTAATGAAATTTATTTGTTACTCAACAGTTTTATTGAACGTTTATTTATCATCGTGATACCTCATAACAAATGTGTCCGTACAAGAAAATTTAAGTCGTATTACATTAAAGGAACTAAAAAACAATTCATAGACCCGAGGGGGTATACGTTTAAATTATGGAACTTTCTTTCAAATTACACCGTTTTAAGTCGAGTAAGTCAACACTACGACTGACGAGAATTTCGAAATCACGAATGAGTAAAGATTTTTTTTTATCTTTACTTTTATTCTTTACTGGTAAAGATTCTAAACCGTAGTCCAGTACTTTTGGCTAGAAAATTTTTCTATGGACTTCCGGTCGAGAAGTCGAGTTGAAATATCTGTGTCGAGTGTAGAGACCGGGACAGGGGGACCTAGAAGTGAGAACCATAGAGGAATAATTGGTCTCAGGTCTAAGTCTCTGGAGGGAGAACGGGATCTTGTAAGACAAGAATCCTCAACATTAAGTCATTAGAAGGGTCGAGAAAATTTAGACACTACTTAAACTGAAAAAGATTGTGTCTGCGAAATACCGTCAGTAGGAGTTCGAAAAGTTATGTATCCTTTAATAAACACTTCGAACTTTTTATGACTTCGGAAAGGGGGTAGAGGTGTTTAATCCTAAATCAGTTAGACCCTCCTCAGGATTCTAAACCTGGAAAATTTTTACGCCCGAAGGGACGGAATGCAGACCTACAGGTAAGAAGGGTACAGAGACGGGTTAACTTAATCTTTACCACTCGTTTAAAGAAAGTATATGTGAGAAAATAACTATTACTAACTGACAAAGATAACTATGAAATAATCAGTACCTTGACTCACAACTCATCTGAGAGACTCCTTTCTTAACACACAAGTCAATCTCCGTCAACGATACCACCCATACTCTCCGTCCCATCGCTGTCGTATCCATGGTGTATAAATATTTGGGACCAAACTCACGGTCACTCTTTACCCTTAAGTTGTTGGTTTTCGTTTTTTTCTTAATTTGATTAAATTTTAAGTGAAATATAAACAACACCTCTTAGAACAAAGAAGAGCAACGACTAAAAAAAAAAAGTAAAGGGACCTAATATGAAAGAACTAGCCATAAATAAAGTTCTACGTCAAATTGAGTTTACAGTTGAGGAGACACCTCTGAGGGGATTGACGGAAGGGGAACCGTCTCACTTGACAGGGGTGACAGGTGTAAGGATAGTAAGGATTTAAGGTGTGTAAATTATACCGAACATGACGTAATACAGGAAAGTCTGACCTGGACACAGAATCAGGTAAGGTTTAGGTGTTAAGGAGGATTGTGTCACGGATCCTTCACCATTACGAATTAGTAAAAAATTTTATTTTGTACGAAATAAGTTGTAACGTCATTTAAGATCCACCGTGACATTAAAAAATTTGATTTTCTTTACCTTCTAATACATAGGATTGACACCTCTACTTTATTATTCCTTTACGTCCTAGAGAAGTCTAATCTAATTATAGTATACATCCTCTTTTTAAAGAAACTATTTATTTTTAATTGTAGTAATTGTATAGGATGGACGACGACGATTCAGCGAAGTCAGCACAGACTGAGACATACTGGAGCACAGACTGAGACATACTGGGGTATCTACCGTCGGGTGGTCCGAGGGGGCAGGGACCCTAAGAGATCCGTTCTTGTGACCTCACCCAACGGTAAAGAAAGAGGTTATGTACTTTCCCTTTTCACTTTCACTTCAACGAGTCAGCACAGGCTGAGAATCGCTGGAGTACCTGACGTCGGATGGTCCGAGGAGACAGGTACCCTAAAAGGTCCTTTCTTATGACCTCATCCAACGGTAACGGAAGAGGTATAGGATTGATCGATGGAACTATGTAAGTCTTTACCGACCATTGGGTTATTGATAATCCTTCGTTATACCGTTTCTACCTATACAAACAAAGGTTTCCTTCGTGACAGAAACCGGAGCAAACCAAGCACATCGGGTCCTATGATACTACCGGTCACGACACATGTAAGTGACGACTGGTCCTTCGACCCTTGAGACTAATCCTCAAGTTAATCAGACCCTCCTCCTCTAAGTGTATCCTACCCCTCTCTGAGTACAATAGTGATCTATTCCTATAATCTGTTTTGTACTGTCGTCAGTATGTTAAGTATAATGGTATTAACTCTGTTGATTTAATCTTAGGACCTAGGTAAGAAACGTTTGAACATTCTATTCTGTACAATAATAAACTCTGAGTAAGAAGAATGGAAATTTTTCCTATACGGAGGATCCCACCATAAATTTTTGTTCTTTTCACCTGTTTAAGTGTTTGTGTCGTCCTTTAATATTGTTTACACTGAATCTTTAACTACATTATTCGTCTGTTTTTTAGTGATCCCTATATGTACCAAAATCGTTATTTCCTTGGAACTACATTACTAGGATATATGATGTTGATGTGATTTGTTTACTTCTTATGTGGAAGATAAGGTCGTACACCCTATAAAGGTTCTTGGCTGTTTCGTACTTGAGGTCCTTCCGTTTGTAAAAGTCAGACACATAAAGTGACTATATTGGGTCCGTGGATCTTGTTATGGACCGTATACACCCACGAGTTATAACCAATTTACTTTCTTCACCAGGGTTTACCCCAGTGTACCGTTAAGAGTTTTCTTCATTACTAATTTTGGGGAATTACACTCTTTAGTTATATTTTAAATTTTTTGTCAAAATTTATTAGGTGTTTAGTTACTTAGATACCACTTTTAAACTCTTTTATCTCGTTACTATATGATGTTTGACGAACACCCCATATAAATTTCGTTTAGATCCGTATACAAAAAAGAGATCAGATTTTACGTATATAATTTGATTTTTACTTAAGTTTATAGTTACAGTCAGTATATCTGTTTCTTGTCGTCTGATGGCGTAGGGGTTTGACTTCCTTTATGTTCGTCTTGAATTACTTTATTTCTATAGTTTTTTCGGTTTCAACCAATAAACTTTTTTTAAGAATTACCTTTCCTTTTGTTCTGTATTTTTAATACTTACCACTTAATGTCTTCGACGTCTCTTATCCACCTCCTCTTCAATACTGTTAAAACAGTTATTTAAACTTGTCAATCTATTTACCAATTTAAAGATCTCTTTACGTTAATTAGGTTCTTTTTTTTCTTTAATCCTCAGAATAGGGGTCGTTTCTTTAGTTTAATTATTAAAAATTTCTAGAGAGAAGTTTCTTTTATTATTTAGGTCTCTCAAAATGTCTGAAGAAGACGGTTTGTAAATTCCATGTCTATTATAGTTAGGGTATGTTTGTGGATCTCTTATCCTTTATTGGGGTCAAAACCCCGTTGACATTCTGATACCAAAAAGGTCATCAGTACATACCTACACTCTCAACCTGACACTTCTTTCGACTCGTGGCTTCTTAACTACGAAAACTTGACTCCACAACCTCTTCTGAGAAGTCTCAGGTTACCTGACGTTCCTCTAGGTTGGTCAGGTAAGATTTCCTCTAGTCAGGACCCACAAGAAACCTTCCTTACTTCGACTTTGAGGTCATGAAACCGGTGGAGTACGCTTCTTAACTGAGTAACCTTTTCTGAGACTACGACCCTCCCTAACCCCCGTCCTCCTCTTCCCCTGCTGTGTTCTACTCCACCGACCTACCGTAGTGCCTGAGTTACCTGCACTCAAACTCACTTGAGACCCTCAACCACTACCTATCCCTCCGGACCGTACGACACTAAGTACCCCAGCGTTTCTCAGCCTCTGCTGACTCGCCGACTTGACTTGACTCGACTTGTAATTTATTGTTCTCATCCATCCTACCTCAGTCCTATCCTTTTAGTGTCCAGATAATGTAAGTACTTGTTTCTACGTTTGTTCTTAGATCGTTATTTGACTTGAATTCTATATTTTTATGATCAAGTGGAATTTAACTGGAAATAAAATTATATGGTCATCCCGAGAAATATCTCGAACTCTTCGACTTACATTTTAAAAGTACCCACTTATTAGTTCTGTTTAGACATCTTCCTGTACTTTATTCCCGTAAAAAGGAATGGTAGATCTTTCTAAATGGCGTTGTCGATATATTCATAATCGTGTCCTTATAGCTTTAACTGATTATCGGGTTTTGTTCGTACACGTATATAAATTATTTACTTCGACTGTTAACCAATGGATATACTTTTTGTAATAAAGGTATGGAGTGTGGTGTGTATTTTTTTTAGGGTCTATCTTTTGGATTTCTCTTACTTCAGATCTGCTGTTATATCCTATGACAGAAAAACAGGAGTTCATCCTAAAGGAGTTTCTTCCTGAAGGATTTTGAGAATGGATATTTCCTTTCCTCACTTACTCGGTGACACAACACCAATTATTGAAGACAAGTAGTTTTCTGCTACTTTGTTCACTTCGTTAGACACTACACATCTTCCATAAAAGTTGAACAGATGGACTGTTTTTTATAGTCATAGGTCTTATTTCTTTAGGATTGTCTCATTTTTTTTATGTTTCTTTTGGACCGGGTTTTGTAGTGTAAAGGACTTTTTCTTTACGTCTACCGAGTAGAAATTTTTTTTTTAGGCTGGACAAGTATTAGTCTCTTTACGTTTTACTTTGGTATCACTGTTGTAAATATTAAGTGTTGTAACTAATCTAAAAATTTCATGACCCTTTTCACTTTCACTTCAGCGAGTCAGCACAGGCTGAGAAACGCTGGGGTACCGGTGGTCCGAAGAGACAGGTACCCTAAAAGATCCGTTCTGGGACCTCACCCAACGGTAAAGGAAGAGGTCCCTTGAAGGGTTGGGTCCCTAGCTTGGGTCCAGAGGGCGTAACATCTGTGAAATGGTAGACTCGGTGGTCCCTTCAGACTGACCCTTTTCCCACCTTGTTGTCCTTCAGAAGAAGTGAGGGACGCCTACCATTGAAAACCTTTATATACCGTGATGGACTACTTAAACTCTAATATGTATGATACTGGATCAAAGAGGTGAGGAATCCAAATATGGGGTCTTTTTTAGTTTGTACTCGTAGTCCTCGGTATAGATCCTTCAAGTGACGGTTTACAAGAGTTGTCGTCTGTTGGTCTTCTAGTGAACGGGGACACAGACGTCAGTTGGTGTCTTGCCTATTTCTGTAACTCCATATCAGTAGGATGTCGTAGGGTGACTTGTACATTTGTCAACATCCGTTATTGTACGTACTGTGAACCCCTTTATAACGATTCGGTTTTTTTTTTTAGATTAAACATCTTCTTATATACACCATACTCAAGTATATCTCTTTTCAAGTTATTTTACATTTAAATTTGTGTAAAAATTCCCTGATTTTACATTTTATACTTCTTTTTGTATTTAAAATTCATTTTAATCATTGACAGAAAGTCTCCTACCCTCTGTGTGTTCCCAGAAGTGTCAACTTCCAATACACAAGAAAGTTTAACCCATCACCCATATTTCCACACTGAATTGATATTGATAAATATAAAATACGTATATAATATTAATAAGAGGTAAGTTATAACTTTTTTGTTTATCTGTGAAAGTCTATGATTATGTGTACATTTCTTTCTGGGTGGTATCTACACCGTCCACCAACTCTCTTTTAGGAGTTAAAGAGGTCAATAGTACTAAACATTCACCATGAAGGGAACCACGGACCGTGTACTACCCGGGAGTCAAGTCACACTTCCCTTGTCTCCCTCATCCCTCTGTCCACAGAGTAAATGTTCCATCGTCGTCGGTGAATCCAACTATTTTTAGACAATGGCTAGGGTCCAGATCTACGAGTGGTGAGTTTTGAGTTATAGGGTCTCCGTCAACAACCTCCTTTCCTTTCAACGAAAATTAGTCTCTCAGTCACTAGAACCCTCTTCCGCCTGAATGCAAGGGGATTTTGGTTGAAACTTCTGACATGAACTAGTACTTGGAAAATTCCCCTTTCCTTCTTCAGTAGAGTCAATCAGAAACTCTTTCCACCGATCCTAGTAAGGGCGGTGGTTGGGTTACGTACGTGCCAGGAGTCGAAAACACTAGAAGGAGATCTATAATACAACAAGTGTGTCAAACAAGTGTTCTAATGACTTCCCTGTCGATCCCTTCTCTAGACCAGTAGACAATTAATGAATCAGAAGTAAAGACAAAGAAACTAGATGTCTTTCTTGGTTGTCCAATCCGTTTCATAACACACTAGTTTTCTAAACCTTTCACACGACCCCGTCTCTACTCGTCTCGTGCCCTCACAGACTTTGGTGTAAATCAATGTCACTTCGAAACGATTTCACTGTTCGGTTTTCCCCAAGACGACTTCCGTGAATATCATAGACATTTTGTTGACGTAGTCTGTCACTCAGACACTGAGATAACAGGATTAGGAATTGACAAATTTCGACAAGATAAAACTGAGTTCCTCCGGACTCTCTAACGTCGAAAAGATGTTTGTTCTCCGTCCTTTGTATCTCCCCAGAAACGTGAATGAACGTCTCCCAACCTCGTGTCCCAAGACGACCCAAGGTTTTGGTGTCCGATAATCTTCTTTCCCAAACGACTGTTCCGACTTTAGTTGTAAAAAAAAAATATATATATTTACCTCTTTGTCCGAAACTTTCCCCTTCATTGAACGGGTTCAAGTACGATCATGAGGTGCACACGCACACGTACGTTTCAGCGAAGTCAGGACAGGCTGACAATCACTGGGATACCTGACATCGGACGGTCCGAGGAGACAGGTACCCTCAGAGTCCGCTCTTATGACCTCACCCAACGGTACGGAAGGAGGTCCCCTAGAAGGGTTGGGTCCCTAGCTTCAGGCCACAGACTACAGAGGACGTAACCATCCGTCCAAGAAATAGTGATCACGGTGGATCCTTCGGGTCATGAGTCATCATTTCGACTTTAATCTTTCGACGAGAGGTCCAGGATCGGGATCGGTGGGGTAAATGGAACACCACCTTTCTTGTACTGGAGCCCTTGTCAATTAGTCAAACCTTCGGTCTGAGCCTGTGGGTCGAGGATGTTCGTGTTCGGTCAATGTAGACCTTACGGGTCAAAGGGGACCCATTTTACCCTATTTTCTGTCACGGTCAGAGTGTCCCGAGAATACATCTACTGTACTCCATAACATGTATTTCCAAAAGTCGGAGGTCACGGGAACCGGGACGAGCGACGACCGGAGCCGGGATGAGAGGGAGTGAGAGGAGGAGGAGGCCAGTTGTCGGAGGTCGAGCGTTGGTGATCACTGGGATCTAAACTGGGACACCAGTATAGGATTTAAGGGAAAGTAATACGTCTTGTTAAATAGAGGAGTAACAGAATGGTGGAGGGGGGAAAAAAATTTTATTTTCTTTTGAACACCATCCTTGGACACTAGACGGAAGGATAGTCTAAAATTCTCTTGTTAGTTATATAACAATCGACATCGTGTTACAATATGTCGTCAAGAGATCTTTAAAAGTAGAACAAATTGACTTTGAAACAGGGAGAACCAATCATTAAGGGGTGGAGGGGGAAGGTGTTCGGGTACCGTTGGTGGTAAGATAAGAAACAAAAAAAAATTAAGTTGTTAAAAAAATTTAAGTTGATAAACCTATGGAATGCACTTCACCTCAGAACGCTATAAGTCGGATACTGACCGAACAAAGTGAGTCACATTACAGAAGTTCCAAGTAGGCAAACAGTGTATATCGTCCTAAAGGGAGAAACTTTTTCTCCGTTTATTATAAGACAACATACATATATGGTGGAAAGGACTTTGGAGAGTAAACAACCATCTGTAAATCAAACAAAAGGGTTCAACCAATAATACTTACGTTACTTGTGCCGTCACGATCCTAGAGAAACTTTTTTTGGACTAAAGTCAAGAAAAGACATTGGAAGAATAGATCCAATAGATAAGGGTCCCCCGAAGTGTAAGTATTAGTTTTAAAGAGGATAAAAAGGGTAGGTCTCCTAGTCCTTAGAGAAACTTTACTTAAGACATAGTTCTATAGAAAATTTTTTTATTATTATTACAGAGGGAAGGAAAGAGAAGGGCATTAGTATGGTGGTCCGTGTCTGTTCGTTTAGTCCCACCTGGCTAGGGATTGGTAAGAATTATGACTTTTAGAGACTCCAAAAGAAAGACACGAAAAGGAGGGTCCACAGAGGGGTTGGGAAGGTCTTATTAAAAGAACGACAAGGAGAAACGAAAAGCAACTTTCATCCTTATTAGGTATTTCTTTCTCTTTTTCGAACCCCCACCCCCGTCCCGTCTCTCCTCTTTTAGTTAGAGGACAGTTTTATCAGACCGAGGTGTAGACGGGGAAAGTGAGTCGGCAACGACTTCACCCGGACCGACAACTCTACCCGACCCGACCCGAGAGACGAGTCGTATCGTAGACAGTGAGGATCGCCTCGGTCCCGACGGAAGACTCGACTTGTCCTTTTACTGAATTCACTACTGTCTTTTTACCGACGGTTAAGGTTCGTCTTGACGGTGGAGTCTTATGTGTCGTGACTGAAAGTGGGTTGTCAAGTGTCACTCGAACGTCTCCGAATACTAGAATTCTAAAAACAAAGACAACAAATCAGAGTAAGGGCAGGTTTACGGGTCCGTAAGTGACTGAGAATCTCAACATCTCAAACACGACTTTCTTTTGGAACTCACACTTTCCGTTACAATGTCTGACACTTTAACCAAAACCTTCACAATGGTTTGGTTTGGACCCAGACGAACGGGAACGTCATGTCGGTTAGAGGACTGTAGTCCAACACCACTTCCTTTCACACCGTAAATAACTTTCCACAGTCTGTTCCTCAGGTCCTGTCGATTACGAATTTTCTGGACTTGAGGCACTACCCAAAGTCCCTTCGTAAATTTCCGTTCCCCTCCCTCCCCTTAACGTCCCGCACACTAGTCGAGTACGTGTCAACAGACTAACCAACTACCACTCCCTTCTCCCACCACAGGGTCCCCCAATGTAATAGGCAGGAGTCCGTGGTCGTCCAGACCCCAAACCCATGAGGTACTAGTAGTTCACCCATGAACTAGTAGTAATCGAAGGAGGTAAACCATCTCCAATATCGTACACATTTTATTGAGTCTTTTACACGTAGTCTATGACAATAGACCCATAAAGTCTCCTCTTGATTTAGTCTCCTATACCCGCCTCCCCGGACAGGGACTTTCCGGGGTATCCAAGGACGAGTCGGTATCTTTCTATCGTGCAAGGATTCCTCCAAAGTTCTTACTGTTCCAAAGACCGACTTACAACTCCTTTTTTGTCACCTGAAACTGCGATTGTAAGACATACAATGACCCGTTTAATGAAGAGACTTTAAATCAAAGGAATAGATATGTTACTCCTGTAACTTACCCTTGTCATTAAAAATTTACTACAAGGATCCTGAGATAATCTCTTCCGTTACCGTGGGGTGAGGTCATGAGAACGGACCTTTTAGGGTACCCGTCTCCTCGGACCACCCGACGTCAGGTACCCCAGCGCTTCTCAGCCTGTATTGACTCGCTGAAGTGAAAGTGAAAAGTGAAAGTACGTTACCTCTTCCTTTACCGTTGGGTGAGGTCACAAGAACGGACCTCTAAGGGTCCCTACCCCCTCGGACCATCCGACGGCAGATACCCCAACGTGTCTCAACCTGTACTGACTTTGCTGAATCGTCGTCGTCGTCGTCGTCCTGAGATACCAGTTATTCAAATCGTCAAACTAACCCTACCCAACACTATATCAAAAGTACAAAGAATCGGAACCCGAAGGAACTCGAAAAAAACTAGGTACTCAAATAAGTCAAGTCAAGTCAACGAGTCAGTACAGACTGAGAATGTTGGGGTACTTGGCGTCGTACGGTCCGGAGGGACAGGTAGTGGTTGAGGGTCTCAGGTGGGTTTGGGTACAGGTAACACAGTCACTATGGTAGGTCGGTAGAATAGGAGAGAGTAGGGGAAGAGGAGGACGGGAGTTAGAAAGGGTCGTAGTCCCAGAAAAATTTACTCAGTCGAGAAGGGTAGTCCACCGGTTTCATAACCTCAAAATCGAAGTTGTAGTCAGGGAGGTTACTTGTGGGTTCTGACTAGAGGAAATCCTACCTGACCAACCTAGAGGAACGTCAGGTTCCCTGAGACTTCTCAGAAGAGGTTGTGGTGTCAAGTTTTCGTAGTTAAGAAACCGCGAGTCGAAAGAAATGGTACTCAAATATATATATATACGTATATATATACGTCCATTCCTTCATTGTCAATCTGGACCTGTACCTTGTTGTCTGACCAAGGTTTGTCCTTTTCCTCATGCAGTTCCGACATATAACAGTGGGACGAATAAATTGAATATACGTCTCATGTAGTACTCTTTGCGACCCGACCTTCTTCGTGTTTGACCTTAGTTCTATCGGCCCTCTTTATAGTTATTGAAGTCTATACGTCTACTGTGGTAGGAATACCGTCTTTCACTTCTCCTTGATTTTTCGGAGAACTCCTTTCACTTTCTCCTCTCACTTTTTCAACCGAATTTCGAGTCGTAAGTCTTTTGATTCTAGTACCATAGACCAGGGTAGTGAAGTACCGTTTATGTACCTCTTTGTCACAGTCTGAAATAAAAACCCCCGAGGTTTTAGTGACGTCTACCACTGACGTCGGTACTTTAATTTTCTGCGAATGAGGAACCTTCTTTTCAATACTGGTTGGATCTATCGTATAATTTTTCGTCTCTGTAATGAAACGGTCGTTTCCAGACAAATCAGTTCCGATACCAAAAAGGTCATCAGTACATACCTACACTCTAAACCTGATTTTTCTTTCGACTCGTGACACTTAACTACGAAAACTTGACACCACAACCTCTTCTGAGAACTCTCAGGAAACCTGACGTTCCTCTAGGTTGGTCATGTAATACTTCCTTTAGTCAGGACCCACAAGTGACCTCCCTGACTACGATTTCGACGTTAAGGTTAGGAAACCGGTAGAGTACACTTTTCAACTAAGTAACCTTTTCTGAGACTACGACACTCCATAGCCCCCGTCCTCCTCTTCCCCTGTTGTCTTCTACTCTACCGACCTACCGTAGTGGTTGAGCTACCTGTACTCAAACTCACTTGAGACCCTCAACCACTAACTGTCCCTCCGGACCGCACGACGCTAAGTACCCCAGAGTTTCCAAACCTGTGCTGACTCGCTGACTTGACTTATATATATATATATTTTATTCGGTACTCAAATATTATCAACAGTTTAAACCTTTTAAAATTCGGTAATAAAGAAGTTTATACAAAAGACAGGTATAGGTAAATAGACAACAGAGAAAATCTCTGGGGGTTGACGTATGTAAAATCCGAGGGACATTAACTGGACGTTAAGTGACAAAAACTACATCCACCCCGTTCTATTTCCCTAAGAAAAATGAGAGACCAAAAGTAAAACACACACACACACGACTCAGTGAAGTCAGTACAGAATGAGAAACACTGGGATACCTGACATCGGGAGGTCCCAGAAGTCAGGTTCCCTAAGAGGTCTGTTCTTATGACCACACCCAACGGTACGGGAGGAGGTCCCCTAGAAGGACTGACTTCCTAATTTGGGTGTAGAGGACACAGAGGACATGACCGTCCACCTAAGAAATGGTGAATCACGGTGTACCCTAAAACCTATTAAAGACAACGACACGGAAATTCAAGTGACTAGAATGGGGGACTTTATAGATTAGAGGAGACTTACGGTAGGTCACATAAAATATAGAATCTGTACTATCAAAAGTACGGGACTTCAAGATTCACTTCACTTCAGTGAGTCAGCACAGGCTGAGACACTGGGCACCTGAGGTTCGAGGAGACAGGTACCCTAAGAGGTCCGTTCTTATGACCTCACCCAACGGTAAAGTTTAAAGACACAGAGACGTATTAAAAACCTGTATGACCTATTTTTTTGTCAAGATTGTTTACTAAATTACAGGAGAGACGAATAAGATACCTCTTCTGTTACCGTGGGGTGAGGTCATGAGAACGGACCTCTTAGGGTACCTGCCTCCTCGGACCACCCGACGTCAGGTACCCCAGCGCTTGTCAGCCTGTGGTGACTCGCTGAAGTGAAAGTGAAAAGTGAAAGTACGTTACCTCTTCCTTTACCGTTGGGTGAGGTCACAAGAACGGACCTCTTAGGGTCCCTACCCCCTCGGACCATCCGACGGCAGATACCCCAGCGTGTCTCAGTCTGTACTGACTTCACTGAATCGTCGACGGCGAATAAGATAATAGACACAATCAAACCCTAGTCAAAGATAATTATCTAAGTAGAAGAGTAATACCCAGTACTAAAGAAAGAAGAAACGTATAAACTATCAGAAACTAATACGGTTTACACTTAAAATAGGAAAACCCACGACTCGTAAAAATATAAGGATATTTATAGGAACTTGAAACAAGACCCTACCTTAATTCAATGAAACTTTGTCTAGAATTATACAAACGAAAATACTATAAAAAATCCACCCAAGTCTTGACACGAGCCGACTCTGGTGAATAAGAGATGATATATTAAAATGACCCGTGATGGGTTACACATAGTTGATACACAAAAAGAGAGACTGACCGTCTTTGTCCGTGCTAAGTGATAGGACACACTCGTGACCTGCGACAAGAGATTAGGACGTTCCATCAAACGTGGGTCTTAACCCATCAAAGGAATTCACGTATACGACTAGTCATGACACGACTCATGAGTTCCTTGGAGAAGTCTAGTGGGAGACTCTTCAACAGAGGAAAAACCATGAGTCGGAACGTTTGAGTTCGAGGAAATTAGAGGGATCTGAGAGTTAAGTCCCTCAGGTAGTCCCAGATAGACCAAGGGAGAAATATCCGACGTCTGATATTTACGAGAGTTCCGTTAGTAGTCTCCGTCACGATCCCCAGTGGATCAATCAATCGATAGAGGTCCTAGTGATGGGAAGTAACGGATTATAGGTCATTGAACTTTTAGAAAAAAAGTGTAAAAAAAACAACAATAAAGTCATCCTTTCGTTTAAGTCAAGAACAATAAGATAGAGGTCATCTTCTTTTTCAGAGATTGACTTTTAATATCGTCTTTCAAATTCAACTTGTATTTATTAATAGAAAAAGATAATGATGATCTTTTTTTTCAGTATCTCTATCCTCTGAGTCCCTATAGAACCTCAGGGGTAGAAACTCTGGAATTGTTTCTTCTGTCGTACACTCCCGATAGACTGGCGTCGCTCCCACTAGACTGACACTGTAGACAGTGGGGCGACTAGTGATCCCAACTAGATCGACTAGACCGACCGATCCGTCCACAGGGAAAGGAGGGAGTGACGAGGACACACGTAGGGAGAGTTTCGATGTGTGAATCAACTTCTCCTGTCGAAAGTGAATATCTCATCTTGGGCGGAAATCAGTTCGGATGTACTCATCGACGTGGGGGGACGGTACTAGAAGTCAGTTAGAGAAGTCCAGGTAAACGTCCTGTCACATCCCATCAGTCCGAATGTTTTAACGTCTGTGTGGGTTTACTCCACGACGTATACCGTCAGACGGAAAGAAAATTTTTGATTTATTTGTTTTCCCTGTTTACCGTAATCATTACCCACCAATAAATAATTCTATAAAGAGACTACATACACTGTCTTTTATTTAAGGTTGGAAGTCGTTTTCTTTTTTATTAAATAACCGAATTATGCAAAGGCCCTTTAGGTTCCTCAACCCGGTTCGTGTACAGTAAGTTCCAAACATACGGTAAGGTCCGGGTGTAGAAAGGAATTGAACTCCCGGTTGGTGTTCTTCTTATTTGGACAGGGGTTGTCTTTATTAGTCCCACCGGTAGACTCAGTACACTTGTGACGGCCTAATAAATAACAAAGATCTCTTTAATAAAGTTAATGAGAGACCACCAAATCAAACCTAGAACAAAGAATCGGAGAGGTGTAAGGGGGGTGGGATGAGTAAGAGTACTAACTATCAAAATAATCTTAATGTACGTTACCTTTTTCCTATGACCCATCAGTTTTAAAATGGGCACTTTATACTCTTTCAATATACTCCACTAGAATATTCTAAAGGTGGATGAGATTTTTAAGTACTAACACTCCTAGTTTTGTCCATATCTTTCCTAAACTTTTTATAGTTAATATCCCGAAGTCTGTTGTGTGTTATTCAACTAAGGGAAGAATCTTTCGTAAAGAATTCCAAAACAACGGAAAGACTTTAAAAAATAACTTTATATCAACTAAATGTTAAAACACAACTAAAGATGATATATCGTTTCACTAAGTCAATATGTATAAATACGCAAGAGAAAGTATAAGAAAAGGTAACACCAAATAGTGTCCTATAACTCATAACGAGACGATACGTCATCCTGGAACAACAAATAGGACAAAAAAATTAAAGATTTCATTATGTATAAATAATGACTTTTATATCTTTTGACTCTTTTAGATTGACGGGTTGCTTCTGGAGACTATTACAAAGTCACTTATAGGTTTAAAAATTTCTTAAACTAGTTAAACTTAATTTTCTTCCGTGTGGACTGATTTTAGACAACGTTTAAGAGAACCAGAAAGTACAAATATCTGGTTCAACTTATGGTTTAGAACCGTAAATACGAGGATCATTGTCACTCGTCTGAAAAGTCAATTAATACCATACATACGTGAAAACTTCCAGAATAAGGAGATTAGTGAATGATGACCGACGAGACGTAACACGAAATCAGTTATTTTTACGTACAGTAATTGTAGGTCAGTGACGACGAGATAGGAAGTAATGTTTTGAAGTAGTTTTACGTGTCGAACAGGACTGTATCAAGACTTTCCAGAAATATATTTGCTCTTACCACTCCACACCCAACTTACTTTGGGTACCAATTAAAACACAAGTAAGATGAGTAAGTAAGGACGTACGTAGTAAGTAAATGAGTAAATAAGTAGTTGAAAATCAACTTAAGGATACTATATGGTCTGTGAATGTCCCATCGTCTCTTTATTTACACTTGTTTTGTATATACCAAAGAAAGGAAAGTATCAGAACTCAATTTACCCTTTAAACCTTTTTCATTTGTTCAGTCACTTTATTAATGTTTGATATTATGCACGATACTTACTTCGTTTGTTGTAACTTTCCATCTTTTAAATCTGGTCTCAAAGTAGAGACGAAGTTTGGTAGGTATCGAGACGTGGCGAATACATTATCTCGGTTGAGGAGTCGTACCGTAAGTTCCAAGAAATATTATACCGGGGATGGACTATCAAGGTCGAAGGGTAACACGGTTCGCGAGTCTGAGTACGTTTATAAGTCACGACAGACCTGTACATACATTACGGTTCCTCGAGTCC
Organism: Capra ibex; assembly: GCA_006410555.1. Lineage (NCBI taxonomy): Eukaryota > Metazoa > Chordata > Mammalia > Artiodactyla > Bovidae > Capra > Capra ibex. The sequence goes on along the minus strand of SJYO01052474.1, from coordinate 49,979,325 downwards.
AAAACTGAACGGTTATCACCACATTTTAGTAACTCACCAAGGTTTCACTTCATTACTGGGTTCGAGTATTCTACATACGAAACCTACCCACGAAAAGTCTCACTTCACACGTCCTCCTGGACGAGTCCACCTACGTACTCCTGGACAATCCTTCGTAGTCGTCCCAAAGTGTTATCCTATCGTGGTGGACTTCACAGTCACCCATATCGTCCAGATACTTTATGACTCAAGTCAAGTCAGTGAGTCAGTACGGGCTGAGAAACACTGGGGTACCTGACGTCGAGAGGTCCGGAAGGACAGGTAGTGGTTGAGGGCCTCAAATGGGTTTGAATACAGGTACCTCAGCCACCACGGTAGGTTGGAAGAGTAGGAGTAGGGGTGTCCTCTGACTGGGTCTGAACGGACACTCACAGGTCCTCAGAGGTCACCTCCGCACCCAACCGCCACCGGACGACGTCCCGACCCCCGTGACGGACAGCGTCACGTACGTACCCTGGAAAACTTGCTCCACGGTCATCGAAGTAATGGAGGCGGTCTCAAACGGGGTCCATTTATCGTCCCTCTCTTGTGTCGAGGTGGGTAGTTGTCTTTTAACCTAATTTCTATATGACTCGTACCGGGGCGGGTAGTCTTGTTCTGGGTCAAAGGGGGAGTCAGTCAGAGAGGATAGTCCTTCGAAGGTATTCGGAGAATAGGAAGAGGTAGTCTCCCGTGTGTCTGACTTTTGGTGTCAGTGTCTTTTGATTGGTTAGACTAGTGTACCTGGTGTCGGAACAGATTGAGTTACTTTGATACTCGACACGGTACATCCCGGTGGGTTCTGCCTGCCCAGTACCACCTCTTAAGACTGTCTTACACCAGGTGACCTCTTCCCTCACCGTTTGGTGAAGTCATGAGAACGGAACTCTTGGGGTACTTTCATACTCTATGACTTCTCTAGGTAAAATATCCTGGACCGACACCCCCGGTCCTCTGTCTCTATCGTTTACTAAGGATGGGAGGACTGGAACTTCTCGAACCATTTGACGGTCGAGTCCGTCATTTTCATCGTTATTTCGCCACAATTCCATTATTGTGATGAAATTAGTTATATATCTAAGAAGGTCTCTTTGAACCTTTATTAAAGAAGGAGACCCCGAGTAGTCTTAGAATGTTCTTTTCATGGGTCTGAAGAACGACTACCACAAGAGTGTAGTTTTCTGTGCCGTCTTTTCCAATAAAATATTCGGAGATTGGACCGCAGAGTGTTCCCACCAGATATCCGACTTAGGCGAATGTCTGGTTACTCGATAGAAGAATTTTGTACCCTTCAACGTGTAAAGACTAAAAGTCGAAGAGTAAATTTTTACTCTAGACGATTGTAAAAGTACTGTTGATAACTGACCTTTATTCCCCACTGGGAGAGGAAGGTTTCTGAGGTCAAGTGGTCCCCGGAGTGGTGACGGATTACAGGTAGACCTTTCAACCTTTCAAGAGTCACTGACGAGGCATGTACCGGAGAACACGTCACGTACGTCCCTGAAGAGTCAGACTCTGGGACCCCGCGCACCCACTCCAACATTTGTGTCAGTAGGAAGAGACAAGATCCTTCGAACCTGAAAGAGGGGTGTGGGGGAAGAGACGAGGAGACGACCGGGACCTCACAGGGTACGGTACCGACGAAAGGGGTGAGGATCCAGAGAGGGGGTCTTCGCACACGCTCACGGAAGTACCCCAGTTTGGGTTGTGAGACGGGACATCGTTCCTCAGGATGTCCACTTGATATCAGGTAGGTAATAAATTCGAGAGAACCGTTATTGTGAAAATCACTAAAAGTATCCTTGCTAATATTTCGTGAATCAGACCTATGTGCTGAGGAAGCCCCTGGGAGTCCCATCTGTAATAATAAGGGTACAATGTGCACACCTTTGTCTCCATGTCTCTTCGCGGAACGTGTTCCAACGTGGTACCCACTAATCCTTCTCTCTTCTTAGATCCAATTTAGGAATCGTAGATGAGAAGTTCCTAAAGAACTGACTACTATATAAAAATTTATTTCTAGTAAGGATACAGTGGATTAAAAAATTTTGAACTCATACTACGTATAAACCTTAATGGGAATTCTTCGGTGTAGATAAACCTCAACGACTAACTGAGATCTATACACGGTATACGAAAGGACAGGACGGAGAAGCACGTACCTAAAGAGGACACACCCAACACCCAGTGAGGAGGAAGAAAAAACGGGTACACTTAGGTACGAGACCTTCGAAGGTCAACGTTAAACGTATATGAAGAAAATTTATAAAATTTTAAATTAAATTAAAAATTTCAACTTCATATCAACTAAATCTTACAACACAATGAAAGTCCAGATTTCGTTTCACTAAGTCTATATACAAATATGTATATATAACAACAAGACAGTGGTTCAGTACAGACTGAGAAACGCTGGGTCTACCTGACGTCGTGTGGTCCGGAGAGACAGGGAGTGGTAGAGGATCTCAAACGGGTTCAGGTATAAAACAGTCTTGAGACGTCATACTGGGTAGAGAGAACCCACCGGAACGTACCGTACCGAGTATCAAAGTAACTCAATCCGTTCGGGGAAACGGTACTGTTCCGTCACTAGGTACTTCCCCTATGTGTATATGCATATACAGATATGTAGATACAAGAAAAGTGTAATAAAGGGAAACATCCAATAATATTTTATAACTCATTACAAGGGAAACGATATAGTCAAGTCAAGTCAAGTCAGCGAGTCAGCACAGGCTGAGAAACGTTGGTGCACTTAGCGTCGTGCTCTCCGGAGTGACAGGTAGTGGTTGAGGGTCTCAAATGGGTTTGAGTACAGGTATCTCAGCCTCTACGGTAGGTCGGTAGAGTAGGAGACAGTAGGGGAAGAGGAGGACGGGGGTTAGGGAGGGTCCCTAACCAGAGAAGGTTACTCAGACGAGAAGCGTACTCCACCGGTTTCATAACCTCGAAGTCGAAATCGTAGTCAGGAAGATTTCTTGTGGGTCCTGACTAGAGGAAATCCTACTGACCAACCTAGAGGAACGTCAGGTTTCCTGAGAGTTCTCAGAAGAGGTTGTGGTGTCAAGTTTTTGTAGCTAAGAAACCGTGAGTCGAAAGAAATATCAGGTTGAGAACGTAGGTATGTACTGGTGACCTCTTTGGTATCGGAACTGATCTGCCTCGTAACAACTGTTTCATTATAGAGACGAAAAATTATACGACAGATCCAACCAGTATTGAAAGGAAGATTTCTTATTCACAGAAAAATTAAAGTACCGACGTTAGTGGTAGACGTCACTAAGACCTCGGGGTTTTTATATTTGAGACTGTGACAAAGGTGACAAAGGGGTAGATAAAGGGTACTTCACTACCCTGGTCTACGATACTAGAATAAAAGACTTACAACTCGAAATCCGGTTGAAAAAGTGAGAGGAGAAAGTGAAGTAGTTCTCCGAAAAATCAAAGAGAAGTGAAAGACGGTATTCCCACCACAGTAGACGTATAGACTCCAATAACTATAAAGAGGACCGTTAGAACTAAGGTCGAACAAGAAGGAGGTCGGGTCGCAAAGAGTACTACATGAGACGTATATTCAATTTATTCGTCCCACTGTTATATGTCGGAACTGCATGAGGAAAAGGATAAACCTTGGTCAGACAACAAGACACAGGTCAAGATTGACAACGAAGGACTGGACGTATGTCCAAAGAGTTCTCCGTCTAATCCACCAGACCATAAGGGTAGAGGAAGTCTTAAAAGGTGCCAAATAACACTAGGTGTGTCAGTTTCCGAAACCGCATCAGTTATTTCGTCTTTATCTACAAAAAAACCTTGAGAGAACGAAAATGCTACTAGGTCGTCTACAACCGTTAAACTAGAGACCAAGGAGACGGAAAGGATTTTGGTCGAACTTGTAGACCTTCAAGTACCAAGTACATAACGACTTCGGACCGAACCTCTTAAAACTCGTAATGAAATGATCACACACTCTACTCACGTTAACACGTCATCAAACTCGTAAGAAACCGCAACGGAAAGAAACCCTAACTTTACTTTTGACTGGAAAAGGTCAGGACACCGGTGACGACTCAAAAGGTTTAAACGACCGTATAACTCACGTCGTGAAAGTGTCGTAGTAGAAAGTCCTAAACTTTATCGAGTTGACCTTAAGATACTGGAGGTGATCGAAACAAGTATCACTATCAAAGATTCCGGGTGAACTGAAGTGTAAGGTCGTACAGACCGAGATCCACTCACTAGTGTGGTAGCACTAATAGACCCAGTACTTCTAGAAAAAACATGTCAAGAAGACACATAAGAAGCGTTATATCATCCAGGAATAACCAATAGACAAAATCATCACACATATATAATTAGGGCTAGAGGATTAAATAGGGAGAGGAAAAGAAAGGGGAAGCCATTGGTTTTCAAATAAAAGACACAGACTCAGATAAAGACAAAACGTAAATTCAGTAAACATAGTAAAAAAATCTAAGGTGTACATTCGTTATAACATACTATAAACAGAAAAAGAAAGATTGAATAAAGTGAATCATACTATAAAAGATCCAGGTATGTGCAACGACTTATATGGAGAATACCCACTTTACCTGTATAAAAGACTCTGTCAGAACTAAGGTTTATAAACAAAGATAACAATATGAAAGAGTCTCGAACACAGGTCCGGTATCTGAGAATTAAGTTTTATATACTGGTACCACACATATGTCAGGAAGATTAGAGATGACTTTCAAAAAAAAATTAACGGAAACTCAGAGGGAATACTCTGCCACTCTAGGATTCCCATCTTTAGGACAGAATGAGTACACGTACGAGGTCAGACCGAATTAACTATCTCTCGTAACGTACCTTACTCTTCTGAAACGGAACATAGGTAGATCTATAGTCAAAAATACAGGAAAAAAAATGAATTATCACACAAGTCTAAGGAAAAAGAGAGAAGAATAGTTTGGTCGAACAAACCTCTTCCTTTACCGTTGGGTGAGGTCATAAGAACGGACCCTTTAGGGTACTCGTCTCCTCGGACCGTCCGATGTCAGGTATCTCGACGTTTTCTCAGTCTGTGCTGAATAACTGATTCGTTGTTTCAGTAATCGATGAGGTTTGGTCGAACCAGCTTTACTATCTTTGAGTGAGACTCTGTAGTCTCTGATTATGGTTAAAACACACCAACAAGCAAAAGTTAACCGTAGTTTCTGAAGCAGGTCTTCGCAGGTGTTTCTTTTCCAGTCACTGGTTTTAGGGTACACACACTCCCGTTCATGTATAACTTTACCTGTCCTACCATCCAAATCTCATCTCCAAGACTTGGTCCCTACTAAAAGGGGAAGAAGAGGGGTGAGTTTCTTTACAGACCTCTGTAAGAACCAACAGAATTGGACCCCTCCCTACGAGTTGACCGTAGATTACCCATCTTCACTCCCTAGGATGTCAAGTGTTCTGTCGAGGGTCTTGTTTCTTAAAAGGTCGGGATATACAGTTATCATGATTTCTACTTTTTAAGTCTAACTCTCCCAAAGGATAACGTCGACATTGTTTAAAAGGACTTGTGTCACCGAATTTTGTCGTGTTTAAATAATGTCAAGACCTCCGGTCTTCAGACTTACCCAGAGTGACCCGATTTTGAGTTCCACAGTCGTCCCGATACAAGGAAGACCTCAAAGATTCCCTCTTATGTACAGGAACGAAAAAGGTCGAAGATCTCCGGTGAGTCTAAACAACTGAACGAGGAGGACGTGAAGAAGTTTCGGTTGGTACAGTCCGGTTCAAGAGACCCCGGTATGGAACTGGGAAAAGGTGAAAGTGAATTCCTGGAGAAAGTGTATTCTGGGGACTAATACGACCCAGATAGGTATATTCGGCCCTATTAAAGGGACAAAAGTTCAGTACTCTAATCGTTAGGATTAACGTAGACGCTGGAATTAAGGGGAAACGAGATATTAGATTGTGTAAGGATTTAAACCTCTAATCCTACACCCGTAGAAACCTCCGGTAATAAGACGGATGGTGTCTCCAGACAGGAACAGGATGTTCACAACCATGTTGTGTTAGGATTTAGTTTAAGTAAATGACGGAAATAGTTTTGATCAAACGTTCAGTAAATTCATTACGGGTTTATGCTACTATACCAAAATTTTATTACTTCACAGTTGACTAGTTCTATATATTAACTAGAGTAAGGGGAAGTTAATATCAATGAATGACTGGTTTCGGACGTTTTACTGGAGCATACCGAAACAAAGGACTTGATATCCTGAACAATTCCCTAGACCTGAGTTGGTGTGGCCGGAGGGTCACAGTAATGGATTCTCCAAATATGTGCTCCTAGTTATCGGTTTACCTTTAGTTATACGGAAAAGTAATTCACGGTCTCCGTTGTTGAGGATCATATTTCTCTCCTTAGGTTCGTTGAAGTGAGGGGAATGGACTTTTACATTCTATAGTCGGATTTAGAGGATGGGTCAATATCCGTCTCACGTCCACCTACTCTTTCTTGGGTTCCACCCGGACGGGTCTCCACCTCCAGGACGACTTCCCTCGTTCTGTGAAACGTACTCCTGGTTAGTAGCAGACGAGGGTGTTCGGTTGGACTTTTCACTCCAATTTCTTTTTCGATTGTACTCAAATCCACCTGATAACCTCTCAACGTGATGGGAATCCTCCGTATAACCTTAAGTCTCCCGAAGTCGTTTTTCTAACCCCAATGGTTATCACTTGTCTTACCCGTCACCTTTCTCATGACCATAACCTTAGTCTTCAAAGTCACACAACTATGACTGAGTTGAGACGGACCTTTCAGACGGAACGTATCGGAAGGTCCCGAATCCGGTGACGGACGATGACAGGATGTAGGACCACAAGGTCGGGGGAAGTCCGTCCCGACGACGACGACGACGATTTAGCGAAGTCAGCACAGGCTGAGACACGCTGGGGTCTCTGCCGTCGGGTGGTCCGAGGGAGTAGGGACCCTAAGAGGTCCGTTCTTGTGACCTCACCCAAGTCCGTCCCGTCCACGTACGTTTAATAATGATAAGATAATAATGACATGAAAGAGATGTCTTTTACGTGGTCATCTAGCCACCAGTAATGAAAGTCTTGTGTTATCCTTGTATCGAGATTAAAGTCCGTGAGAGATCGAAAACTATCAGTCTGGACTTACGGACCGTACAGTGTCTCTGACACCAGGACAACAAAGGATTCAACGTGTACTCGGGTCTCCTTGTAAGACAAAACCTCGGTCGTTATACTAAATAAACTTTCAGATATTACTTGTGCACGAAGTTTACTTTCTTGGTCCTACCATGACGGTCCCGAGTCGGATAATGCAATTACGAAACGTCCCTCCATCGAACTTTAACGAACATACTTCCCTTACCTTGTGTCTCACCTCTTTCCCTCGGACGTCCGTCGGTCTCCAGGGGACAAAGAAGTGGAAGTTAAACGTTCGCAGACCCTACGGTCGACGTCAACCGTCTCACCACTGTGACCACGACCGGACCGTCCGACCGACCCGACCTCTTCACGGAAGGAACGTAGGGTGTCAGAAGGGTTTGAGTGAAAACGACCGAGGGAAAGGAGAGAAACCCACTCTTAGTCCTTTCTTGTCTTGGGTCACAGGGGTGTCACGGTCCCACTTCGTCCAGTGTCAAGACCACTGTCTACCTTACCGACACGGGGCGACCGTGATCGTGTATGTACGGCAGTTGGACCTCTTCCTAGGTCCCCGAGACCCACCTGTGACCGGAGTGGTCGATCTACCTACTGGAAAACCCGTTGTATTTTTCGTAAGAAAGTTCACTCACTTACTGGGCCTCTACTACCGTAACATATACGATCACGGTCGCCCCGTGTCGGTAAGGTAGACAGTGGTCTTCACACGGAACGAAGTGAGACCGTGACACCCCTACGACCCAAGACAAGAAGAAAGGATTGAGAGTTGACCCCTGGAGTCTACCGCGACTAGGACGGTAAACGTCGTATGGAACGAGGAACTCCAGAGTCGTTTTTAGGTTTCGGAGTACACGCGGGTAGTCGGGAGGGACCTGATATACCCCCATATACGTAGAGAATGTCGGTGACACTGTTTAACGATGTTTGGATCACTGACTTTTGATGTGTCAAGATCTTCAGTCTTTAGATTTTGGTTCTACAGTCGTCCCGACACAAGGAAGACCTCCGAAGTCCTTCTCAGATAATGGAAGGAAAAAAGTTTTAGATCTTCGGTGGAGATGAGGTGACGTAAGGTTGAAGACGAAGACAGTAGTGTAGAGGACGATGTCTGAGACTCAGAGGACGCAGAGAGAACAGTCTTGGAACACTAATGTAACCCGTATTAGAGGGGTAGGACTCTGGGAATTGAATTGGTACAGACGTTTCAAGGGAGGTGACAGTCCATTTGCTAAGACTCTGACTCTCGGCTTGCAGAAAACCCTCCCCCCCGACCGATAAAGAGTTGGATGATCCTATCCTCGTGGTGTCAACCGACACACCCTATCCCTCTGGTGTAGGTTGGAAACGGGGTGGGTCGGACCGTTACGGAGAAAGTCACACCACCGTGGTCTGGGGTCCAGTTTCCCGTCGAGACTGAGGTGGACGGTCCTATCCGCACGGGGTCGGTGACGGGTATTGGAGCGAGGACTACGGTGAGTAGAAGGGCGGTGGACGTTCACTGGAACGTTGAGGAAGGGAGGAACGAGTGAAAAAGAAGTAGTGATCTCGTTAGTCCAACACGGTAAAGGGAGTAAGTCAGGAACCTAAGAGAATAAGTACAGGAACGAAAACGTGGAACACTGGGATGAGTTAACTGGTAAAAGGGGTCTTTCGAACGGTGCCGGATTGTACAGGACACTTCAGACTCGTGTAATCACAATGTCGCCTTCACGTCTCCATACGAGAGAAACTTCGGTTTCTATTCTCAGACTCCCATCGCATACCCTTGCCCCTACTCCAGAGTCACGAAGGAACAGAGAACACTCGTCTTGTGGTCCGTACTACTCGTCCCCGTCTCTTCCTCTTGGTCACCCTGTTGAACCCCCGTCCTTCGCCTCTCTAAACAGTATCTACTCCCGCGGAGTGCTCCTCTGGACGAATCTCCTGTGTCAGTGACGGATCCCATCGACACCACCCCCAACCCCGTCAACAAGGGTTCTCCTGTCTGATTCTTGGGTTCTGTTCTGGATCTGGTTGTTCTCTTCTAGTCCTTGAAGTCTCCCACACAAAAGAGTGAATAATCACCTTACGTATAAAAAGGTATCCATAATCAAAGGACGTAAAGTCTGAGATAACAACTGACACTCGAGATAAGGTAAAGAAAATTCCTTAAGAACGGGTGTCATCAGCTATATTACCAGTAGACTTAATTTAAACGGGTAAGTACAGGTAAAATCAAGTGACTAAGGAGTTCTACAACTATAAATGAAAACGGTAGAGGACGAACTGGTGTAGGTTAAATGGAACTAAGTACCTGGATTGTAAGGTTAAAGGATACGTTATAACAAGAAATGTTGTAACCTGAAATGAAAGTGGTGGTCTGTGTGGGTGTTGACTCTCAGTAAAGGCGAAACCGGGTCGGCGACGATATTGTTTAAGGGGTTTTAAACCATAGAATTTTATCTTCTTTAAATAAGAGGGTGACAAGACCTCTAGACTTTAGTCATAGTCACCCGACTTTAGTTCCACATCCTACCGTGAGGAAAACCCACGAGACCCCTTTTAGACAAGGAACGGAGAAAGTCGAAGACTACCGTCGACCGAAAGGAACTGAACACCGATGAAGTCAGAGACGAAGACGTCAGTGTAATGGAAAGAAGGGACACACTTAACAGTGACACGAGAAAATATTCCCGGGAACATTAGTGTAATATCGGGTAGGACTATAAGGTCCTATTAGAGGGGTACAGTTCTAGGAATTAAATCAGTATGGATGTTACTAAGAAGAAGAAATATTGTAAATGTTCAAAGTCATCAAGGTTGGACAATGTAAACTCACTGGCCAAAAGTTGGGTGTTGTGGTAGAAATGTGGTCGGAAAAGTTACCGGCACCTACTTCCTCCCTCTACTCACTGGCGTCACTGTAAAGTCCAGAGGGTAGTATCGAGACTGGAAACATTTTAGTTAGTGTGCCACTCGCGGTTACTGCCACCCGGACTGTAAGAACCTCTTTTCACGTGGACGTTCTACGAGGTCGGAGTTGAACATAAAGGACGGGGTCGTCACCTCAGTCGAGATCTCTTTGGTACTGCAGAGCGTAATCTCTTACCATTATCTTAGTGATTCACGAGTAACGAGGACGTCCCAGTGACGAAAATCAGGGAGAGTCGATTTTCCCGTTCTTTTATCTACACACAAATGATTGGACACAAAAAGATTCACCGACAAGTGGAATCTAACCCATAAAGAACCTAAGAAGGGGAAATATAAGGATTATCCTTATCTTGACAACCCAGGGTTGTTGTTCCAGGTAGTCGTCCTGTTCAGATAATTTTAAGTGTATTACTTACTCAGACTTACCTGAAAGAAATAGGATTACTAGGTATAAACAGTTCGACATAGGAGTATCAGAGGGAAGATATGAAGTGTTCCAGAATAGGACCCTGAATCTGAGTACAAAAAAGGAAAATGCATGGTACGGACCGACCGAGAAATTGAAGATGAATAGGTTTAAAGAGGTTAAAAAAGATCCAGGTTGGACCTACTAACGTACGTACACAAAGGTAATAGTATTAAGTAGTTTAACACATAGATCCTAAACATGTTCAAAAGTTTACATAGGAACAACAAGTCACCAGGTCAGGACAGGTTGAGAAACGCTGGGACACCTGACGTCGTGTTCGAAGGGACAGGAAGGGTCTCAAACGAGTTTGAGTACAGGTATCTCAACTACTACGGTAGGTCGGTAGAGTAGGAAACAGTAGGGGAAGAGGAGGACGGGAGTTAGAAAGGGTCGTAGGGTCACTCAGTCGAGAAACATAGTCCATCGATATAAAGTTATTTTGTAAATGAATTTTTCTATGGAAACTAGATCCATCTTCTGTAGTTACTGAAACGAGGGTACTTCAACTTTCATTTGAAGTACTGTGATTTTTATTTTGTCAAAATTACGTAGTCAATTTTGTATAAACAGAACTTCTTTGAGGTAGAGTTTAACCAAATTTGTTCCTAAAATAATAGAACCCAAAATCCTTCAAGACTCCATCCTCCTGAAGTCCGTGTCGACGAAACCACCGGGTCACTACCGTGGCTCCTGGTTCCAGACTGCCAGACGAGTCCGGGGCACCCGTGACACAGGAGCCACAGTCGTCGGTGTAACTTCGTAGAGATAGTCTGGAGAGTCATGAGTCTCACAGAGAAGGACACCGAGGGGGATTTCTCGTCCCCTTGGAAGGGTTGTCGAAGGGGGAGAGTTTTTTTAGAAGGGAAGTTGTGTGGGACTCAGTCTTAAAATTTTCTTTTCCCTCCTCAGAACCATAACAATACATCCATTGTTTACGAAGACTTCTTCTTTCGAGAAAGTCCGTCTGAGCGTAAAGACCCTAAAAAGGATTGGTGGGAATTTTTGCATAAAGAACCGAAAGAGATGGAACAGAAGACTATGACAACTTTAGACCAAACTGACCGGTAGTGAGAGGACTGGACGATCTCCTTTTTTACCCGTCACTTCCCAGTCCCTCATGGACAATACATCCTCTACGGAACCGTCAATAGTACCTGGTCCTTTCTCGATGTTACGGGACTCGTCCCGACGACGACCATTCGACGATCCAGTGAAGTCAGTACAGGCTGAGACACACTGGGGTCTCTACCGTCGGGTGGTCCGAGGGGGCAGGGACCCTAAGAGGTCCGTTCTTGTGACCTCACCCAACGGTACAAGAAGAGGTCACGTACTTTCACTTCTCACTTTCACTTCAGCGAGTCAGCACAGGCTGAGAATCGCTGGGGTACCTGACGTCGGATGGTCCGAGGAGGTAAGTACCCTAAAAGGTTCGTTCTCCTGACCTCACCCCACGGTACTCGACGTCCCAACCATTTTGTCCAGGATCTGGGTCGAGGACCGGGTCCTAAAACCTCCACCCGAGTCACGAAGTGTTCACAAGGAAGTTTAAAAATTCGTGGTAAGAGTAAAATATAAAACTACTATTTAAATAATTATAGAAAGAGGGATGAGAAGACATTTGACGAGTTCTGCTCCCTCACACGGTAGATAAAACGAGTCGAAACATATAGGTCGAAACATGCCGTAGGTCTTTTCGTAGACCCTGTATACCCCCAAACGGTGATGACGAACTTAGTCACTTATATCACCTTTCCCATAACCAAAACTCTTGTTCGGTTACACCCAAGTAACGGATTGGGTCCCCCTGTAAAGTCGAAGACCGAAAGTGGATCCCAGTGAATTGAAGAGACTTGGATTCCTCTTGTGATGGAACGTCAGTACAGGCTGAGGAACCCTGAGGTACCTGACATCGAGTGATCTGAGGAGACAGGTACCTTAAGAGGTCCGTTCTTATGACTTTATCCATCGGTAAGGGAAGAGGTCCCTTATAAGGGTTGAGTCCCTTGTTTCTCCAGAGGGTGTGACGTCCATCTAAGAAGTGGTAGACTCGGTGGTCCCTTAGGAAATCCTCTCGAATTATACACAATCACACAGGGGAATCCTCTTGAAGTGTGTACGATTACATAGGGAACAAAAAGTGAGGGGACTGGGGTTTGGGATGGTCTGACGAAGAAATACTTAGTTTATCCTTGGTTTACGAGTAGAGAATCTTACCAATACCTTTAATTTATTTCATTTTACACACTTTCTTTCACGAAACATTTTCGACTACGATTTTAAGACTCCTAGTAGTAAATTTGTCCTCTCACCTTCTCGGGACTTCGGACACAGGTCGAGTGTTCTAAGATTTTTCATGTGTTTTGAAGAATGGGACGTTAACTAAATCGAGACACAGTAAATTTCTGGAGTCACCGTAAAAACTTCCAACTAATACGTTTCGTTTTACCTGATATAAAAATTTGTAAAAACGTAATAACTATGAGACTGTAAATCTCGGGACTAGAACCTCTCTGACGGGGAGGGTCCCGGTCGATTAAAGATTTCCATCACTTACTGAAAGGGTTCTCACGAGGACACTATATGTTTGGTTGGTTGGGTCTCTGGTGTGGATGTAGTAGAGGAAATAATTTGAGTGTGTCTTGTTCGGTCATAAGGAGGACGGGAGTTAATCGGGTCTCGGTCCAGAGTTTGTGGGTCTTTGGTGGGTGTGTCGGGTCTCGGACAACTTTAGGAAGTTTGAAAGGGTGGGATTCAAATACTAATATGGATCAAACAGACCGGGTAGGAAAGACCCCTTTTGGGGGGTTTTCGAGACCCCCACTTCACTTCTTCCTGACCCCAGAAGGACACACACTGAAGTAAAACCTTTAAGGAGTGTACTGTATAGCAGGTGGGGGCTGGGACATAGAGTAGAAGGTTATTCTGGTGGTGCCTATAGATAGGGGGTGAAAAAAAAAGACACTCGAAGAGACTAGTAATGAAAGTAGAAGTTGAGAAGGGACTCCCGACCAGGGACGACGACACAGACCCACAGACGAGTCCCCGACTACCGTAGTGTCGACTGAGGTCGACTCGTCGACGGAGTGTCGGAGTGTCTGTGGTGAGTCTAGAGTCGAGATCAAGGTGGGACCCCGACTCTCTCGGAGATTCGGGAACACTCACTTTTGTATCAGGGTCTCGTATCAGAGTCTCTAATGACAACCCCCGTTGTCATTAGAGTAGACCTTCGAACAATCTTTGTGTCTTAGAGTCCGACTTAGGTTTGGACGTAAAGGGGGTCTAGGGTCCCCTAAGGGTATGTGTACCTTCGGGACGAGATTCCCCATTGTGGAAGGTTTCTCGTATCGACGAAGGTCACGGGACGGAGTTCCTGGACCAAGTTCCCCACTGTAGTCTCCTACGTACAAGCCCGTTCGGTGGTTCTCCGAGTCCTTCCTTGGACCGGGACGTCGAAGCAGTGACCTAACCGGTCTTCGAGGGGTTCAAATTCCACTTCTAAGTTCGGTAAGAGGTTCTCCCACAGTTCGGGGCCGTGAAATACCTCTGGACGTCGACACGACCAAGCACTAGGACCACTGTGGACCGACGATAACAAGCCCCTCTTATTTCTGGTCGTCCCTGTCTTAGCGACGTTTTTGACTGATTTCTCTGGTCCGAGGAAAGACACAGACCTCACTGTCCGGGTTAAGACAAACCCTTTTTTGTGTTACCGAGAAATAAGTGACCTACAACGTCCTAAAGTTACAGTCTGTGGTCGGTCTATCTGCTCCCCTACTAATTCTCTGTTTTATGTTCCGTGACACACGTACAGTGGGACTTTCGTGATAACATTGTCGGAAACAGGTGTTCGGGGACGGACCCGGGGAGGTGGAAGGAGTCTTTATGACATCTGGAACCTGTACGAGTCCAGACAAGTCGAGAAGAGTCCTTTTACTCTCACTTCGATGTCGTTTAAGACTACCTCAGAAGGTTCCCACTCACCCCTCCCCCTCTACGTCCCCACTTCCTGTCCACCTGTCTTCCACTGTCACTCCGAACCAATTCAGTCTGGTGACGCCGAGTTCCTTCTCTACAACCATCCATCTGGTTATTTACAACATGGCCCGAGACTCCTCTTCTTTCTACTCCTGTCTCTTTCCAATGGTCACCAAGTGTGATACTCTGTATTACAGTCCTTCGGGTTCAAGTTCAGGGTGTGGGGTAAATCCCGATGCACCGAACCCGTAAAACGCACAAGAAAGACTCAGAGTGAAAGGAGTAGACGCTTCACGTCTATGACTGTAAACGGAGCGCTCCCCCACGCTGTTACTTTACCTTACCTCGCACTTTTTCATCGATCGGATGAACCGTGTTTTTAGTATTCAAGATCAAGTCTTTTACAGTGAAAGACAACGGACAGTGGATTATGTCTGGTGGCGGGGATCGGGACGGTCAAGGTGTGGGATTCTTTCTCAGTTCCGGACTAGGGGTTTTCGTCACACCCCCTCCCCTGCTCCGTTCAGATCACCGTCACTCTTGACACTGTTCACAGGACCCCCAGTAAGTAACACCAGACTCGATTCCGCTCCGCACACCCTTACCTCTTTTCCGTCGTTAAATTTGTCCTAGACTACAGTAGTGTAAGCGCACAATCTTATTAGTGCAAGTCCGTGAGCCTCACTGGGCCGGACGCAACAATGGGAAACTTAATAAACTAACAGTGTGCTTAACAGGATAACAGGTTAGGGACAAGGAGAGTAAGAACAGGAGTGGACCATTACTTCCCGGTGAGGAACGAGAGTCAAAGGTCTCCGACGACGAATCCTTGTCAGGACGGGCGATGGTATGACACCGTCGGGCCAGATCCTCCGGCCAGAAGAGAGAAGCCAGAAATACCCTAAGAGAAGGAGTCTTGGGACCGGGATTACGATGTAGTTCACTCGAAGGGACACTTCAGTAGGGTTAAGGAGTCCTCTCCAACCAGGCGTGAGGGGGACCCCGGTGACGAAGAAAGTTCGTCCGAACCACAACGTCGGTCCCGGGGAGGAGCAGGACCGGTGGAATGGCTCGGGAAACCGTCCGACTCCCGACCGTCGCGGAGAGAGGGGTACACATAAGATAAAATTGGGTCCCCCTGTTTCGTCGGGACTACACAGATTCGACCTCAACGGTTCCACCGGTTGTGTCACTGCCTATGGTGCCCTGTGGTTCGACGGAAGAGGAGACTTCTTGGTCCGGGCAGAAGGACCCGACACGACCCGTGGGTCGAGAAGGGAAATCACGTTCAAGTGAGAGAGAGTACGGTTCTCGTCCGAGTGGGGGTGGGTAGGAGACCTGTTCACGCTCACGACGACACATGGTCCCCACCCAAGACGACCCCAAATGTGACCTACAGCTCACGTCGACATACAAGTATAGAGTAAGGGAAGGAAACTGAACCCCCTAATGAGAGACGATTCCCTGGAAGTCGAGAGTAACCAGTCCTACGATTTTAAGGGGCAGAACTGCAAGAGGGACCGATCTAGTCTCGATGGACCTCTACCCATCCGACCTGTCCGTATTCCCGTACGACCCCCACGACCGGTCCCTCGTGATTTCCCACGACGTCCTTCTATTCCCCCAGATCTGAGGAGGAGTGAAAATGAAGACCGTCCAGCTCTTTGAAGGAAAGACTCCTGAGGAACGAGAAATTATTTCCGTTAAGTGGTCCCCGAATAAATTATCGTAAAATTGTATCGGGTCTATAATACCGATAAACCGGATAAACTTGACAGTCAGAATCTAAGGAGAGTGAACCAAAGGAATAATTGAAGACACAAACCCCCGTCTCCTAACTCTATTAAGTTATATAATGGTCGAAGAGTACAATATTTAAAATTCCCGACCTTTTAAGATTATTTTGACTATCCGAAAGAGGTAGACCCCATCTACACGGAGTAATCAAATGAGTAAGACGGTTAAAGTCTTGTGGAGGAGAAGTATTGACTCGAGGGATGACTTACGTTCCGATACGTGTGTGTGCTACGGGTCGTGGTGTTACAGGAACTTCTTTGGCGGAAATAAAGGAGGATACCGGACCTCTTAAGAAGTCAAACCGTACTCAAAACGACACCTATAGAAGAGGAAATGGGATTGGAGACTTGGAGTATGATTGGATTTCTTATTTCGTTTCTAAATGAGAGAATGAGAGGAAAGAAGGGTTTCACGGTTAGAACGGTTTGAGAGAGAATAAATAAGTGTGGAATAAGGGTTTGAATCAACGAGTTCGGTAGACTGTCCATCCGTTCTTCTTCGAGTGTACAAACACCAAAAGATCCCTTACTGTAAGACTATTGTTAATACCTTTACTCAACAAGATCAGTGTGTTCCGTGTCACTTTTGACCTCGATCTCCCTTAACTCGTTGTACTGACTTCACTGAATCGTCGTCGTCGTCCCAGGTTCTATGGAGACACCTACTCAAGGAGACTTGACAGACAGAGAGAGACCAGAGAGAGGGTGGAGGAGAGAGGTGAAGACAAAGAGACATGTCTACGTGGTAACAGGAAAGAGATAGTCAATTAGAAGAGACGTACGAGTACCCAGGATGATAGAATGTTCGAACTTTACCAGGTAACACTGGAGAGGGTAAACTAGCATATTTTAAACCCAAAGTCAAGGGTGATTTACTGAGTAAGAGAACCGGTGCCAGACGACTGTTCAGACACCTATTTTGGGGTACCCAACCACCAGATGGAACCAGATTAGACGAAATCGGTCTTCCATGATCCGGTGTAGTCTGACTCGTGACCGGACTCATAATTTCCGTCCTGTCACAGGAAGTCTTTTCTGACACCCACACCTTTCGTGTGATTTCCCTCGGGTACGGTCGTAATAAGGACGACACGACTCTTAGACTCGAGTAGAGAGATAAAGTTCTTTTCCTTCCACCAGAGGTACCGTCCACTTGAGACTCCGTCCCTCAACGACCCCCATATTTGAAGGAAGTCTTTCTCGGACCACTAAACATTCATTTATGGTGCTTAGAAGTTTCTTGTTATTTTCTTACACGATTCCTAGGGGACAATACAGATGATTCTTACTTGAAAAGACCTGAGACGTCAGTCCTCATCCACCTCTCCCTCCAGTTCTTCCCGACAAAGAGGAG
Source organism: Capra ibex (assembly GCA_006410555.1). Taxonomy (NCBI): domain Eukaryota; kingdom Metazoa; phylum Chordata; class Mammalia; order Artiodactyla; family Bovidae; genus Capra; species Capra ibex. The sequence continues at coordinate 49,961,627 of SJYO01052474.1, read as the reverse complement.
AAAGTGAGTTGAAACAGTTCCCCGAAAGGACCACCGAGTCGACCATTTCTTAGGTGGACGTTACACCCTCCGTACCTAAACTAGGGACCCAACCCCTTTTAGGGGACCTCTTCCCTTGTCCATGAGTGAGGTCATCAGACCGGACCTCTTAAGGTACCTGACATATCGGGCACCCCAGAGTTTCTCAACCTGTACTGACTCGTTGAAAGTGAAACAGGTCCCTTCGGATAAACAGACCGGAAGGTGTCTGATCAGTGTTCTCTCTTCGTTTCCACTAAGAGGAGACAAAATATGGTTCCTTTAATCCTCACCCATACAGAACTCTTTCTCGATTATGTTAGACCTACCTTTTTTCCTTTCTAACAATTTTCAGTTTTGTCCCCCACGTGTTTTTTCCTTTGTAAGAAAACTACCCCTCTTTAAAAGGGACCCCTCCACACTAGTAGAAAGAGATCTTTCTCCGAGGGAGTCAGGATGGACCACTCCAAATTAGACTCACTAAACTTCCGTCCTCCTACTATGATTCGTACGAGTCGAGTCGAGGTGAGTGAAAGAGAACCCGAACTCGACAGGTGTCCCATATCTTCAAAAGAAGACAAGGAACTACAGAGGGGACTCAACGATTGAGTGACGACACCCTCTTGGACAGGACCCAGTCAAGGTCCTTTAACCTCCCATCTCTTCCGTCCCACCGGACTCCCGAAGTTCTTTGTTGAAGGTCTTTAAGAAATCGAAGTGGGAAAAGATTCAGGAGTCTCAAAAAGGGTAAGTCGAACGTATACTCCAACCCCCATCGTACTCTTTATGAGTTCCCTTCAAAAATACCTAATATGATATTTTCTCTTGTGTGCTGAAAAGAATACTAGGTAACGGATTTTAAGTATACCGGTTTCAATGGACATTCTCTCCGACTCTTTACGTATTACGTAAACACGGGTTCTCTTTCCCATTTACGTCTATAATCACTCGTCATCGAGATACACGGTGTCACGAACGTACGTACGAATCAGCGAGCCAGTACAGACTAAGAAACGCTGGGGTACCTGACGTTGGACGGACCGAGGAGACAGGTACCCCTAAGAGGTCCGTTCTAATGACCTCACCCAACGGTACGGGAGGAGGTCCCCTAGAAGGGTTGGGTCCCTAACTTGGGTCCAAGAGGGCGTAACGTCCACTTGAAAAATGGTAGACTCGGTGCTCCATTCAGGTTTTTATGACCTTATCCGTCGGATAGGGAAGAGGTCCCCTAGAAGGGTTAGGTCCTTAGCTTGACCCCAGAGGACGTAATATCCGTCCAAGAAATGGTCGACTCGATGGTCCCTTCGGACAAATGGTGTCACCCCTTCGGATTAAGATCTCAAGTAACAATCATCCGAGAGAACTGACGTCCACCTCTTCCGTTACCGTGGGGTGAGGTCATGAGAACAGACCTTTTAGGGTACCTACCTCCTCGGACCATCCGACGTTAGGTACCCCACCGATTCTCAACCTGTACTGACTCGCTAAAGTGAAAGTGAAAAGTGAAAGTACGTAACCTCTTCCCTTACCGTTGGGTGAGGTCACAAGAACGGACCTCTTAAGGTCCCTGCCACCTCGGACCCCCCGACGGTAGATACCTCAGCGTGTCTCAGCCTGTACTGACTTCGTTGAATCGTCGTCGTCGTCATCGAACTGACGTTCATGTTCCGTGTAAACAATCATTATTGCCACAACAAGATTAGAGAGAGGACAGTGGGAAACAAACTAAAATATTAGATAAGTTTCGAGAGCACCCCTTGTCTCCGATAAAAACCTGGGGAGTTGATGTTGTAAACCACGTCCAGGAGCCTTGTAACTCTTTATTTTGTGTCCTCAACGTATTGTTTAACCTCCCTTAACCTGCGATTAAAAGAAGTTTGGTCTACGTATTTCTTATACTAAAACCTGGAATTTAGGAAACCTGAAATTATATAAACTTGAGACTGAATTAGTAACTGAAGTTAGTAACTTTAAATTAAAGAAGGATCTTTTAAGTACTACTCTTTCCCAACTATAAGTTTGAACCTTGTAGAACATTAACCATAAAATAACGACCTTATAGAATTGTACTAAATTAAAGAAACATCTCTTATATTACTAATCTCACTGTTATATTAAATAGTGGGTTTGATCCTATCAAGACTTTCTTTTTCCTCCCAGATAATTATTAATACGACCCTGTTGTCAGTATTTGGATATGACAAACCCAACTCGACCTGACATACTAGTGAGATCGATATAGCCTATCGTACCTTCCTGTTACAATTCTTTCTCTTTACCTTATCCCTTAATTAATTGTCGTTATATCTCTAAATTAACTCTAAAAGACTGAGTGTATTCTCGGGACACCCCTAGTTAAGATTGCACAGGTAGTCACCACGGTCCTCCCAGGTGTCCCCTCGACATGGTCAGTCCCCGGTGTGTTCCCTTTCTCCTTGGTACCATCTATAAAGTCTTTCTTCCCTGAATCACGTCTTAACCCACGTGTCCACGACGACGATTCAGCGAAGTCAGTACAGGCTGAGGCACGATGGGGTATCCACCGTCGGGTGGTCACGATCTCTCGACTTTATCGTTTCGTCTTACCATCGGATCCCTAATTATTGACGTCTGTCGTCGATGGTGGGGATTCTGACCTCTTGTTTTCCTTCCTCCGTAATGGGATCCGCAAGCCTCCTCCCGGGGGTCCTGTCCCCGACTCCAGAGACCCCGTTCGAGGTCCGGGGACTCCTCTCCACACCAGACTTAGGACGATCATTGGGACTCCTCTACTACCCCTTCGACTACTAACTTTATGTCTTTCCTTCGGGAGATATAAGGGGTTTAACACAAAAAAAGGTATAGGACGGGTAGAGGGAAACCGTCTGGAATGGATTGTTTTTTGTTGATTGTTTCCTTAACCCTTTACACCAAACGTCTCAGGGTCGGAGTCGAAGTCGTAGTTTACCTCACCTTCCACCCGAACCTCGTTCCTTTGTCATCCCCGTATTTCCCAGGTTTACTTCACCCACCGTAACCCCCTCATGGACTACTTTCTCCTTATCTTTCCAGAACTATCTTAAATACTAGAGGAGAAGTCTCCTAGTGGTGTGGGGACCGACTGGTATCCGAATTATAAATTAGTGTCTCTCAATTCTTGTTTATTAACACCTTTCAGTCACCAACTACTACGAAGAAATAAAGACTACACAGGAAAGTACCTCTCTACAGTGTAAAAGTTGAAAATAAACGAGAAATCAACAAACTTCTCTTTCCTTACCGGAATAGACACAGTACTTAAATCTCTCTTATTTGACCCGTACGAGTCGAGTCGGAAGGAGGAGAGGACCCACGTTTGACGAATGTCCTACGATCACAAGAGGAGAAGGGGAAATAGGTATTTAGAATAATCAAGTGATTGTAAGTAGTTGTACATGAGATAGGACCCGTGACAAGACCACGTCCCCTATGTCGTCACTTGTTTTATACGTTTCTAGGAACAGAGTACCCTCTACACCCGTCATTCGGTATTTGTATTAACATTAGTGTAATATGTCCCGTAACCTTCTACTATCTACGACCACGTTTTTGTGTTTTGTGTTTTGTCACGTCCTCTAGTCCTAACGACCCAACCGTCGGTGTCACAATATCTTTCACCAGACCCATCCGACTGAATCGTTCAGGTAAACTCGTATACTTCTCTCAGTAAACAGACGAGTGTAAGTCTTGGGACATTTGCGGTATCAAAATCTCCACTTATAACTGGTAAGAACCTCTTCCTTTACCGTTGGGTGAGGTCAAAGAACGGACCTCTTAAGGTACCTTTCTCCCCGGACCATCCGACGTCAGGTACCCCAACGTTTCTCAGTCTGAACTGACTCGTGGATTCGTATGTATGTGCGTGACTAGTGAGAGAAAGAGTCAGGTTGGTGGTGAACGGGGGTTAGGACCTGTACGGGACTCACAGAACAAACTCATCCTGACACCCGATACCGGGTGTCGTCTCTATCCAAATTAGTGATCCAAATGGACAACTCCACAGTAGAACCTCGCTTCACATTTAGTATTAACGGATATTAATCACGAAATGGGACGAAACGTTTGTCTATGTGTACCAGTCAATCGGATGGGTGGAGTAGGACGGAGGTGAAACGTCGGTCCTGTCGTCATAATTTCGTTATCGACAACGACAACCGTTTGTTTACACGTGTGACAAAAAGAAATTCCGTCGTCAGGAATTTCACACCAGGTCTAGGACCACTCACCTCTCCTGGAAAGTCCCTCCCAGACACTCTAGTTTTGATAAAAGTATCATCTTGATCTTATAAAGACCCCGGAAAAAGTAAAAGAAAAAGAGAACACATGTCACCTTAAAAGGTCTCCAGCGTACCGTACCCTATCGTGTTGTCTAACTCACGTCTTCGTCTAATTTTATGAGGAAAAAAGGGGATTGATGTATAAACACACTTCGGACTAAAAGAAATGTATAAAGATAGTTTTGTTGTATAACGGTGTCTAACTTACGTCTTCTAGACTTTTAGGTCGACAGAAGATAATTCGGTTTGAATTTCTCTAAATGTTTTTCAATTTTGTTCAACTAGAAGGACGTTTAAAAAAAAACTTCTCCCTTTATCAATGAAAGGCATATCTTCTATAAATACAATGATTCCTGACTCAAATAATAACACTAAATATTTCCTTAAGTATCCATTTATAATTTGTCAAAGAGTATAAATTAAAAATTACGTCATTTATAGTTACCCATATTAGGTGTATTTGTTCGTACACTTTCAGTCAGTCAACACAGACTGAGAAACACTGGAGTACCTGACATTGGGCGATCCGAGGAGACAGGTACCTTAAGAGGTCCGTTCTTATGACCTTACCCAACGGTAAAGGATGAGGTCCCCTTAGAAGAGTTGGGTCTCTGACTTGGGTTCAGAGGAAGAAACGTTCACCTAAGAAATGGTAGATTCGGAGGTCCCTTGAGATATTTGTTCGTATTTCCCCAGGGCTCAGACTTTTCCAATTCTTTCTAACGAGAGTTCCCGAAGTCACATTATGGGATAGACGTACAAAAATGTCGGGGGTCTGTAGGGAAGTCTCCGTAGGAAGGAACAAGAGTCTGTAGTGTATTTGAGCACCGGTACGAAGGGGTGAACTAAAGTAAACCCATGGATGGACGTACATCTTGTGACATATGATCCCGGACAGAAGAACACCACTTTCTCGTAAATCAGGTCTCACCTCTCTTCTTTGTTGTAAATCAGGACCCCAATGGATTGGTAATAGACCTCTCAACGTTCCACTACTTCAACCTGAGAATCTTCTTGTAAACAGGAGTCCAACCTGGGTCCCGTTGACCTGTCTCCATTCGGTTCTACCGGGTGTGGGAAGGACCGGTACTCTTTGAACCCGAAATTTCTGGACCGTACGACAATTCGTGACCAAGGATTCATGACCACGGAGTTTCTCGACGTCCTTGGGGACGTGTTCTTAGTGGACTCAACGAACGACATGCATGTCTGAAGGTCCGACATGAGTCTCTGGTTACTTAGTCTTGCGTCAGCCTCTAGAGTTCTAGACATGAAGAAAGGATTCGGACACTCACTAAGACACTACGTCGTTCTAAACCCTGGGAAACTAGTCGGAAGAATTTGGGACAGTTTAGTAGTACCTCTACTCAGTTGTACGAAAACTGGGTTTATAAAGAGGACCGGTGGAGGACGTCCGAGTTTCATAGATGAAAAAAACCGTCAATCAAGAAACTGTTATCCCGTCGTTACGGAGTTTACAAGGGAGAAATGTACTTCAGGAGAGACCTCCTTACGACTACAACGACATGAACCCCTCATTGTGTCGTCCACACAATAGATGGACGATATGTACTCCCTACTCTTTCCCGTCTTTCCTCCTCCTCTGAGAAACCTTCCTGTACCCCTAACCTCAATACTCATTCTTGAAGTCCTGAGGTCCTAGGGAGTCATCCGTTGTTCTCTTGTCTTCGATCTATAACTAAAGGTCACCTGACTGTGAGTTCTGAGGTACCTCCTCGGTTCTATAAAGACGTCTAAAACTTTTTACAACCGTAGTTATAAGGACAATGACCTACACTTACTATGTAACGACCGAGTCTTACGTCTCTTCCTTGGGTCTTCGTAGAAACCCGGTAGAGTAGAGTCGACAAAGAACACACATTAGCTCTGGGTTAACTAGTGGAAGGACAAAGGTTAGACCGACGGAAGAGACGTTATGAAGGTCTTATTACCAAGATTTTCCGAAATCTTTCGATGTCAAAATCTTTGAAAATTAACACTTTATATTGAGTGTAAGTATTTTCGCGTGGTTTACATTTATATATCAAATTACTCATTAATCTTTCACTTGTGGACCTCGTTCTTTATCTTTGAATGGTCGGGGAGAAGACGTCCGAGGGAGGGTTTGTGTCGAGAAAGGGTAGGGTGTCTCCTCGGGGTGAGCACCGAAAATATTTAATGAAATATTTTCATTAAAGGAACGGAACGAAATCTTAAAATAGTGGACACATGCATAGGAATTTATGTTATCATTTTTAACCCACCAACACTTAAAATGTATTAACTTTAGTATATCTTAGAAAATCATAAATAGAAGAAATGAAAATACAAAAATGTCTAAAAAAAATACTACACTGTTCGTCGACCCCACCCCCAAAAAAACCAATAAAAACCACGATATTTCATGAAATAACATACTTGTATAGTATTAAAAAATTTAGATAACAGGACCACCCGTAAACAAAGTGGAGGTTAATACCAAGATTTAGTCATAATAGTACTAACAACAATTCAACGACTCAACACAGACTGAGAAAACGCTGGGGTACTTGACATCGGGTGCACAGAGGAGAACAGGAACTCTAAAAGGTCCATTCTTATGACCTCACCCAACGGTAAGGGAAGAGATTAATAATACTTATAAGAAAGTGTATATAATTCTGAGTGTATTAATATGAGAAGACATCATAGAAATGAGTCCTTGTCTTAACGTTTCAGTGTCCCATATATGTAGGAATTAAAATAATCAATTTCCGATCTTACCAACATCCTCGAAAGGACCACCGACTCTACCATTTCTTAGACGGACGTTACACTCTCTGAGACCAAACTAGGAATCCAACATGATTTATAAATGGTGGTCTTTTGTTACTTTAAAGACTACGAAGTGTAGGAATGGTTGTGAACTATAACAGTTTCAAATTTTAAAAACGGTTAGACCACCCACGTATAATCATAGAGTAACACTAAAGTAAATGAAAAGGGACTGAAGTTACTCTAAATTGTAGAAAAGTAAACCACAAAATAACCGGAAAACCTTTTAAAGAAAGGACTTTAGTTCAGGACTAGTGAAAGATAGACAAAAGTTAACAGAAAAGAATCACTAAATACACTCAAAATGTATAAAATTTAAGATCTAGAACCAGTAGACGTTTATAAAGGGTAAGATAGTGAACGAAAAAGTGGGAAAAAATACTACAGAAAACTAAAAGATTAAAAAACCATTAGTTTAAATAATTAGAAAAGGAAATTTTCGTCGTCAAAAACACAAAACAAATTTCTCGAGAACAGGATAAGTCGCTAGAATTTCTAAGAGAATGTAATAAAAAAGTTCCATAAAATAAAGTACGTCAATTAAATAAATGAGACTGTGTTATGATATTGAAAGTAATAATACCGAAACACTATTCTAGTTCATAGTTCGACTAGTTTATAAGGGTGAAAAAAAAGAACCAGATTTTGCAGAACCGATTAAAACCGGAAGACGCAAAGGGATATTTAAAAATCTCCGGTGAACATTTCAAGGTGTCTTAAGGACGACCTCGAAACTAACCATGATATAATTAGAATGACTAACTAACCTCTTCTTACCTACTAAAATACTATTTAGTACCACATAAATAAAGATGTAACTTAATCAAGGAGGAATTATGGAAAGTTATCATGATACTAGGGAGGTATCTCTAAATATGTGGTAAATACTTAAATAAGGATCCTTAAACTAGAAAATTCCGATAACATTTAACGTTAACTTTTTATTAAAAGATAAACAACGAGAACACACCTTTACTATAACTGAAAACATATAACTAAAACATAGGACGTTGGTATGATTTGAAATACTAATGAAAATTAATAAACGTTAATATTAATAATTAAGATTATTAACATAGAATAAAACTATAAGATAAGTAAATATAGTTATTATTTATCTAAAACTAATACGTAACGGGTAGGAAAATGGAAAATAGAAAAACAAAAGTAACGAAATGAAAACAACGATCCTAGAATCATGTTACAACTTATTTCACTACTATTAACGTAAAAAATGAGTAAGTAAGAAATAAAGTTTCCCTGATGGAGTTTCAAAATAGTAATCCTAAAAACAATGGATTAGAAATCTCAATCCCTAAAGAAAAATTGAGTTTAAACACTTTTAGAAAATAACACGGAATTACGGGTTATTAAAATAACTTGTAAAGGGGACATAGACAATGTGACTATTACACAAAAAAATTTGAGAACATTAGATAATCATATTACTCAATAAACTCATTAAAAGATTATAATTCGGTTGAAACGTAAGGACTTTACTTATGTTGAACCAGTGCACAAAATCAGAAAAATATAAAATGACCTAAACCAAACGATTTTAAATTAAACCTTGAAAACAAAAATAAAAGTACTGTTTTAAAGTGAACATTAAAAGGCAAACCATTATAGAAACGTCCCAAAACTGTAATACCGTAAAATAAGATTATTTATCAAAGTTCAGAGGACTTATCATATTCATATATCTTAACCTCAACGAAAAATAAATTTAACACTATCTTGAGAGGTTACTTCCGTATATAAAAGAAATCATCAATACTATAAATGATGCGTTTAAAAGACAAATAAGAATACAGTCAATATCATTCCACCGACAAGTAGATATAAAAGTCAAACGAAATCATATTTGAACTAGTAGTCAAGTCAAGTCAAGTCAGCGAGTCAGCACAGGCTGAGAAACGCTGGGGTACTTAGCGTCGTGCGGTCCGGAGGGACAGGTAGTGGTTGAGGGCCTCAAGTGAGTCTGAGCGCAGGTAGCTCAGTCACTACGGTAGGTCGGTAGAGTAGAAGCCAGCAGGGGAAAAGGAGGACGGGGGTTGGGGAGGGTCGTAGTTTCAGAAAAGGTTACTCAGTATTATAGGGAAATAATAGAGAAATAACTGAAGTTCTGGACGTCTCTATAGGAATTTGATTTATTATGACGAATAAACTCGGAAGAGAGAGAAAAGGGAAACTGGTCAGAGTGTTCTCCAAATAACGAAAATAATAAAAAAGTTTTTTGTCTTAAAACAGAACTCGAAGATTTTAATGTACAAACGAAAGATAAAATAATTTAAATGAGGACGAGTGATAAAAGACCGAACATAAAGGACACCGAAACAAAACCACTTAAAGGAATTGAAGTACTTGATCTACTAAATAAGCAATTGAATTTTCTTTTCTTTTTAAGAAGAAAAATCAGGAAACAAACATAGGGTGTGAAAACCATATTAAAGTAATAGTAAGTTATACTAACAAAAGATGAAAGGTACATGAAAAAAGAAACTCATATTCATGATTCTTCATATCAAAAACTAAAGATTTGGACCATTAGAAGATCAATTCGAGGACGAGAACTCAAGATCGTATTAACGTAACACTAGTCTCTTTGGTCAGACAAACTTGAGTTAGAAAACTTACAAAACTTTGAATAAAATAAATACCGACTGTATACCAGTTCAAAACATTGACGAAGTGTACACGGACTTTTGGTAAATAAAACCTCACTATCCTATTACACGAGATGGACACAATAAGTACAACAAGGTCAATACGTCTAGTAAGGATCAAAAACAGAGGAAGTTAATGACTTTAATTCACACTGTTTTAAGGGGTGATACCGACGCCTGAACAGATAAACAAACTATCAAGACTTTTGAAGACTTTTATGTATAAAACTCCGGTAGAATATTTACGAATCTTTAAATCTCAATATAGTAGAGTGACTTGATTTTGTAAATAGTGAACTTTACAGGGACAAATGACGGTGATTACGAAAAAAAAGGGGAATTTTACATGAATCAGAAATGATTATCTCAGAGTTGTCGAAAATCATGACAAAGGTACCTTATGGAAACAGGTAAGAAAATAAAGGTTTGAAAGATACAGGAACACAAAATCCGTACAGAGAACGTTTATTGTATATCAACAAATTTTCAGATTAGATTGTTTTTGACCTCATATATTAGACGAATGTAATAATGTCAATGATTATATAAACTTTTTAGGTGGTAAAAAGACACACGAAAGATAAACAGGGTCGATAAGTATAAAGATGAAGAAAGAAAAGAACGGAAAAAATCTGACGAACTCAGGAAAATAATACAAAAAGAAGAGAAAATCGAAGTTTCAATATATCAAGAAATAAAGATAATAAAATCACTAATGTTTGATGTAAGAACTTTACTTTTGTACGTAGAACCACATAGTTACAGATTAGATATAAGATGGGTGTAAGGTCCATTACGTTCCTGAAATTTGTTAAATCGATAGAATTAAAACAGATCTGAAATATATATATAATAACAACATATACACTCATACTTATTACTCAGTGAAGAAACCCTGGAGAATCCCCCAGGGGTTTATCAGTCTTTTGGTACTCTGATGTACTGAGTTCGGAGACAGGTAGAATTGTAAGAGATGCATAATAACGTGAAATTTTTACAATTAGTTTGGTCGGGACGACTCCTATTACGTCAGAATTTTACTTCGACGTCTCTTTACTCCGTACACAAAAAGTCCAAAGGTTTTCACTCCTCTAACCGGAGAGTTGTCCTGGTAGATGAAAGTTAGTTTACCTTGACTTTTTTACGTCCTTTGTGACAAGTCAAGTCAAGTCAACGAGTCAGCACAGGTTGAGAAACACTGGAGTACTTAACGTCGTGAGGTCCGGAGGGACAGGTAGTGGTTGTGGGTCTCAAATGGGTTTGAGTACAGCTAACTCAGTCCCTACGGTAGGTCGGTAGAGTAGAAGACAGCAGGGGAAGAGGAGGACGGGGGTTAGGGAGGGTCGTAGTCTCAGAAAAGGTTACTCAGTTGAGAAGCGCACTTCACCGGTTTCATGACCTCAAAGTCGAAATCGTAGTCAGGAAGGTTTCTTATGGGTCCTGACTAGAGGAAATCCTACCTGACCAACCTGGAGGAACGTCAGGTTCCCTGAGAGTTCTGAGAAGAGGTTGTGGTGTCAACCTTTCGTAGTTAAGAAGCCACGAGTCGAAAGAAGTATCAGGTTGAGAGTGTAGGTATGTACTGGTTACCTTTTTGGTATCGGAACTGATCTATCTGGAAACAACCGTTTCATTACAGAGACGAAAAATTATACGACAGATCCAACCAGTATTGAAAGGAAGGTTCCTCATTCACAGAAGATTAAAGTACCGACGTCAGTGGTAGACGTCACTAAAACCTCGGGGGGTTTATTTCAGACTGTGACAAAGATGACAAAGAGGTAGATAAAGGGTACTTCACTACCCTGGTCTACGGTACTAGAATCAAAAGACTTACAACTCGAAATTCAGTTGAAAAGTGAGAGGAGAAAGTGAAAGGAGTTCTCCGAAAAATCAAGGAGAAGTGAAAGACGGTATTCCCACCACAGTAGACGTATAGACTCCAATAACTATAAAGAGGACCGTTAGAACTAAGGTCGAACACGAAGGAGGTCGGGTCACAAAGAGTACTACATGAGACGTATCTTCAATTTATTCGTCCCACTGTTATATGTCGAAACTGTATAAGGAAAAGGATAAACCTTGGTCAGACAACAAGGTACAGGTCAAGATTGACAACGAAGGACTGGACGTATATCCAAAGAGTTCTCCGTTCAGTCCACCAGACCATAAGGGTAGAGAAAGTCTTAAAAGGTGTCAAATAACACTAGGTGTGTCAGTTTCCGATATCGCATCAGTTATTTCGTCTTTAACTACAAAAAGACCTTGAGAGAACGAAAAAGGGACTAGGTCGTCTACAACCGTTAAACTAGAGACCAAGAGACGGAAGAGATTTTGGTCGAACTTGTAGACCTTCAAGTGCCAAGTGCATGACGACTTCGGACCGAAGCTCTTAAAACTCGTAATTAAATGATCGCACACTCCACTCACGTTAACACACCATCAAACTCGTAAGAAACCGTAACGGAAAGAAACCCTAACCTTACTTTTGACTGGAAAAGGTCAGGACATCGGTGATGACTCAAAAGGTTTAAACGACCGACATCACTCGATATAAGTATACTGGCATTTTTTTCATATCAACGGTCTTCCGGACATCGAGTGAATTCTACTGAGATCTTCTCGTCTCGATGAAATAAAGGACGATTTGTATTAAAACAAAAGGACAAAGGGGTGGTCTACGTCCGAACACCAGGGAAGACTGTGACACCTACGTCTTCCTTCTCCGTTTCAGGAAAGACGTATACCTACAGATCTCAACAGTATCACTACACCCCTTCGTTCAACTTCGACACACAAACCAACTCTTCTCTATGAAAAAAGAGTAGTAATTAGTGTTTAATTTCGGTAAATTTTCCATACCCTTTACAACGAACCGTTTTAATTTGAAGGTAATTTAATACGAGTTGTGTTAGGGACCTTCGTTTCAAAAATGGTAAGTATAAATTAAATCAAGTCATTTCGTCTCTGTGAATAAAAGAGATCGTACCGATTTATATAATTTATGTAGATAGGAATAATAGGATTTAAAAACGGATACGGACTTTGATTCACTATTACGTCAGTATCCACAGACACTGTAGAACCACATCCTTCGTAGAATTAAAATATATAGTGAGACGACCGAAGAGACCGGGGTGAACCCGACGAGGTTCCGATATTTGTACTGTAGTGTTGTGATTCGACGAGTAAAAGAGGTTCTCAAGTTTGACATAAAGGACTAACCCTTTACTACAAAGAGACTGAAGTGCCACTATCTACCTCTTTAATGTGGAAGATTTCTCGTTTATTGAGCCGATACTCAGTATGTCAGTAACGAGGGGACCCCTTCTTTAAGGTCTTCGATACTGAGATACCTAAATTAAATTCGGTAATATTAGAGTCTTGGACATAGACATTTCTTGGGTGTTCTGAGAGACGAGGTAGGAATAAAACAAGGGTAGAGTGTCTACTCTGTCAATTACGAGTCTTTGTAATTTATTAAACAAGGTTCCAGTATTCTGATACCTTGATAATGGTCGTAAGGAATCACAAATTTAGTACAAAGGAGTTCGAGTCTTTTATGTACTTTTACTCCTAGGGTTTCAGGAGTGGTTATACCTCGTTCAAAGTAACGTGACCGTCGAAGAGAACGTCGTCGGACGTGGTAATAGAATGACTAAAGGTCAGAAGTGACCCTTATCCTCAGAGTCGTGATGTTATTGATGTTTTAGTGTAGGTGTCAAAAATTTCGGGTGTTTCTGGGAGTGAACTGATAGAGGAATTGAAAGTCCCAGATAACTATCTACTCCATCCGTACATTACGGAAAGAGTTTGGTCTCGAACTGTCTCGACTTTCGTAGACAGTTTTCTTGGGTCCGAAGGGTAAAACGGTACATCCTTCCCGTCGGTGGTCTCAAACGTGACGATTAACCGAGGGTACGTCTGTCAATAAAATCGTTACATAATACACCCAGAAGACATCGTGTAGAACTAAATTTCACTTTACAGTTTTTCGTGAAGAGTTGGTGAGTTTCGAAGGTCCAAACGAGTGTAAATCGACCAACCTGTCTTTCCTTCCGTCGGAAGTTATGACAAGACATCTCCATGTTGATCTAATAAGTCAGAGGAGTTTAAGTCTTTCATTAAGATTCTCTCTACCATTGACTCCTCAGACTAAAGATGGATTCTCTATGAAAAGAATTCCAGTCTACCTTAACTTTTCTCTCAAATACCCTTTTTACGGTGACACTGGAATTCGTACTTCAGAAACCCAACTGTGGCATTACTCCTTACCTCACGATAATTTTATTATTGAGGTGATCGTCATCTGCTTTTTTCTGAATTCGAGTCCTATTAAAACCCTTCCTCCTAAAACGGTTCCTCTAAAATTACAGTTCTTACATACACTCCGATTTTTATTCCTCGAGTGCGTGTAGGATCTCGACACCCACCCCTACATATATATTAGTTTAATTTAATAAGGTGAAGGTGAATACCTTTTTAGACTACCGTTTTTAACTAATCTTTTGTAAATCAGTATAAAGTGAACCTAATACGAATATATATAGTTTGAGGTCTGAACAGTTTTATTCCGGGTGCTCGCGAAGGGTCGGTTCCACAATCTATCTGTTACCGATTTTACACGTTTTTACTATTTCTATAATGTCTTTGTAGTACGGACCTTTTCGGTGTCCGTAAGTCGAGGGTCGATATCTTTCTCTTCACATGGACTCCTTACTCTGTACCTTGGGTCTCGCCGGATTTACACCTTACGTTTCCCTCCTCGGAAGTCTCTCGGCCTTTCTGTACACACTCGGGGTCCACGGTTGAGAGTCTCAGACCTCCAGTCTCGGGGTACTGAAAAACTCGATAAAGAAAAGGATGGTCTATTTCATGGGGAGTTAAAGTTAAAACGAGACCTCCCGGTCGTGAATACAAGAAAGACGTTTAGTAGACAGCTATGTTACCCTGACACTCCAACCGACGACGGTTGTGTAGGTAGACGGTTGGTACCGGTAGACGTCTCCTCTGTGTTTCGGAGTTACGGACCTTTACTTAAATAATAAACAACTGTAAAGTTCCTGTTTGTAGAGAAACCGGTGTCGATGACTTTAAACTTAGGTTTTTACCCTCCTTTTAGATCCGGGTCCATTCGGAAAATAAATGAAGAATTTAACATTAATATTCTTATACATGTTTGTACGAAACAATCAGTTAGGAGAGACGAACGGGTTCGGACCCGGGACCCGGTCGTTACAGAGATAGGCAACTAAGACCACGACTGGTCACTCTTCCCGTCGATCCTCACCATCCCTTTCTTCCCCATAGAAAGGACCGACCACCCTTATCAAACATTGAAGGATGACCGGTTATGAACGACTCCGTCCACTGTGCATGAGAAATCCTACAAACGGAACACGTAGGGGGTCCACTATTTCTATGTCCCGTCTCTTCAACCGAGTCCGAAATATGCGTCCGGGTTCCACGACTACCCTTGGGTCCTCTCGACTACCCCGAGTCGGGTCACGATGGTGACGGGGTACTAGATGTACTTAAGGCCGAACCTGTCTTGGACGTAGAGTACGAAGAGTCAAGAGAGGGCTGTACAGTAAGACCTTAGGGCACTAGAGACGAGGGATTTCTTTCTTGTTTCTCCTTTTTAGTAAACAGGACTTATTAAATTGATAATCCTCGATTGTGAACACCTTTTGAATATTTCCTAGTCCGTAACACGATTCGTGAAAATTACATGATCGGGGGTGGCATGAAGGGGTGGTGAGTGTCGGGAGGAAGGATGACTAGTCGCGGTCTCGGGTCACTGTCTCTGTCGTGACCGATTCTACATCCGTGACGATGACGATAATCGGGGAAAAATGTACACTCCTTTACCTCCAAATACCTTCAATTTAGTGAAAAGGATCCAGTGTCCATCGATACTTAGTTGTTACCGTCGTAGTTTGGGTTCGGACATTGGTAAGACGTCAAGATAGTACCTCTGTTCTCCTTTCCCCTCCCGTCCCTCTCCGACTACCCACTCTCCGGTCTCCGTTTCGTCCACTCCGTACCGTCGGTAAGATTGTATAGTCACTACAAATCCTAGTGACTCTTTACGATGGTAGGTGGGTATTAAGATCTTCCTGAACTTTCTAGAACAGTTGACTGCCTTCTCTCTAAGTTGCCTCCCGTAGTTTGGGTTCGGACTTTGTTAAGACGATGTTCAGGTAGGGGACACCTAAAAAGGTGGACGGGGGACATCTAACACGTCACTTTGTCGACTTTTGGTCGTCCGACTCAGTAACACCCTCCCCAGAGTAAGGTCGAGACATTGATCAATAAGTGTATTAGAGTTATTACAGGGAATTGGACACTCGGAATTAAACAAATAGACATTTTACTAGTAAGAAACACAGGCCGATAGAGGTACCGTAACATAACTCGGTTGAGTACCCCTCTTCGAAACTTGATTTTATTCCTAGCAGGTATACACTGAGCTAATCCTACTAACGATATCCTCCACTACACCATATCCTCTTTCGTACTCGGTACCGACTCCCCGGACCTAAACTTAGACAGTGTGATCGCCTTTGAAAAACTGAGAGGCAAAGAGTAGATATTGGGCGGTCCCTCGAGATCGTACTCCTTCTGTGTCCAACCTCCACTCACGTCACCCGAAGGGGTACAGACTTACGGAGAATGGACGTCCCCTTCGTATACCTAAACGACTTTTGTGTCATCTACTCCCCCAACTACCGTGACAAGTTCCGTCTGTCCAAGACTTACTAGTGTCTCCGTATCTTTGCGAGGAATCACAAACCTTCCTCCGACTTTAACAGATTTTACAGCTTCTCCTTCATCCCTGAGGTTGTCGTCTACTTCCGACCCCTCTTCTCTTGGTAATCGTGACATCGTCGGGTGTCGGGTCTCCCGGGAGACACAACCGGGACTCACCTCGAAGTCACTCCTCCAAGGAATCGTGGACCCTAGAGTCTTTATAAATCTTGTCAACACACACAAGTATAATTACAGTACAAATGAATTTGTGTGTGTATGTGTGAGTGCAGATGTGTATGTATGTAATGTAGGGTGTCTGCGTAAAGACTTCAACTCATTTAAACGACCTCGAAGAGATAGACATTTCCCTTCCAGACTAAATTGATGACGTCACTAGGAACTTTCCGACCCTCGACAAGTCGTACCGGAATCGGAGAGTAAGATGTGACACGCTTTCTTTTAAGTCGTCTAGGGAAACCTCTGAGATACCATTTTCTGTTTCGTTCCTTGTGAAATGTCGCTGAGGACAAAACCCCATCCGCTCCCCTTCCCCACCATCGATTACAAAGTTTTGTGTCGGACCGATTCAGTGTTCTAAGAGTTAAAATAAAAGGTAAAGGTTCAGTCGGAGAGGTCCGTTGTGGGTGTGATATATGGGGAATGGCTCAGGTAATCACACGCACTCTGGGACTAAGACGAACCTAGGTTTAGGAGTCTCCTTCCTCTACTCTTTACCTCTGGGTCTCACGTTGCCGGTTAAAATACACGGTGGAACTGATCCAGTATCCTACGGGTCTAAAAAAACAATTAGTAATGAAGACTAATAAAGACACAAGAGTCTCATAAAGACTTACTCTAATTGTAAACTTAAACATCTAATTCTTTTCATTTAACAGGAGGGGTCACGCCCACCCGTCACTAGATAGGTGTCCAAACTTATGTTATTTTTCCCACTCACTCTCTCCTCAGTGAGACAAACGAACTGACAGAAGACCGATTCTGAACCTAGGAGAAACCGGAGGTATGAAACTGAGTCTGACTCTGCTGTGGTAATCGAGAGGACCTAGACCTCTAGACCCCTGAAAAGTCGAAGTGTCAGTTTACTCGGTTAACAAGTGTTATTTATAGATATAGATATACATAGATAGGTAGATATATATTTTAAAGAGACCTCTTACGTTTAATTATGGTATCTCTATTTGGAAGAACCCTAACTGACCTTGGGTGTACACGAGAGAGAACGAAAGAACGGGGTAGGAGAGGTGAGAGAAAGAAGGGAAAGAGTCAGTATCCTAAAAAGGAGTCCCTTCAGTCCGAAGGAAACGGTAGACTGACATCCTTAGTCGAACAGTGGTATTGAGAAACTGACTGTGTACATAAAAAAGGGAGGAACTGGAACTGTTAGACAATTTTCCCTTGTCAAGATTGTGTTTCTGGTGACTTGTGAGATCCGAGACCTCCATTTCGGACCGTAACCACGTCTAGCATCAAGACCCCGTACCTCCCCGTTTCGAAGACAACCCCCTTAAAACTTTTACGCACACACATATAAACACGCACAACACACCCAGGACCAAAAGGACCCCTATGGGCAGGAGGACGTAGTACGTCGGTCAGGGTAGGGACAGAGTATGTAGGAAGTTTACGGGTAAACCTGTAAATACCTCGTCTCTTAGACAAATATTACTGGGGTCAGATTTTTGGACTAAGAGAAAATATATACTGGTGTTATAAAATTTATTTATGACTCAAAAGGTCTTCAGGTTAAGGGAACGTTTGTCTCCTTTCTAATGAAACAAATTAAACCTTGAAATCGTCCTAAACAAGTGGATGACCCTTTTATTTCAGTGACTGTCGTTATGACGAAATAAAAAATACAGAGGTACTTTTGTGTGGACGTAACCAAACGTAAACATTAATAATAATGAAGTAATAAGATGATTCCTGACATAGGTTCATAAATATATAACTTTAGACATAATAAAATAAAATAAAATAAACATAATAAAATAATAGTTAATAAAAGAAGGATCAGAGGGAAATACAATATATGACTAGAAAATTCCTAATACCACCCATGTATCCAAAAACATATGTAAAGTAAAGTCTTACCATTTCCCCGTAATGTTTTATAAACAATATTCTTCCCCGTAAAACCAGACTAACGTGACAACTGTACCGACTGGAGGACACCTGAAAGAACAAGAGACTGATTTCCCTTAGGTTGCGGATACATACACCGAGGACTAATATTTTCCGACATGACCGAGACTTTGTGTATATATTCCATACGAAGTACGGAGTTGTAGGTCCCTTACACATAGTACGAGACTAACAGACCCTTTCGTTCTATTAGAGACTAGATGACGTCTTCGAAGACTCTTTCCCGAAACTCGGGGTCACCCACCATATACGAGATAGGGGCCCAGACGGACGTTACAACAGAACACTAACATAAGGGGACCGACTCAGTGTGCCGTACGGCAGACAAACCGTAAACGCCTACGTGAAATCTTTCCACTCTCCCTGTCAAGACCACTGTTCCATGAGCGTCTCGATTGTACTCTCGATACGAGGGTCTCCAGAATTCTTGGTGTTCTACCCATCCCTCCCCATCATAAAACTCGATTCATTTTTTTCCTTTACTGTGTTTAGAAAAGGAAGTACGTATAAGGGTAAACAAGAAAGTTGTCTATAATTAATTCGTGTCACACGTTCCTGGGATATTCGGGAACCACTATTACATTCCTTTTGTTTTCGCTTTCAGTAACGAACACCCCTAAAACGGGGTGTTTATCTGTTATTTGTCTAGTTGTATATAGGATATGACAGTTCACCTTCATCTTTATACTTCTTTTTTATTTCATCCCATTTCTGATATCCTCTCTGTAAATTCTGAACGGTTCCTCCGGAAAGACTTCTCCACCACAACAACCTTTCGTTCTACTACAGTTCGGTACCGTACCTATTCGGTACGGTGGTAGACTTCCGTCCCGTAAAGTCCACCCTTTATAACGTTCCATACTTGTTCAACTGTAAACTTCTTTATCGTTCTTTTGGTCACACTGAATATATATCTTACCCGTTCCTTCTCTTGACCCCGTACCCCGACCTGTGAACGGACCTCCTGTCTAGTGTGTGTGACATTCTGTACCCTTTTTCATGCTAAAATAAGGTCACATTACCCTTAGGTATCCACTCAAACGTCCCATCACTATCACAGACTAATTGTAAAATTTTTACTAGTGTAATAGACAAAATGTCTCTTCCTACTTTTCTAGTCAACGTCAAGGTCACAAGGTTCCTCTTCAACCATCCTCGAATCTAGTTCCTTCATTAACATATCTTCGACTCTTTACCAACTTAAACTCTTGAGAAAACGTCCATTTCGAAGACACGGAATGACTATCTGATGTATACGCCGCACCTTCTCTTTATCATATTACTGTCTGTCTACTGGCTGGGAGTCCAAAAACCATACCTACTTTCTAGTTCAGTAAACGATTTGAGCCCCTGTGTCCTCCTGCTCATTTGAACGTCCTCTATTCTTTCGTACGACTCTGAAGACCAAAAAGTACAACTCATACGATTCGAATAGTATTTATTTTTAAAGTTCATCTTAATATTTTTTTAAAGTTCATCTTTAGTATCTATATTAAAGATTCGTTTCCTTCACAAGGTTTCTTCTTGACTCGTTTACAAATCTTTAGACCGTAAAACAACCGACACCAATGGAACTATTCACACGGACATGATCCCATTATCCTTTCTTTCGATTATCTTTATCCGAGGTCTCTTACTCTCTACGATCTTTCCTCTCACAATTTCCTCTCCCAGACAATGACCCCTCAAACATCTCCCTCGACAATGTCATACACATACACGTATACTAGGTCAGATCCCCCTACAGACAACCCCTCTCCTCTACCAACGTCCTTCTCTTAAGAACTCAATCGTCCCTCCTTACCCTATCGAGTTCACGTAAAACCTAATTCCTCGTCTCTGCCAAATAGGTATCATTATCCTCTTTTCCGTCTCTACGTCCATCCAGGTACCTATACTTCCGTCCACTTACTCCTTCAAGATAAGACTGTCCTCACAAAAGGAACACTTTATTCTTAGTCCCGGTAATTGACTCCCCTGCTTTTCCCCTCCTTCAAAACTTCCAAACCTTTACTGCTTCTTATATTGTGGTTAGACCGTATATAATCCACGAGATCTTTATGGAAAAAAAGAACCTACTCCACTGAAACACCCAGAATTCTCATCTCTCTGGTTTTTTTGTTTTCCTTTCCCTTTTGCTGTCCTCGTTCGTCCCTTCTATTCCGTAGGTAATCCCTTCTTAAATACCACTGGAACTTTAATTTATAGGTCTTCTTTACCTTACGACGAAGACAGAAGGAACCAACAACTTGAAGTCGAGACCCCTCACATACATACGGAAGTCTTTTCGTTGACCCAGTTGATCTACCACCACTCGTAGTCGAAGTCGATCATTACAGAATTAACCTAAAAAAAGGTGTAATAGGTAGGGTACCGACACAACCTGTTGTTATAAGTATTTCTGTCTACGTCCTTTGGTTTACAACCGGGCACTCCCTCGGTGTCACCGTGACTATTCGAGGTGTGCGTGTAAGTAAAGATTGACCCTTTTTCTTCAAGAGTATCTGGCTAAAAAAGGAACACACGTGAAACACAGTGGCCCAGGGTCCATGTTTAAACAAAAACCTTACAGTTGTCAAAATGTTGTGCTCCTCACTACAACGAATGGCTCTTACTACTGTTACGATATGAACTACCGGAACTAGAAACGGAAACTCTACTCGGGAGCCAACATTGACCACGTGTCGAAAGGTAGACTTCTACGTTTTTCGCTTGGTATTTCACTTCACGACGAAGACGGTTATCCTTGCAACATCCAATCTGGGTGTCATCAGTACCCTGGTGAATGTAGGAGGAGTGGATACGGGTCCTCCTTGGGGGGAGGGGGCGGGACGGGAAACTGTATAAGTCTCATTTACCCGACCTACGACCTTTGACGAGTCAAACGTCAAATTACATTTTACGTTTACGTAACCCTGTAGGTCTGAGAGTTCTCTGAACCGACCTACGGGACTTAGTTGACTTAGACCTTACTCGGTCCACTGGTGTCCCCCGCTACGACTCTGTAACCAGAACAGGGACGTCGTTGGATCCTGTTTCGTCAAAAGGATCTTTAGAATGGGGTCTACTTGAATGAGTAGATTGAGTCTTTAAGGTGAGGGTTGTTTTCGAGTTCGGTCTCTATATTATTTTGGACAAGGTTTATTCTTGGAGCAATATTGAAATTAGAATACACCCAACAAACTATGATTTGTACACTCCTAATTTAAATCCTTAGGTGATCTTACATTCGAACTACCTCTGTCTCTGAAACAAAAGGAGTGAGGACATAGGAGATTTGATCACTTACTAATTAATTATAAATAACTTACTTAATTATATTTGGGCAGAGACTTCGACACTCTCTAATAAAAATGATAGTACCGAAGATGGTCGGGAGTACCACGGAAACACTTTTGACCCTTTTCTACGGGAGGGAGGTCTGTATTCGTCTGGGAGTCACTCCCTCTCCGTACCTGTCTTCCGGTCGGGGTGTGTGGGAGTCGACTCACGGTGACTAATTCCGAGTTCCCTGTGTTCGGATCACCACCGGTTCCAGTCTCCGGGTGGGTGCCGTGTGGATTCAGTACGCTCCATCCTGATGGGATGTCGGGTCGAGGGTACGAGTGACCAGGAGTGATGTGGAAGTCTACAGAGCAAACTTTACATAAATTTAGGAGTACCTTTGACCACACTTTAAATGGAAACGCGATAAATAAGATGGAACAGACGTTAGGTTAGGTCGGGTTGGGTAGTTCTCTATTCCTGACTTGTTTTATCCGATTTTATCTCAAGGAGAAGAGACCCTTGAAAGTTAGGTCGTCCTTTCTAGTGAGTCGTACTCCGACCCACTCTACTCTCTCTGATTTTGGTTTTTGGTTCATACTTGCTTCTTCCTTCGGTAAGGGGGTGACATTACGTCTCCACCGGTGTTCCGTCTCCGCCTTTAGGGGTTCCGGTTCGACCCCCACCCCCGCATCCTAACCCTTTCTACGGACTTCGTCTCCCCTTCAGGAGTCGGTTCTGCCCCTTTACTCTTTTACATCCTTCACAATCTTAGAACCACTCAGTAGAGCGAACCGACCTCGGACTTTCCTGCGACCAAACTCCCACCCCTCTTCCTGACTCCGGTTTCATCCTTCTGGAACTTACAGAGGGACTCCTCAAACCCGACTTAAAGACTCCGTCGACGTTCAGTAGCTTCGAAGACAGACAAAAGTGTCAAACTTGCGAATGAGTAACCTCTTCTGTTCGACAATCGTCCTTATTATCCTTATTCCCCAAAAAGACACGTCACTTGACTTTATGATATAAATTAATATATTAACTAAAAATAAAGAACTACAGATGGGACCTTCCGGTGAGAATCCGTGATAATCCCGGAAGTCTAACAAGGCACGTAAAGTGTCTTCGTGTTTCAAAGTCACCATATTCCCTCTTTTACGAAGTTCTCATAAATGTCGTCACCAAAAATCCACCCCTTTATAACGGGGGCCCCAATACTGACCTGTGTAAAAACTAACAGTGTTACCAACCCCACCCACAAGGTCCGTAGATCACCCGTTTCTGGTTCTATTTATAGGAAGTTACGTGTCCTGTCAAGGGGTGTTTTCTTCTTAATGGATCAAGTTTGATGACTGTCACGGTTCCAACTTCGGGACTAAAGGTTTCATCATAGAACCTTTCCTATGTCTGAAGTTCTAGTTTGGACTTATGTGTGAGGTCGAGGTGTTGAATGATCACCACAGTAGAGTACGTTTAACGGATGATAAGGGTCGGAGTAAAAGGGTAAAAGTTTTTACTTCGTACTTTGTGGATTAAGTGTCTCAACAGAACTTCTAATTTTATTTCATTATATAAGTTCCACGGTTAGGGGTATCGTCCTTACAGTTAAAGGAATAACCAACCCTACTTACTCTAAAATTGTCAAAAAGTCCTCCTACTCGACGGAAATACCTTCACTTGTCTTTCATAATGATGTAAACAACAACAACAACAAACCAATGAGACAGTATAGGTTGAGAAGACACTGGGGTACCTAACATCGGGTGGTCAGAGAAGACAGGTACCCTAAGAGGTCCGTTCTTATGACCTCTCCCAACGGTTGAGGAGGTCCCCTAGAAGGGTTCGGAGGACGAACTATCCGTCTAAGAAATGGAGACTTAGTGGACCCTTCTGAGTAATGATATAAGTCTATCCGATGATAAGGTACAATAGACATAATCTTAAATATATGTAGTCTATTAATAGTCCTACCCTAATATCGGTACCCCCGTTCATTTTTTCTGTCGTCTAGTTTAGTATAGAAAAGTTTCATAGAGGTAAACGACCATATTGTCGACCGAGGATTTGTCGTACCGAGACTTCTGAATGAAAAAGTCTTTTGAAAAACTCTTACTGTAAACACGAGACTTTAGACAAATTTTACCTTTGAACGTCATGAAAGGTGTCCCGTTGACCCACTGTTATATTAGTTGAGGATGGTAAGGTAGAGGGTTACTCTAGTCATTTTTCGTAGAAATTAGACTGGTGAGATCCTTTACGTTTTGGAGGTCGAGGACTTCTACCGAGAAGTTTCACTCGACTTGACGTTTTAGGGTCATTAAGAGGAAATAACCCTCTATTTTCCTAATAAAGGGGAGTCCGGAACCCCGACTCGTCCTCACTTTTCGTCAATTTAAGTAGACAGTGACACGTAATTATTCCCCATCGGATCTCCGTCCCCCACCTAATCTAAAACCTGACCTTCGTCCTACGACGGAACCCGACAGAATCAAGTTCCTACTTAGGATTCACCGGTCAACGACGAGGAAAGGAAGGAGTACGAAGTACGGTGAACGTCTCGGTGACCCTTGGAAGAAAAAAAATTTAAAAACACCCGACTCGGAGACTCCCCCATCGATGACTACAGGGCTCTAAAATTTACTTCGCCTTAAATGAGGACAGACCAACCCCGAACCCCATCCGCATGCGCCTGGATGTTCTCAGGCCCACTAAACAAACAATTGTTCCTTCAGATGGACTATTATAAAATTTTAGTAATAAAAAAGTATACAACCATTGAAGTACATAAAGTCTAGTTAAAGTTTTTAACTTGTAAAATTGTTAATACGGACAAAAGATTTTTAAAACTTAAATTTTAAATAAAAATTAAAGACTATTAACTACTGGAGAAATACTTATATTGGAATTACACCTGATAAAAACTACGTAATACAGAGTAGATGAATCGAGTCCTGAAACCGGTGGAGGTGAAGGAAAGGAGCACACACATGTCTTCCAGTATCTATGTTCCTTCATACTGGATTGAGTGGATTGAGTGTCGGAACAGATAAGGAGTCGAGGAGTCAAGTCCACCTTGGTCCTTGGGACCGTCTGGGTTTTATTAACCCGTCTGTCCAATCGATAGGTGGTTTAAGAAAGGAAACGGGGGTTCCGGGTGTCTCTCTACTGTAAAAGGTCGGAGGAAAAGCCGTCCCCAACAAGTAAAGTCAAGTGAGTGAGTCAGCACAGGTTGAGAAACGTTGGGGTACCTGACGTACAAGTAGTTTAAGTACAGGTAGTTCAACCACTACGGTAGGTTGGTAGAGTAGGAGACACCAGGGGAAGAGGAGGACGGAAGTCAGAAAGGGTCGTAGTCCCAGAAAAGATTACTCAGTCGAGAAACGTAGTCCACCGGTTTCATAACCTCGAAGTCGAGTCATAGTCAGAAAGGTTACTTAGAAGTCGCGACTAAAGGAAATCCTAATTGACCAAACTAGAGGAACATTAGGTTCCCTGGGAGTTCTCAGAAGAGGTCGTGGTGTCAAGTTTTCGTAGTTAAGGAACCACGAGTCAAAAGAAATACTAGGTCGAGAGTGTAGGTATGTGCTGATGACCTTTTTGATACCGAAACTGATCTACCTGGAAACAACCGTTTCATTACAGAGACGAAAAATTATAGTTATTGGAGTCTATACGTCTACTGTGGTGGGAATACCGTCTTTCACTTCTCTTTGATTTTTCGGAGAACTACTTTCACTTTCTCCTCTCACTTTTTCAACCGGATTTCGAGTTGTAAGTCTTTTGCTTCTAGTACCGCAGGTCAGGGTAGTGAAGTACCCTTTATCTACCCCTTTGTCACCTTTGTCACAGTCTGAAATAAAAGCCCCCGAGGTTTTAGTGACGTCTACCACTAACGTCGGTACTTTAATTTTCTGTGAATGAAGAACCTTCTTTTCAATACTGGTTGGATCTATCATATAAGTTTTCGTCTCTGTAATGAAACGGCTGATTCCAGGTAGATCAGTTCCGATACCAAAAAGGTAACCAGTACATACCTACACTCTCAACCTGACACTTCTTTCGACTCGTGGCTTCCTAACTACGAAAACTTGACACCACAACCTCTTCTGAGAACTCTCAGGGAACCTGATATTCCTCTAGGTTGGTCAGGTAAGACTTCCTCTAGTCTGGACCCTAAAGAAACCTTCCTTACTACGATTTCGACTTTGAGGTCATGAAACCGGTGGAGTACACTTCTCAACTGAGTAACCTTTTCTGAAACTACGACCCTCCCTAACCCCCGTCCTCCTCTTCCCCTGCTGTGTCCTACTCTACCGACCTACCGTAGTACCTGAGCTACCTACACTCAGACTCACTTGAGACCCTCTACCACTACCTGTCCCCCCGGACCGCACGACGCTAAGTACCCCAGCGTTTCTCAGCCTGTGCTGACTCGCTGACTTGACTTGACTTGACTCCAACCAGTATCGAAAAGAAGGTTTCTCGTTCACAGAAAATTAAAGTACCGACGTCAGTTGTAGGTGTCACTAAAACCTCGGGTTCTTTTATTTTAGATAGTGACAAAGGTAACAAAGGGGTAGATAAAGGGTACTTTACTACCCTGGCCTACGGTACTAGAATCAAAAGAAAAGACGACCCCCATCAGTGCACTAATTCAAGACGGATATCCTTGTACCTTTCTTGAGTCCGGACCGAGTCTATGTCAGGGACTCATTAGGAAGTACGACAGAAGGGAGTAGGAGTTAGACGACCTATGACTACGATTCGGTATGGAATCATCGGTAAACAATTTCTCACCGTCGTAGCAGTAGATGAACTCAAAGACTTACTGACACACAGAAAGGGAAACTGGAAATGACAGTTAAGCTGAAATTGACTTCTTCTTTGTTTAAAGATAAAACAATTCCAACGACATAAACGCCCAAAGAGACTATATCGACGATCACGAAGGAACTGATTTCGTCTCTAACTTCGAAGTGTACGTCACGACAGTATTACGTTTCGAGTCGTTCGTCGTAACCGGATATCCGTCCCTAGTCCATCACTCCTCTGACTATCCCTTTCGACCCTGCCATCTCTATGTGGCCTATCTTCACAATAGTTCCCTTCCGTCCAACACACGAATGACTCTGACCTGGGGGTCCCTCTCATGTTTCCACCATATCTCAATCCTAAGAGGTCTCTTTCTCTTGTATGTACAGACGTAGCCATCGATATAGGTACATATATACCTTTAAATAATATCTTTAACTGAGTACGTCAATACCTCCGATTTAAGGAATTAGACGACAGACGTCTTGGTTCTCCAGACTACCAGATTAAGTCGGGTTTAGGTTTTTGTACTTTTGGTCCTCTCTGCTACTCCATGTAGATTCAGCTTTGCGACCTCTTAGTCCGTTGGTTATCACATTTAGAAACAGGAGCAGAATCCAGGGTTCTTCGCTCATCCTGTTCTACCTACAGGGTCGAGCTCGTTTACACGGGAAGAAAACGAAAATCAAGATAAGACCGGAAGTCGCCTAACCTACTAAGAGTGACAGTAACCACTCCGGACAGAAGAAATGAATCACACGTCTAAGTGTGCGAAGGTCCTTATGGGAGATCTGTGTGAATCTTTATTACAAAATGGTCGAGAGACCGATCGTGTTAGTTCAACTGTATCCTTTAATTGATAGAGTCAACCATTTGTCTTACAATTATCACACACAACTAACGGTGGTCGACACAAATCGTTTCATAATCCTTTTTTCTCTACTTGAGTCTGTTCTCAACCAACCTCATACTTGTTTTTACTTTCTTTAATCCCTTTCAGGATTTTAAACCTTTGGAAATTTTTTAAAGTAAAGAAAAAAAGTGATTTAACCCAGAAGTAACGACCTGAACCCGAAAAAGATCACCGCACCTCATCTCCTATGAGACGTCAACACCACGGACCCGAAACGTAACGTCAGCGAAGAGAATCTCGTCTCGTACCAGAGACCCCGTGACCCGAAGTCATCAACGTCGTACACCCGCGTTATCAACACCGGAGACGTGAAATCTCGTCCCCGAGTTATCAACCCCGTGTGTCCCAATCGGCGGTGTACCGTACACCCTGGAAGGACCTGGTCTCTAGTTTGGGTAAAGTACCTAAGAAATGGTGACTCGGTGGTTCCTTCGGGGAATTTTAAACCTTAGAATGTCTCGACGTACCGAGCTAACAAAGGACAGAAGTATCGTGGTTCATGTACGAAACATACCGGGTTACGTTTAACTTTTACGTTTGCCTGACGATTTCGTTTGCACGTATGGAAAACTGACACGTGTAGAATACGGTTACTTCGGTCATAGGTTTAAGTCAACATTGTCTTCAAATGTGGTCGTTACTGGATAAGTCTTAGTAAGGACTCTTCTTTCCGTCTGATTCCTACACCGGAGGGTGGATAACAAAGTCTACTGGAGTTCGATCGAAGATAAGATCCCCTAATTTACTCCTTCGTTTCTTTGATCAGTCTGGATTCTTGATAAAAGTCTTTCGGACAAACCTATACCAACGACCACTTCGACTGACCTTCGTTTATTCAGTCTTCAGATGATTCTAAAAATCCTTACTATAATCTATTTGTACTATCTAATCTATTTAATCTACAATCTATTTGTACCCCAAATATAGAAACAACTATGAATCTTTATGGTCTAAAATTTTGAAATGGTTAGGACCCTGACTGTTTAACATGGATCAACTTCAAATTTACATATGAAAGGAACACATAGTCACTCCAACTCTTGGAACAAAAACCGATAAAGAGAAAAGGGAGAATGCTTTACACAAACACAGAAGGAGTAAAAAGAAGATAAATAGAAAAATTTTTTATAAAAATAACTAAGACTTCTTAAGAAGTATGTAAGATCTATGATTAGAAAAGGATCTATTACATAACGTTTATCGAAGAGGGTGAAAAACCGAACTGAAAATTTATATTTATCTCAGTTTAAATAAATAGTGAAAAAACCAAATTACGTAGAACAGATAGAAAATTCTTTAGGAAAGAATAAGGTCAGAGTATTTCTATTGTAGGAAGTAACAGAATTTTTTTTAAAATTTCAGAATGTAAAGTGTAGATTTAAAGTTTAAAGGGACCTTAAATTAATACGGATACTTAACTCCACTTCTAGGTTAATTAACTAATGGGATATTAGAAGACTGCATATAGTTCACGATATACACACCCAGAGAAACCCTCGACAAAAAAAAAAGGATAACTTCACAGATATGGTGTGAGATAATCAGTGAGATTGAAATACTATTTAGTGACAAATATGTAATTTGGAAATGATGGAACCCGAAGGGAACATCGAGTCAGACATTTCTTAGACGGACATCACGTCCTCTGGACCCAAACTAGGAACCCAACCCTTCTAGGGGACCTCTTCCTTTACCGTTGGGTGAGGTCACTGGAACGGACCTTTTAGAGTACCTGTCTCCTCGAACCACCCGACGTCAGGTACCCCAGCGTTTCACAGTCCGTACTGACTCGATGATTGTGAAAATGATGGAACAACATTAAGAGGTCTTGACAGAAGGACCGAAAAGAACTGAGAACTTTAAAGGTACATACACAAATTTAACCGAATAGTTCGAATTCTTTTGTAGGGTAAACTTAAAACTAAAATTGAGATAGTTAGACACTTAGTAAACTCCTCTTGACTGTAGAAATATCATGACTTAGAACGATAGGTGTTTGGACGATATATATACAAAGTAAATAAAATATAAACATAAAAAAAAGTGTACCTTTTCCTTTACCGTTGGGTGAGGTCATAAGAACGAACCCTTTAGGGTACTTGTCTCCTCGGACCGTCCGAGGTCATGTATGTATCCTCAATCACTAATTTGTTGAAAAAAAAAAGTACTTCAAGGAATACGGAAAACAACTTCCATCAACAAACGTCTTTTCGGTAAAGAGCACAAGACTATTTCTTTTCATGAATTACTCGAATAAAATTCAAATAAATCGACCTTCACTAATCCTGAAATTGGGTTGACGAGGATTAGTCTTTGAAAAAAGAAGTCGAACAAGACGGGGTAAATTAACCTTTGTGCATGAAACCGATATCGTACCCAGTGTAGTATAGAAGGTTCAGTATAACCGGTCTACGTCAATATAGGTCTATACAATGTGAAACAGGTAAAGTACCCATGTGGAGAAGGTAGAGGACGGGTGTCCGTCATTTACAGGACGAAATATCCTCATTTGTAGGGACCCGTAGTTTTCGTTCGAGTAAATATTTCCTATTGGATGTCCTAACCTTTGGAGTATAAGAGATGGAAAGCGAACGGTTCGTGAACAAAACCCTTTTCAGACATCTAGTAAATAATCAATAAAGAAAAGGAAAGACAGTCTGAACTCTCCCTCTTTTATCTGTATGAACGGTCCTTCTTCTTACTAAGACTTTGAACTTAAAACGTCGGCACAAATGTTTCAATTGAAGACAAGTGTGATTAGTAACGAATAAAGGGGAACAACTACCCGTCATTAGGACCTTATGATTTTGGTCACCTTTGGAAAAAGGGTCGGTTGAGATCTCAATGAACCGACATTACTCTAACTTTTAGCTCGACGAATACTTATTCTATGTCTTTCATGTGTCCGAAAAACCTTGATGAGAGACGAGGAGTAAGGTCTTTTCCCAGTCACTACGACTATGTTTCTATATCTGTTTATTTTTTAACTATACTACCTGTATATTTGTACATGATCTCTAATTTTTGACTAACATCGGTAAAGGTGGAAACCTTTCCTCTCCGTATGACATATAGTCACCTTTTACCTAGAGAAACGTCGAAATATTTTAGAGTCCCTGACCTCCTACCCCCTTAGGTTCTCACGTCCTTGATCTTTTAACTCATCGTCCCTCTAAACCCCCTGAGACCTCTCTCTGTCCCATTAGTGTCTACATTTTCCGGACGACTCTATTTTCACCCTCTAGGGGTTCCGCCGCCCCATCGACTGTCTTACACCTTTGAGAAATAGTGAAGTTCGGATTCCTTTACTCTACCTAAGGTACTAAGTGACTTAGTTCTCGTCTCCCTTGTCTGTTCGACAACCTCCACTCTCGCACCCCACTCTCGAGTCTCCCTGTCACTCTCTCCTGTGTGGTCAGAGGACCTTGACCGTCTTTAGTGTCTGTTCCCAAATTTGGTTAGACTAAATTTAGACTTTCACGTCCTTCTGGAGTCAGATGAATTCGTTTTAATCCAGTGGAAAATCTAAAAATTTATGTAGTTTTGCGATGCCCTCTACTAAGACCTTCTCACGTAACTTCCGTCTCGAGTCGTTTCTCCGACCGCCCACTGTCGGTACGGTTGTTAGGACTCAAACTCGAAATATTAAATTTTTTTTAATTTTTAACTCGAAAAAAGTCAGTAAGTGGTGGAAGAACAGACATTACAAGAAAGAAGACTCTCCGTCGGACTACACCTTCTCTTCTATATCCGAAAGATCGGTCAGTATACACGTAAACTTAGGACGATATAGTACTGGATACTTTTGTTCGTTTAACGAATTGGAAACTCGGACAGAAGGTAAACATTCTCTCTCTACTACTATGGTGGCATGTCTCAACACATTCCTAAGTCCCTCCATTTCATACCTTTCCTGGGTCTTCACCGACTGTCGTCTACGTGACACACAGAGACAGAACAGTCAGACATAACTGTCTGAGTCGTTTGTTTACCTGCCATCGGTCTAGTATAAATTCTACCTTGAAACTGGGTGTGAGACGTCGTTGGTTGGGTCCTTTGGTTGGGTAATAGATGCCATTGGTCAACTCCTTTGGTTGGATGAGATACGCTCAGTCTGAACGTCTTTCAGTCTGGTGACAAAGATTGGGTCTCAGGTATTTGACTTATTATGGAAGACCTTATCAGATGGTGTTTTATGGGTTCTGAACTGATGACTGACTATCGAGTAATTAAAAACGGGGATGACAGTTGAATTTTGGTTGGTCTCTTTCGGTTTATACGTACGGGTTGGGTAGTGTGTCCTACGACACGAAAATTAGTCGTGTGAATGTCGAAGCGGTACCGTTGTCAGGGGTCAGTCCCGTACAGACTCCGAAATGGTAAGGAGACTGACGAAAACACAAAGACAGTTTTTCTGTTCACTACCACCGACTAAGGGAACGATATCGTTCGAAACTTATTTATCGGAAACAGATAAGAGCAAACCAACCACATACAAATAAAGGTGAGAGAGAGAGAGAGGAGTGAAAAAAGGGGACTGAGAAGGGGACAATACGTGACATATAAACACAGTACTGTTTTAAGTATTCAACTTCTGAATTAGGGGAGTTACACTACCGTAATTAAAAACGTCTACCCCGGAAACCCTTTATCTCAATCTACTCTTGTCCTTAGAATACTACCTTAATCACGGGAATATTCTTCTCTGTCATCTTTCTAAACAGAGAGGAGAGACGAAACACTCATCTATCGTTCTTCGGTCGTTCCGGTAGACGTTAGGTTCTTCTCTCGAGAATGGTCCTTGTCTTAACTGACCATGGAGCTAGAACCCAAAGGTCAGAGATCTTGACACTATTTTAATTAAATAACAAATTCGGTGAACGACACCATATAACAATGCCGTCCGACTCGTGTGATTTTGTGGGAGGAAAAGGGGCACAAGGGGGAGGTTGGATCTCGAGACCCGAAAGGTTTCGGGAGACCAGGATGGAGTGAACTCGACAGTTTGATCCTAGTACTTGAGACAATTCACTGTTGAGTTAGTTTTTGGATGGGTCCGTTACGTTACTATATAAATATATCTATCCATATTAAAATTTAACTATACTAAAGGTAAACATTTTCTACCTACTATTAAAAACGTTTTACTTATACATACATACCAGAACCGGGTACCTTTGGGGTACCAGAGGAAAAAGTCTTGATCGGCAAAATATCATTGATCTGTGGGCCCTCTGGAAGAGAAGAGAGAGCCCGTACAAACACACGACACAAGAGAGGTCGAACAAGAGTCTCCGGGTCGCAACAGACGGACCCTTCGTCTACCCGGCGGTTCAGAGTCGTGGATAACAGATCCACCACGAGTCGTCATTCCGACGACTTTACCCTAAACCCCTTCCCGACATCGTCCGTCAGAACCCGAACAAGACGACACACCCCATACGGGTTCGGTACCCCTCCCGTACATAAGACGGAACTAACAGGATCCCAGGTCCTGACAAGACACCAATCTACTGTCAAAAAGACATTCAAATTCGCTTCGTCTTTATAGACAGGAGTACAAAACGACTTACACACCGGAGGAGGGATGTGCCAGGAGAGAAAAGTATGGTCTCAGGAGAACCCACGGAGAGACGTTTGGGTGGTCCTATCCCAATGGGAGTCTGGGACCGAATCTCGACAAAGTTCCCCGAGACGACCGTGTCGAGTCGGTCTGGGTTTCAGGAGGAAGGAGTCTAAAACCCTCTCGGTACACCTCTTCCGTTTCGGACGGACTTTGTCGAAAACCCCCAGACTGGACGATCGACCCGGGACTATATTGTCGTCCGAACAATATTGACATTTTGGGGTCGAGTACAAACGATCTCTTTTTGGAGACGTCTTCGTTTTAATCGATTCCTAAACCATTACGTCTACTTTCTGAATGGACTCGTCAACCTTTAGTGACAGAGTATCCGAAACGAAAACTGGGTTTATCAAGACTAGTGTTACCGTATCTACTGTGACGCCTTTCCTGGTTTCTATCATAATTTCACCGACCACCCAGGCGTGAGACTCCTGGTGAGGTCAAGGGGTTCACACTCTATACCTCCGTTCCCAGAGAGTTGGTACCAGACGGGGAGATAGGAAGGACTAATGTCTCAGTGTTATCTACCGTCGACGAAGAAAAAAATTCAGTCCTCCGAACCTGACCCACTTTAATTCACTAAAGAGGTTCTATTAAGTCTACCAGTCTTCATGTTGACTCTGACCTTAGGTTTGTGTCCCAAACCCCAGTCTTTTTAAATCTAAACATTGATCGGGATAATAAACGACCAACATACCGGAACTGTCGGAAAGGAGCCGAGGTATTAAGGACGGAGTCCACAAGTGTAGTGACACAGTAGGAGAGGGGAACTCATACCGGTCTGGACACTGAACGAATAGTCACGTAACCCCACTTTCACTACCCTACAGATACTAATGTATTCACACACCCTAGACAGAACGATCACAGAGATTACGTAACGATCGAGACTTCTTCGTTCGAAAACACTCAGGAAATCGGGGTTCTTTAGTTAAGACGGTCTTCACGTCCCTTTGAACCTCCTTTTAGGCAGGAATGAACTCGGAGACTATTGTGGGGTCGGGACCATCTGTGGATTCGTCTCCTGGGTCAATTTGGTACAGGTCTGAGACTGGGGGTCTTTGACACTCTATTATTCAATATCGTTGGGCTTGGGTAATTCTCTAATAGTACTTGGACCACTGAATTATTACAATGGGTCTTTATCTGTTGATTTTGTGACTCACTTTGTCCTTCTTACAACACAGGGAGGAGGGGTTTAAATGTACAACTTTAGGAGGACAGGTTACACCACAATATTCCTATACCCTGAAACCCCTCCACGAATCCAGTATACCTCCCAACGTAGAAGTACTCACCCTAATTACGGGAACATTCTCCTATAAGGGTGTCTTCAGAGCACTGTAAAACAGCACACGTCCTCTTCAGACGTTGGACCTTCTCTCGGGAGTGGGTTGGCACGAGGACGAACACGAGTCGACGATTAAGTACAGGATGAGGAAACACTGGGGTACCTGGCATCGGGGAGTTCAAGGAGACAGGTACCCGAAAGGGTCCGTTCTTATGACCTCACCTAACGGTAAAGGAAGAGGTCCCCTAGAAGGGTTGGATCCCCAGTTTGGGTGTGGAGGACGTAACGTCCACCTAAGAAGTGGTGACTCGGTGGTCCCTCGGGGTGGGTTGACTTGACCGTTGGATTAAAGTCTGAAGATCGGAGGTCATGACACTCTTTATATAAAGACAACAAACGTTCAGTGGACGAGACACCACAAGATAGTATCGTCGGTCTTGGGTGATTTTCTGAGCCAGAATCAAATCTGGTAGTTTAGTTCAATTATCACGTTTGAAGTCTCAAAAAATCCCTAGTTTACACTGTTGGAGATTTCACGATATGTGTCACAAAATTTTAATAGTCTCCGAGTTACTTACAGTAAAAGAAAGGGAAGGAAGAAGTAAAAAGTGTACTATAGTACGGATTATAATGTACCACATTAGACGTGGATCCCCGAAGGAACCACTGGGTCATTATTTCTTAGGTGGACGTTATTTCCTCTGCACCCAAACTAAGGACCCAATCCTTCTAGGGCACCTCCTCCTTTACCGTTGGGTCAGGTCATAAGAACGGACCCTTTAAGGTACCTGTCTCCTCGGACCACCCGATGTCAGGTGCCCAAGCGTTTCTCAGTCTGTACTGACTCGCTGAGTTGTTGTTGTTGTCGTTTTATACGTGGATTGTCCTTTTTTCCTGATTACTGAGTTTTCGTGATCGTTTAAAACATAGGAAATAGGGGAAACTATTTATATTTGTATGGGAAGAAATTAATCAATAAACTGTAAAGATTATATGACTCTTGGAACTGATTTTTGAAACTCTGTTTCGTGACGAAGTAAAATTTTGACGTGATTGTAGGGAGAACTCTTAGTGAACCAATTTTTTTTTTTAGTCTCAAGATCAAGTGTCATCGACTGTTTCGTGATTAACGAAAATTACTAGAGACATTATATTGAGTTAATTACTGACACCATTTTGGGACGAATAACGAAAAGGGACGAGTCTCTTGGAGGAGACTCAGATGGTCCTTTCGAGTCCCAGAAACTCCTCGTAGGAGTGGGAAGGATATGGATGGGTCCCTGAAAAGACCTTTAACAAACAGATGTACTTTCTTTTTTACTCTTTCGTTTAACGATCACTTTGATAAGAAAAGGGATTCAACTTATGAACAATCTAGTCCTTTTGAAAAAGCGTCTATTTACTTTATGTTCCTTTCCAATGTTATAGTAATTCACATTAACTCATGGTGTCAACGTTGGGGCGACGAATTAACTTGTTATTAAGTTCATAAACAACTGATAGTTGGTATATACGTCACCTTTTAATTTTTAAAGTACACAATCCCCAAACTCGGAATCAGTGAGGGTGGAACAGAGCGATCCTAGTCAGTCCGTTCATCTTTCGGTCCTCGTCGAAATGACAATCGGTCCTTTTGATTATTCATCCTACGGGGAAATAAAGGGTTTAGGCCGGTGAAGAGTCCTACATTGTCAGTATGTAGTCTCTCTTGACACTTACGTAAATAAAGGAAGAACGACGAAGGAAAGTAGATTAATTAGTCGTTTTAAGACACTTGACAGGGAAGTTTTACAGAGGTAGTAGACATGGAAGGAGAGGTGAAGACGAGAAGTCGTAGTGAAGTATGGGAATGTCAGAGAAGAACAAATTATAGACCTTGGAAGACATAACACTACTTTATTTATATTGTATTTTAAATGCTAAAATAGGTAAAAATTCACATGTCAAACCGTCGTAATTCATGTGACTGTAACGACATGTTGATAATGATAGTAGGTAGAGGTTTTGAAAGAGTAGAAAGGGTCGACTTTGAAACATAGACAATTTGTGTCTTTATACGTATTTGCGTGTTTAATTACACAGTAGGAATACGTCCCCGGTACTTTTAAAAGAAACATAGGAAGATTAAAATTATATACACGACGGTCTTGTTTGTAAGGAATAGTAGAGAACAGACCAAATAACGGTATCAGAATATTTGTAGAGGTGAAACGATGGTAGACCTTACAGGTATGGTGAACTGTAGTCTTAACCTCGAAATCCTGTCTCTTAGTAAGAAACCGAATTGTTGGGAAGTCACGGAGACGAAAGGATGTACTACGATAGATCAGAGAACTCGTCCCGTAGGTTTCGGAGGGTGTTAGATAGAGACGGAAGAAGTGGAGACAGCGGTAGTAGGACGGAGGGAGATGAGGTGACAGAGAGTTATGTGGAAGAAGGTACAGTCGTTCTCCTCATCGGTTGATTTGATTGGGGTTAAGGTACGAATTATACATCAACTGAAACCCACTTGTATTCCAGGTTACAGAAGGCAAAGAGACACAGAGGAAACGAAGGATTTCTATGTAAAAAAATCGGGTAAGAGGTGCGTAGTACAACTATACTTCGGAAAGAGAAGGAGCCACCGTCGACCGAGGGAGGAGGAACCCCGGAGACCCGACCATATTGTGAACCATACAACTCAGAACAGATACGACACGTGTACACGCGTCAGTGACAGTGCCGGTTGAAAAACACTGGGTACCTGACATAGGGTGGTCCAAGGAGACAGGTATCCTGAAATGTCCGTTCTTATGACCTCACCCAACGGGAAAGGACGACGTCCCCCAGAAGGACTGGGTCTCTGACTTGGGTACAGACGACATAGGAGGTTTAAACCATCCACCAAGAAATGGTAACTCGGTGGACTCTACAGGGAACAGATGCCGTCAGTATAGAATTTCTAGTTCGTCTAGGTCTTTACCGGGTAAGAGCCTTTGTCGACTCCTTATCGTAGAGGTAGGAAAGCCCAGTTGAAGAAGGTACAGAAAATAAATAGAGGTAAGAGAGTCGTCCGTATCGAACTGAAGTTCGAAGAATCTTTGGACTCTTGGATTCCCCGTGGTTCTAACTCACTTCATAGCGAAAGGACCGACCAAATAAAGAACTAAAATACCTTCCGCTAGGTTTGTGTCAGGGTAAAAGAAGGCAACGGAAGGCTTCCGTCGAGGACTGGTGCCTTCTTACACTCTCACGTTTGGTCTCCTTCTGAAAAGTTCACCGTAATTCATGAATTCTCCTACGGACTCCGATGAAGGACTCAGAACGAAGATCTAGCACATACTCACAGTCCTTTACCTTAGTTTTCAAGGGAGACAGGAGTTCTATATCCCTCTTGTAAGGTGAGTCTGGTTTTCACGGGGAAAGTACTGAGGAGGAGTCGTGTCCAGTCCCTGAACTACCTACGGGTAGTGTCAGATCTCGGTACCCAAGGTAGAGACAGAGGTGGAAACGGAGTAAAACCCCGGACTCATACTCCAGGTCAACACGAGACATCTAGATTGATCTTCGATTCGTACTCACCCTCATCTTCGGCCTCATCCCCCCTCGACTACGAAGTGAGCCGTACGAAGTGCACCAGGAAAGGTGAGAAGAGGACGATCACCGAATTCGTACGAGGGACTAGTTTTCACAGAGAGAGGAGTAATTAATCAAAGTGATTGTGATTACGGTACTTCTATTCTATATCCCCTACATTCTCATACATTGTCTCCGAACCGAACTTTCCGAAGTCCCTTCGGAAAGGTCTTCCCCACATCAAAGTCGATTCTAGACTTCTTATTTTACAAAAAAAATTTACGTTTTTTCACTCCACCAGTAAGTCCGTCTCCCTTATCGTACACGTTTCAGAGACTCTGTCCTCCCTAGTCCGGGTAAACTTCTTGAACCTCTTCCGGTCACACCAACTTCGTACCACTCATTCCGTCGAACACACCGGATTCTGTTCCCACCTCTCACTCCGTACCTGGTCCAGTGTGTACCGGAACTCATGTCCCAAACTCCAGAACCTGAAAAACAGGGCTTTGTTATCTTTAGGTGACTTACCGAGATTTGTCCTTTCACTTCGCTCACTAGTTGAAAAAAAAAAAAAGGCTTCTAGTCTACAGGAAGTCATACAAACAAAGACATGTATACATATAGGACCATACACTTGACTTGTCAGGACCTTCCCACATATTGTTCTAGAATTGTGACGACGGAGACTCCTCCCTTCGTCCCCTTCCTCTTAAAATAAAAAGTAAAGTATGACAAAACAAACGAATTTTACCCCTGTAGAAAGGTTTTCGAGAAGTTTTCTGTGACGGAGTGTAAAGTAACGGATCTTAATCTAGACTTCGTAAGTGTACGATTCCCCTTCCCAACGGTACTCATCGAATCTCACCTTACCTATACCCCTTGAGTTTATATTCGTAGATGGTATTGGATCGTCCGATCATTACTACCGAAAAAGTTTTCTGGATTGAGAACGGTAGGGAGTCTGTTATATGAAACCGGAACCTGTAGAGCATGGTACCTGTCACGACCGATCCTGGAACCCGGGAAAATAGATGGTACTGGAACATCAGGTGTCTGGACAGGACTGGAGACAGACCCCGAAAGGGGTGTCGTACTGGGGGAAAGGGGTTTGTTTTATTTACTTAAAAAAAGGACGTATTATATTTAGTCACGAGGTACTGGTTACACGTAAAAAGGTGAATAACGAAACGTCAACGGTCGATACCTAGAAAATACGGAGATGGAAGTAGAGGATCTCATTTTTACTATCCTCTTACTTTTTAGTTAATCCATCGTTCTTCTATTGGTATCGATCTCATTTAGTTAATGTCATCCCGATTTTTGGAAAGGGTCGTTGTCAGTCTGTTCAGTCTATTTAAAACTTCGTTGTCCTCAAGACCACTGGGTCTTTTTGTTACGTAACGGAAATAACAGTCAGTGACACCAAAGTCCAGGACCCTCGGACTAAATTAATCACTACCTTGTCGATTTAGAAATAGGTGTGTGTCGAGAGTCCTCTCAAACGGCGACTGTTATACTGAGGAAGGAAGGGGAAAGGGAAGGAGAGACGGAAAGAAGGAGAGAGAGAAGAAAGGAAAGTGTATATAAATACCTCATAGACGGTATACGGTCTTTGACTAGATCCGTAATTTATTGGTCTTTAAAGGTATGATCTACACACGCGTGTACACGTGCACACACACACACACACACACACACACACACACTGCCCCTCTCTCTCTACCTCACTGTATTATGAAGACAGATTAACTACTTCAAGTCGTCAGTCCAGACGTAACAAATAAATTAGATTGTAAATGTTTCACAAGTAATACACGACTCAAACCTCAGATCTCTAACTCTATTCTCAGTGTACGAGTTCTCTATGTCAACGTCTTCGTCCGTCACTGTGAGGGTACTTCGGAATTACCGTCGAACCTGTTCAACTCCAGCCTACACCGGATCCTAACCGTCTCTGTCGAGGCAGTCAGAAACTTTATTCTGCCTTTCTTACACTTAGTAAAACGGTCTTCACTCCGTCTCACTCAGACCTCCTCACGGGTCTGTATTCCTTACTACACGGGTTTCCGGGTCCCTACTCTCCTCACACCCCACAAGTCTACCGAACAAGACCGACCTCATCACCCACGTTCCTCTCACACACTCGTCAAAGAGGTCCTTATCGGAATCTTAGATTTTTTCCGTATCTAGACCAGAATCGTCTATAATTTACATATATTTCGATGTCAGTAATTTTGTTATATTATAATCATCGTCTTTCACTTTAGTGAGTCAGTACAGGCTGAGAAACACTGGGGTACTTGACATCGGATGGTCCGAGGAAGCAGGTACCCTAAAAGGTCCGTTCTTATGACCTCACCCAACGGTAAAGGAAGAGGGTCCCCTAGAAGGGTTGGGTCCCTAACTTGGGTCCAGAGGGTGTAAGGTCCGTCTTCGAAATTGGACATTCGGTGATGAATTAATAAACACACCAGAGAGGAAAAGAATTAACACAGTTAGAGATGATTGACCTTTGTTTTACTTTCGTATAAGTTGGTGCAACACCTTATAATACGTACGTAAGATAAAGTATAAGGGTCTCTGAAAAATTACTCTTCCCCTATGGAAGTCTTCCATCATGAAAAATTAGTCCTGGTACATTAAAGGAGAAGACGAACCTGTAAAAACTAACTAAAGAAAAGATAAATTTTTTAAAAATGAAAAATTTTTAAAACAACTTCACACAACTAAATATCACAATACAACTAAAGACGACATGTCTTTTCATTAAGTCAATATGTATATATGAGAAAAAGTATAATAAAAGGTAATGCCAAATAATGTCCTATGACTGATATCAAGGGACACGATATGTCATCCTGGAACAACAAATAGACATACACATTATTAAACGTAGACGATTAGACTTTGAGAGGTAACTAAGAAAAACGACATATTTGAAAACTTCCTAAGAGTATCATAAAATAATTTAACAAAAAATTCTTTCAAACAATTTTTAAAGTGAGAGACGGAGGGTGACACAGGGAGTGAGGGTTCAGAAAAATTTTTACAACGGTCAAACTATACTCTTTTTACGATAATTCGTATAAAAGTATACTCTTTTTCCTTTAGTATAAGTTTTACTTCTTTGTTTACTTTTTGACCCCTTTATAAACGTTGTATAATTTCTTCTTTTCTTAATAACATGTTACCAAAGAGATTTCTATTTCTTATCTCTGTTGTTTTTGTTTTATTTCACTTCTCTAATCTTTCGAGGATTTGTGATTCTTGTAAATATTATATTTATACGTATACTACCTTAATGGTAAAGTGTGGTATCTCTTTTCCATTTAATAAGTCATTCATTACAACCTCACTTACTGGTTGTAAGTGAGTTTTTTTTTTTTTAAAATTGAATGTAAAATTTAAATATAATGTATTTTTAGTTCATTTTGGAGGTTTAGTCTTTAGTGTTATTTTATTTTGTTAAAATTTCACTATAAAAATTGTAGGAGGGTAATAAAAGTTTATTCATTTTATTATTTAGTAAATGTTCAATTTAATTTTATATCCATTCAAACACTTTACTTGAATAAGAAAGGATTCTCTCTTATCTTTATTTTTTACATTTCAAACTCACCTACACTCATGTGAATTTATATTTTATAAATATATAATGTTTTTTCGGTAAATGTAAAGTAAGTAAAAAAGTATACTTAAATATATTTGAAAACGGTTCATGAAAGGATATTAAACTAAGTAAACTGAAAGATTAAAATCAATAAGTATTAAAGAGAGACAGAGAACTAATACAGTCAGAATAATTGACTTTCGTTTTATTTTAGTATAAGTTTTACTTTTCCGTTTGATCCCTGTTTGATCCCTTTATAGGATTAGTATATTTTTGTCCCTTTCAAAAATATATTTTTAGAGAGATTTCTCTCTCTTATTCTATTTACCTCTTTTTCTTATACTTATCCATTCAATGAATTTTTTGTCTTTATCCGGAAGGGACCACCGAGTCACCATTTCTTAGACGGACGGTTACGTCCTCTGTACCCAAGTCAGGAACTGGACCCTTCTGGGGTGCACGACGACTCGTTGATTCGGGTACACGACGTTGGTTCCTCGGACACGAGATCGGGTCCTCGGAGTCGATGGCTCGGGCGTGCGCTGTTGATGTCGTCCCGGGACACGGGTCTCCGGCACGAGGTGTTCTCTTCGGGGGCGTCACTCTTCGGGTGTCTGGGGTTGATCTCTCACCGAAGACGACATACCGTTGACCTCCTTCGGACGTGAGTCGTTGCCTCTGGGTTGGGTCGGTCTTCATTTACTTATTTATTTTTCGTTTCTTTTGTTTTTATTATTACTTGTATAATTTACACAAGGGGAAGTACACATTGTCGGAACAGTACCGTTTCCCCGAGCGTATTGAGTTACTTCACCATAAGTTATACAAGTTGGAGTAAACACTACTTTCTTTACGTTTAATTTTGTCGTTGTTGTATATATATAAACGGTTTTAAAGAATGGTTTTACTAACCGTTCTTATATGTGAATATACACACATATATATATAGACATATATTTACATAGTACGTACTCCCTGTTATTTCGTACTCTGTACCAATTATTTTGGTCACTTGTGAACTCAGCAAAGAAAGAAGATGAGTGAGAACCTTAATTCTCAACTTTGAATAGACTTTCTCAGTGATCGTTGTCCTAGTTCGAGTCCCACGGTTTCACACCAATTCTTTTTTTCTTTTGTTATTTTTTCTCAACGAGAAATGGAGACTCTGTCTACTTTAATATCGTTGAATAGGGA
This sequence comes from Capra ibex, assembly GCA_006410555.1. Classification (NCBI taxonomy): domain Eukaryota; kingdom Metazoa; phylum Chordata; class Mammalia; order Artiodactyla; family Bovidae; genus Capra; species Capra ibex. The sequence continues at coordinate 49,918,653 of SJYO01052474.1, read as the reverse complement.
GTTTGATCTTTTTTTACGGAGTCTTTTGAAACAAGTACGGACCAGGAGCAAGTTCTTATCCACTAAACGAGACCACGTAGGAGGGTCTCTCTTCGAGAAAGAGGGAGTCTTCCGACTGGTGTCCTCCGTCTTCTCCCTTCTATTACTGACTCATCATCCTTTGCGAAGTCCCCTCGATTTCATGTCTTGTTCCAGTGAGACGTAAAAGTACCAAGACGGGACCGACCTTCGTTCGTAGTTCCTCGTCCTAAATGACTATGGAATTCAGACTGTTCCCGACTCACTTTTCCTGAAAACTTTAGTGGGGGAAATTAGTAATTCAATCTGAAACGCAAAAGGTTCCTGTGATGTTTTTACGTGTTCGACCTGACATTCGTTCAACCTCTTCTCCGTCGATCTTACTTACCCCTTTTAAAGTCTGGCACTTTCGGGACTCACTCTCTAGACCGGTCTGTCGTACAACACTCGGACATGAAGTCCCAACGTAGATGGGACACCTTGTCCCCAAACTTGACTAAAGTCCTCGACTACCCTTTAGTTAGTCCTCTCTTCGTCCCTATAAACGACGACGACTTTAGTTACACAGTCAACGGACACTGCTGTACTAAACGAAGGAAGGTTTATGAAAGAATGGTAACGTCGACCGGAGAAAGACACGAAGAAATTTGCACCGACAATGGATCAAAACTAGCTGACAGATTTATTGAAAGTAGAAGGGAAGGTCGAAGGAAGGTATAAGTCGAACCACTTCTCCTCTCGTCATTCAACTTTATGTGATATCTATAATTGAACACCTAAGTCGTCTCTACTGACCTGTTATAGGTTAGAGTCTTTCCGACTCTCCGACTGGCACCCTTAGTGAGACGAGAACAGGTGGAAACAACCTTTCGTTCAGTAAAGTGAACAAAATCGAGATCCAGATGAACACTTTTCAAATCCCCGACCTGGTACACTACCCATTGTAAAAAGGTCGAAATCGTAGAATACTCTGTTTCTACTTGTTTCTCGTTCTTTTTCAGTAAGGATATTGTAGTCTTTTGTGAACTTTTATAGGTTAGTGAATTAGGTTCTTTACGTATATCTTTGTTACTCTATGAAAAAATTTGGAAACACTAGTCCTTTCTAACTTATTTCTTTGCTATAGTGGAAAGAGACCCAGTCCCCTTCTTTTTAGTCTCGAGAACAAACGACAACCGTCCTTATGTGTAAAAAAAATATCCCGTCCAATACTTATACGTAGTTTTCAGAATTTTACTTGTAGTAGATACTAGATCGTTAAGGTAATCTTACTCAAGACTCCTTTATTAGTCCCTGAGTACTTATTAAAATTTATGGTTCTAAAACTAGTGTCGCAATAAATATAATAATTATAGCTTTGTGTTTCCGACTAGAAGTAAACGGGTCCTGTTGAATACACCGTGAACTATCATCTGAATCCTTGTGAGTTCTCCACGTCTTAGTCGTTCAAGGTACAAGCATGAATTGTTCGGTCAACAGAGGGACGACAAGGGTTAGGGTGGTTGGACACGACTCGGTGGGAAAGTCTCTCCTAGGACACTACACTGATTCCCTCTGGGACGGAACAGGTCCTCTAACGCTAGAAGAGATGACTTTCTGGTAGAAACCAGGTGGTAACCGACGTCCCGTTTCCCTTGTAGGATACCGAACAAAGGATTCCGGGAAGTGTTACTCGGAGTGGAATAGGTCTTTCTCGAATAACGGTTGAAGAGAAGGTAACCGTGACGGACGGACAGGAAAGGTCAGTGGTATATGTGGGAATAGGGGTCAGTGGTCCATCGGATAAGAGGGATGGAAGGGGAAGAGGATAGACTTCCGAAGGGAGTAAATTTCCTACGAAGGTTCCTCAAGAGGGACGGTAACAAACTGAAGTACCTTATGTGTACGATCGTATAAAAACACATATAACACAAAAGTAAAAACAAAGTTCAAACAGACAGAAAAGTCAATATTCCAAAGACTTTGACCATGATCCAGAATATAAACTTTTCAACGTACTATATCCTCTCCTTGTCCTACACTTTAGTCTGTTTGGACCCCAATTTAGGGTACAATATAACTCATTCAATGAACTGAAGAAACACGAACTCAAAACAGTAAATATTTTACCCCTATTCTCATTAATAAAGTATCTCAACACAACCTACCCTATTAACAATCGGTGAAAAGTGTTCCGGATGGGGTATTGTGTATTAGTCTTTTACAATCAAGGGAGGAAGAACCTCAACTCGAATCGTACACCATCGAAATGTATTCTAGAACAGAGGATCGGTCAAGGGGTTTCCTGTGATCCTCGTTACTCACGGAACCTTCCTTTCTCTTGTCGTCAACCACTTGACCCTTTCGGGGACACACACAGACCGGACGACCGGAGAATGGACTACTAACAGTCCCCCTACTTCATGTGGTCCTTCCGGTGCTACCAGTACATGCCCCAGGTCATCCTCAGCAGCCCGGTGTCCCGGGTCGTGACGTGAAGTGGTAACCTTTCAAAGGAAAAGGGTTTATACTATTCTCATCCTTACCTCTTGTCCTTCCTCTCCGAGGTCCGTTAATACTACTCCTAGAACCGGACGAAAAGACGAGTTTCTTTTCTCTCCCTACGGACCCGTAGACCCTTGTCGGAGACCCTCTTGTGAACCATAGACCACACCTTTTTCTAGTACCACCCTCTCCTTAAGATCTTGAGAGTCTCGGAGTCAAAGGAATACGTATTTTACCCCTATTATCCTGGACGTAGATCCCGACTACGTTCCTAATTTCCCTCTTAAATTAGTGTGTTCGATCTCGTGACGAACCGGGTTAGAGAGGAGAAGAAGAAGGCACTAAATGGACAAACTGAACTCTACGACTGTGTAAGGATGTCATGATACCTCGAGTCAAACATAGTGCATGTAAACTATCCAACGACACGTTTACGAACAGAGACCACGGAACGAGTAGGACTTTCCGTCTCTACCCCGGAAACTAGACCAATAATAAGAGGAGTGTATGGATCGTTATACTTCGTGACACTGTCACAAACTTTCGATAAACCGTTTGCAAGTCATCGGAAGAAAACAAACTTCCTTGTTCCCTCCTCACCATACCGTCTCTTTCTCGTCACCCGAACCAAGACCTCTCGTCTCAAGAAAATTGGTTCGAGACTTCAGACCATCGAGACTGGGGTGTGTGATCTAAACCCGAGAAAGTCCACACTACAGAACTGGAACCCGTTTGGCGAGTCAGAGTTTGACTCAAGAACTTTCACCCTAATTTTTTTTATATGTGAGACGAGTAGATTGGTACTACCACAGTCTACCTCTGTTAATTATGTGTACTCTCACAAGAAAACTTTGTCAAGAATACTACGAAAGCAAATTCGACCACAACTTCGAGAAGTAGAAGTAGAGGTGACATCGACACGACAGACACAACTGACTGGGACCACCCGGGGAAGGAGGTCCCTGTCCTGTGGAGGGAGGTGGAGGGTCGAAAGTTTAACCTTTCGGTCAAGTACAGAGCCCCACTCCCTCCCTTTACATCTTAGCCCTCCATAACATCTCTCCACTCATCCCACACTAGTCCTTCTGATATTCTTCACTCTTGTTAAGATCTTCTTTGATCCCTGAGATAATCTTAGAACTTAGGGTTCATAAACCCTGTTATTATAGACCCTAAGACAAGAACAACTTGTCAGTGAGACCTTTCTCGATAACCTTTCTAAATCTTTTGTCTATATTGACCGTGTCACTTGTTCGTCCTTGGAACCCCATCTTAATATTATGCCAGAAAAATCCAGAAGGGTAGTAAGGAAAGAGGGAACGAAAAGCGAAAAGAAGGAAGGAGTCGATAAACATTTCGGAGGAGTCTATTGGGGAAACGGAGAAGGTAAAGAAAAAGAACTATACCAAAACAAGCGACGGAGGACACGTTACAATACTTGGAGACTGGCATCAAGAAGTCCGTGACACAAATGATCGAGATTAGGGAACTTAGATAAACAGTTGAGGTGACATATAAGTATCCCCCAAACTAAATTCAGTATGAACTGACCGGATCACCAAAAGGGGTGAAAGAAATCACATTTCGGACTTAAAACGATAGTCCTCGACTACTAGACTCGGTGTCAGTCGAGGTCCAGAACGAAAATGATTGACATGTGTCGAAGAGACAGAAGTGGATGTTTCTTCCATGTACATAGGTCTCTGGGTCATCCCCACCCCTGAGAGGAGGTGGACGAACTTTTGAGTCCTTTCGAGAAACTATAGTTACTGAAATTCATCATTTGTCAATATTAATTGTCTCAACGTATAAAATTATAGACCGTGATAGAGAGAGAGAAGTAATAACCAACTACGAAAGGATTTATAAGAGTGTAAATTAAAATGACTTCTCGAAATTTTGGTTACTGAGGAGACCTCAACGACCGATTCCTTTGCTGGTGCATTCATTTTTCGTCATTTCGTAGTCATTTTACACACGGGGGGGGGGTTGACGACGAGAGGACGGAAACCAACACAACGGTAACGGTGCACGAATGAGTCCGTGCCCTCTCAGGGACGACCGGAGGTGACCGGGGTAAGAGACACGACGAGACACCCCTTAGAGGACGGACGGAAGAGTTAGGACGGGGAGCGGGGAATATAAGGTTGCTCGACCTCGTGGTTCTTCCGAGATCGGGTACCAAGGGAGGTGGGACACGGTGGCTGATGGAGTAGGATATTGGGACTCCTAGACAAGTAGAAGGACGGTCCGGTACGTCGAAAGGATCCCCCGAACCGTAGGTACAATACAAATTAGACTAGGGGTACACGACCCTTAAGTAACTTCAAAGACCAGAAACCTACCGCAGAAAGGAGCCGAAGGAAGGACCGACGTCCACAGGAGGATAGACATACGAAGAAGGTACTGAAGTAAACCTTAACCCGCCTCCTTCCCTTTCACCGATTAAAGACAAAGGTTCGAACGTAGAAAGGGACCTCAATAATCTCCACTAATAAAAGGTTCACGGGATGTACTTCGGAGATAATTAAAATATCACTCCTTTATTTAACGAAAGGTATAAAATTTCTTGTGATATTATAAGTAACGACAGAAAGGACATTAAATCTCTGGTTAGGTATTATAACCCGTCATAGAGGGTCTTGGTCAGCATAAAAGGTATTGGATTTATCAACTAAACAAAAAATCGATTACTTATACCAATCTGTACATTGAGTGGTACAACGGGGGAACCGATACGTAGGGTTTCGGAGATGGAGATCGTTTACAGGACCCTGTGGGGGAGTGTGTAAAAGAATATGAATACAAAAGAAAAGGTTAAAGAAGTGGAACTTTATGAGACCATATCTACAGAAAAACATGTAACAGACGTGAGGAGGGGTCTCGAACGACCCACAAATATTCATCTACCTACTCATTTACATAGTATGAAGACGTATGTGTATATCATTTTACAGAGAGGGTACATGGGGTAAAGGAGGGGATGAAGAAAGAGACGGTATTAGTGATCTGGTATTGTCACAGGTCTTTCGAATCATGTCTAACGTGTAGAAGTGTATGTGTGAATGTACGTTGGATGTTTTTCGGAATCTTTATCTATAGTTAAAATAGAATTTTAATCAAAGGGTAGTGTGACTACACAACGATCATATTTTTAATGGATTACCGTACATTCAGGGACACCAGTGATACCTCTAAGGTTGAGGGTAGGGGTCTCCATTCATGATCAACCACACGTAAAAACACCCGTTAACAAATAATAAGACTCTGGAGGGACAAAGAACGTAAGAAAGGACGAGAAGAGAGAGAGAGGTGTGTTATAGATCACAACAAAACTCAAAAAGAAACATAATTATAATATGAAATTTGTATGACGTACATATAACAAAAATAATGAGTTTTATACTACGTCTGTAAAAATACCACTACGTATAGAAGAGGGGTACCGACAGGATGGAGAAGTAACTCTCTGTCCTATATATCATGAACTCACATGGACTCGACTTGGGTCTGGTGGACCCAAGTTTAGGACGGGGACGTTGATGATTGACACTAGAACCCGTTTGAAGAAATTGGGAAACTTAACGTTAACGGGTCTGATTCTACGTTTATCATTATCTTGGATATAGTATCTCGACAACACTCCTAATTTCATAAATTGTATATGTTTCTTGAATCTTAGTACTGATCATGTATCATGTGTTAGTTACTTGGATTCGATAATTTTGAAGATGGATCCCACGATAGGTAAGGAGGTAACTCCCTGTGATTCCACTCGTAACTTAAGGACTATAAGACTCATTACGATATTATGTGTTGTGTACACATATATACGTGTGTACAGTCGTAAACAGGTCTCTTCTATGGTTCTTCATCTTGAAGATATAGTTTCCCGACGTGTAAAATGTAATATTAGTCCATAACGATGCAACGGTAGGTTTCATAGACACAGTCATGACGGACTATATAAATTGTCATAGATTACTATAATAACGATGAATAAGATTTTAAGACGAACGAGATAATTAAAACAAAGAAATCCATATTTAAGACGTCTTGTCATAAAATTTGTATAATAGATGAAACATGTCAAACCGAAAACAGTGTGAAAAAGTACTATAAACTAACGTGGAGTAAAAACATCTATTCTAAAGTACAATCCAAGAAGTAAAATAGTCAAAGTGTCGGACGAACCTTTTCACTTCATGAAACCTGAGAATAAACGAAAACCTCCAGTCTCTACATTCACCGGAGACGGACACCCGTCTCGTTACCTGTTAATCAGGACACTGATCCATAGGTGGTGGGGAGGTTCCATAGTAACGAGGGGTCCCGGGGTGGGACAGAGAACTTTAGGTCACAGGGGTGATGAACCTTCGTCTCCACAAGTAGGAACGACGTGTAGACCCTTCCCCTTCCTGTCGTCCTCCCCTCTACACGACACTATTTTCCAGGAGTAACATGAGGTTCTTAGTGGGACGGTCAAAGGGGCTCAGGTAGAACGAGGTCCGTAAAGGTGGTAGATAAACCCTTCTGGAGACGGAGTAACGACATCGTAGTAGACACACATGACACCCAACACACGGAAGTCGGAAGGGCGACTGGGCAGACGAAGGAAGAAAGTCCCTAAAAAGTGATAGAGACCTAGTTTCTCCCAAAAGGAACAAAGGTAATATTAATAGTTAAACTTTGTAAAAAGATTAATAAAGGTACCAAAACCCCATTCCTTCCGTTTACGAAGAAGGACCTTTTATTCGTTCAACTTCGCCCTCACAAGGAATCAAACCTTTCTACACACAGTGGTGATGAGACTTTTTTTTCTTTTTTTTCGACCTTCGTAGTCACAGTTCCCTTTACCAGTGTCTCACCCGAGTCGTTTCGTAGAAAGGAGTGTCAAGAACTGGCAGGTCCGGTTGACAGTCGTAAAAGGGTCCTTCGTTCAAAGAAAAGATGCAGAAAAAGCTGTTAGTCTGAGTTCTTCACCCCTTCCTTCCCCTTCTTCTCCTCTTTCCCCCTCCTTTTCTCGGTAATGATTCTCCTATTATAATCGTTTTTGGGGAGTGGGTTCCTATCATGAACCAACTCGGACGAGTGGAGGAACGTCCTTGAAGTACCCCATCTGCTACCGTACCATAGACAGATACGACTCCCTATGGTCCTGTATCCATCTCCGTATCTCGTCGTGTTGGACTTCTGTCTTTACTCTCCTCCACTCACCAAAGTATTTCCACTCCTTTACGTGTAGTACCTTTCTTCTCGTAAAACACCATAAATCTTTAGATCCGTGGTTTGGTTCCCGACCTACTCCAAACCTCATACCTGTCCTTACGGACTGAGGGTGGGTCCGTCTTCTACCGAGAAGAACCACGACCTGAAACGTGACGACCGACACTGTCCACTCTCACGGAGGTCAAGAGTGAACGAGTGAGAAAACGAACCGAAGAACCTCTGAAGTGTAAAGAGGTTCCTAGTCAGGGGGAACTGTAAACGCGCCATGTAAACAAACATTAACTGAAAATTTCGATTTGATTAAAAGAGACGATGTCAACTGTAAGGTCTTATTAATCTTTGTTTGCAAGTAAACGGAAAATAGTTGTACTCAACAACTTTCTACTATCCTCCCTTAGACCGAAGTTCCTCGGACCCACGACAAAACTTAGTAAATAGTGGTAGACCCGACTGTGAGAATCTCGAGGAGAAGTAGGTGAAAACGTCGTCTCGACGGGTGATCCCAGTCGGAAACCCAGGGGAGAAGACGGAAGGGTGGGAGAAAATAATTCGAATGGGTACAGGAAATTAATAGGGTACATGTCACCATAAACGAATGAAACGTCTCTTCTTGTAAAACTAAATTCTCCAATTATAGAGAAGACACTTCTCGTATGAGTTTTCCATTAATTTACTTTATATAGACTTTCCTAATAGTTCTACCTTTTAAAAGCCTATTGAAACTCGGAGTAAAGATGGTCCTCAGATCGGTATAGTGATGAAACATTTGAAAATCAGTTTAAGTATCACTTATCTTTCATCTTTAATTGAGCTTCTGACTTCAGATTCCCACTCACAGACTTAAAGAAGATTCTACTTTATCCCTATTGTACTTAAACAATTCTTGGAAACAGACCTAAACAATGTAAAACAATTAAGGGACGGAGTCTTTTTATTAGTCGATGTAGTTATAAGAAATAATAAAAATAAAGACATTGTGACGGTATATATGTAGGGTCGTAGACACGACGTCTTCCACGGTACCTCTCCCACAAGACTTTTGACTGGTCTCTGACTTCGGAAGGGACTCCCTATATCCTTCTTTAAGAGTAGAAGGACTCTTAGACTACTCACTAGTCTCTCTTTTTGTCGTAAGTTAAAAATGTTGTCGTTGTTTTTATTCTGCCGACAGAGGAATCTCTTTTGACCCCAAAGAAACACCCTAGGTACCTAATTCTTAACAATTACGACCGGCGTGACTCAACTCCTCTTCCTACCCTTTCTCTTGAGAGTGACCCTCTTGACGTAACCAATCTTATAACACTACTCTGTCAGTACCCTTAGTACCGTAGACGTTGACACGACTCACTCTACTGACCGAGTGTGTTTAAGTCCTGGACCCCGTTCTCTTTTCGAGTGTTGTCTGACCGGTCTCTTCGTCCTTCTCAATTATTTTTCTATGGATGAAAACTCTGTACCAGTTTTTCTTATAAATTGAAGTCCTTAGAAGTTTGTAGATCTGTCCCAAAAAAAAAAAAAATTTACAATTTCTAATAGACTTTCTTTATGTGGAGTTTAACAGTACGGAGGAAGGGTGTTTTTATTTACGGTCTTTTGTCTTGTTTTTCTAATTACTCATAACTTTCTTTTTAACACTAAGTTTTTAAACCATTTATAAAAACATGGTTCCGTGTCTTATTAAAAGAATGTATATTCATCTTCCTTTTGTAGTGGATGAAAACCTTTTTTTAGAAATAACTACTTTGTAAAGACGACTGACTCTTAACAAAACTTTAATTCATGAGTTCTTCTCCTTTCCCCTATCTGATGCTTTCGGTATCATTCGTTACTCAGTCTTTTTGTGTTTTACAAATTTTATCGATACTTATAGTAATGTATTATAAAGTCTCTTTTAAACCACTCAACCTATTCCCGTCTTTCCTCTTCCTTTCGTTATCGTAGTTTAAAGATAAATCTATGAAATCTGTAGAAAAAACAACAAAAATAAAACTATCTCTACATAACGTGAAATTTCTATTCGATACTATCTCATTTTATCTTTATCTCTTTTTTCTAGATAATCTCAGCATACCGGTGGTATTGTTTAACGGTGTTTGTGACACCGAATTTGGTTGTATTTAAATAAGAAAATATAAAAACCTCTGGTCTTCAGTCTTAGTCAACATACCCCAGTTTTAGTTCCACAACCATCCCGGTGAGAGGGAGAGCTCCGAGACCCCCTCTTAAGAAAGGATCAGAAAAGGTCGAAATCCACCGATGGTCTCTTGAGACTTAACACCAGTGTGGCTATGGTAGAAACTCGGGTACCAATGTCGCGGGGAAGACAGACGCACAGTCTTGAAGGAGACGAAGGGAGAATGTTCCTACACATACAAACGGAAACCTGAGTTATCATTATTAATAACTCTCTTAAGTCTTATCAGAAGAGTAAAGTTTTAGTAATTTAATTAGTGTAAACGTTTCAGAAAAAACGGTATATTCCATTGTATGTATCCAAAGTACATAATCCTAAATCTTTACAAACCCCCCGGTAAAAAGTCGGATGGTGTCAATATTGGTTTATATATCTTTCCCTTTTTTTACTCACTTATTTTTTAATTGTGTCTTTCTAATTTTACCATACTAACTTTATCATGGTTTGTGATAAACAGTTTTATTTTTACTTACCGAACTCGAGGAGGTGACTTTGTTTCTAACAAATGTGTTGAGAACGGGTTTAGGTTGACATACGATAAATCTTCCCTTTGAAGATTTTGGTTTTCTAATAGCTTCAAATTTTTATCTCACTACCGGTTACCATATTACTCGTTGACTTTTGATTTTCTTTCGTAAGGAACGTTATCATGATAATCTGTCTAATTTAAGTTTCGTTAATCATGATGCACCTAACTTCCCTAGTAAATATAATATTATCTATGTTATGGTGTTACCGTTGTCTTACAGCTACTTGGATTTACATTGTAGCTTGGGCCCAGAGGGTGTAACGTCCGTCTGTGAAATACCAGACTCGGTGGTGGCTTCGGGTTTACATTGTTATCGTATTGTGATTTATATCTCTTTGTGACCCGACCTCCTTCGTGTTCGACCTTAGTTCTCACGGTCCTCTTTATAGTTATTGGAGTCTATACGTCTACTGTGGTAGGAATGCCGTCTTTCACTTCTCCTTGATTTTTCGGAGAACTCCTTTCACTTTCTCCTCTCACTTTTTCAACCGAATTTCGAGTTGTAAGTCTTTTGCTTCTAGTACCGTAGACCAGGGTAGTGAAGTACCGTTTATGTACCCCTTTGTCACCTTTGTCACAGTCTGAAATGAAACCCCCCCGAGGTTTTAGTGACATCTATCACTAACGTCGGTACTTTAATTCTCTGCGAAGTTATAAGTTCCGTAAAAGTGTAATCAGTAGGGTAGACTGTGAGAATTGAGAGGACCCTCCCGACTATAATAGAGGAACACCGAATCTTGACACAAAGAGTTTACACTTACACGTGTCCCTAGTTGGTCCCTAAACAACTTGATATCGGGGATTAAGTTATCCGGATCCCAACCGGGCTCTAAACCGTAAAGATTGTTCTAGGGTCCACTACGGGGACGACATCTCGGTACCTGGTGGGAACTAATAACTCTTACTCACTGAGTTTCAAACATATCTATTTACCACACTCTCGGTCTTGGTCAGCGGAAGAAAAAAGGAAGTTGTTTATGGTCGTTCACCAATGAAGCACGATCTACACCAAGATCCACGTCCTTACTCACTGTAAATTTTATGGACTGTTACCCTTGAAGGGACCACCAGGTCACCAATTGTTAGACGGAACGTTACGTCCCCTGTGTCAAAGTTAGGGACCAGTCCCTTGGTTCTAGGGTGTACGGTTACCCGTTGATTCCGACGTCCGACCTTATTGACTCGGGCACGAAAAGTTGATTCTGTGTTACGTCGGTTTTAATTTATTTATTCATAAGATTTATGGACTGGTACCATAAATTCGTCTCTACAATGAAACGGTTGTTTCCAGACAGATCAGTTCCGATATCAAACAGATCATCAGTAGATACCTACACTCTCAACCTGACACTTCTTCCGACTCGCGGCTTAACTACGAAAACTTGACACCACAACCTCTTCTGAGAACTCTCAGGGAACCTGACGTTCCTCTAGGTTGGTCAGGTAAGATTTCCTTTAGCAAGGACCCACAAGAAACCTTACTTACTACGATTTCGACTTTGAGGTCATTGATCCGGTTGAGTACGCTTCTCAACTGATAACCTTTTCTGAGACTACGACCCTCCCTAGCCCCCGTCCTCTTCCCCTGCTGTCTCCTACTCTACCGACCTACCGTGGTGACTGAGCTACCTGCACTCAAACTTACTTGAGACCCTCAACCACAACCTGTCCCTCCGGACCACTCGACGTTAAGTACCCCAGAGTTTCTCAGCCTGTACTGACTCGCTGACTTGACTTGACTTGACTTTATATACATTGATTTTACAAGTTTCAAGATGTCTCCTTTGTTCATGTTATTATGTATCCATCTTTATTAATTTGTTTGAGATTCTTACTATGTGTAATAATATTTTATAGATTCGTCATAAAGTTTTTAATTAGTATTTGATTCGATAGTTCCCTTTTTTTGGGAGTTATATAAGGTTTTTCATTTTAAATATGTTAAGTGTTTAAATTTTGTTGTTCGTTACTTTCGACTTTAATCATAGTACTTAAAAAAAAATTTATGGTGAACCTTTAAATTTGTGGGAATATTAATTGAACTCAGTTCTTCCTTTAATTTCATGTTAATATCAGTTAAGTATTTACAGTTGTTATTTTAAAGATGTGCAGTTGTTGTATACCCTATGGTAAACCTCTTGTCTACCTTCGAACTCCTGTATACAGATTTAAGAGTGGTAGGGTGGGAGTTAAGACTGTTTTTACTGGATCCTTTATGCTTTGGGTTTTTTTTTTTTTTTTTTTAAGAACATCTTTTTACTCTGAATTTACGTCTTTTGAAGTTAAAAAAATAAATCTTTTTACGGTCTAACCTAAGTAAATTTCATCTTAGAGACCTGACTGAAAATTTTTAGTTATATGAAATAGAAAATCTTGTCAAAATCAAAATGTCTTTATTAACTCGTCTATTCTGTTTCTCATGGGCATAATCGGTACGGCGAGGCGGGGGGGTGTGTGTATGAAAGAGAAGAATAATTTGGAATGTAATCACACCCATTTAAAAAATTTTAATTGTCTGACTATAACTATGTAATACTAATTGACTTCAGGTACCGAACATAACTCTAAGTGATAAACACAACATGTCAAGGTACCCAAAACTATTTACGCATTACGGTACATAGGAAATAATGTCACAATATGTCTTCTCTAAATGGCAGGATTTTTGGGGAACACGGAAATAGATAAATTAGGGACGGTTAGGGACCGTTGGTGACTAGAAAAATGACAGACGTACCAAAAAGGAAAAGGTTACAGTACATCAATATTAGTGTGTTTGTATCAGAAAAATCTGAACGAAGAAAGTCAATCGTTACACGAAAATTCTAAGGAGGTGCTGAAAAGTACCGAACTATCGAGTAAACCAAATAAATAGGTAAGTCGAAGACTCCTCATAGAACGAAAGTTAAAGAACGTTAACACTTATTTTGACGATATTTGTAAGAACACGTCTGAAAGTACACCTATATTCAACAGTCGAGTTGACTCATTTACGGATCCTCGTGTTAACGATCTAGAATACCATTCTCATACAAGTTCAAATATTCTTTAACGGCTTGACAGAAGATTTCATATGGTAAAACGTAAAGGTCTTTTCTACTTACTCTGAAGGATATCGATGTATAAGAGTCAGGGCGAACCATAGCAGTCAAATTTTTTATAACAAAATCGGTAAGATTATCCACACATCACCATAGAGTAACAAAATTAAACCTTAAAGGATTACGGACTCATTACTTACAACTTTAAGAAAGATATACGAACGAACGGTAGACATCTAGAAGAGACCACTTCATAGACAAGTCCAGAAAACTGGTGAAACTACTCCCGACAAATAAAAGAATAACAATAAACTCCTAAAGAAACAAAGAAACTGAAGGGACCACCGAGTCTACCATTTCGCAGACGGATGTTACACCCTGTGGACCCAAGTTAGGGACCCAGTCCTTCTAGAGGACCTCTTCCTTTACCGTTGGGTGAGGTTATAAGAACGGACCTTTTAGGGTATCTGTCTCCTTGGACCATCCGATGTCAGGCACCCCAACGTTTCTCAACCTGTGCTGACTCGTTGAAGTAAAAGAAAGAAAGTGAAAACAAAGAAATAGTTTATATACAAAAGATATAAAAAGGGTTAAGACACGGGATAAAAAGGTCAAAGAACTGTCACAGAAAACGTCTCTTATTTAAAATTTAAAAGTATTTTGGGGTTGAAAGTTAACAAAGAAAGTACCTAACACGAAAACTACAATATAGATTTTTTTAGTGTCTTTATAGGTTTCAGGGGACTAAAAGAGGATACAATAAAAGATCATCAAAATACCATGAAGTATAAGGTAAGGTCAGACACTAGGTACAACTCAATCAGGAACACTTTCCCCGCTTCAGACTCTAACCTAAGAACGAATAAGAAAAACGTTTACCTATAGGTCACTGAGGTCGTCGTAAAGAACTCGTCCGATAGGAAAGAGGTAACTTGACGGAAACTAGGAAACAATTTCTAGGTAATCTGAAAAACACACATAAGAAAGACGTGACAGATAAGACGAGGTAACTAGATAAACAACTAAGAAAAGGTCATAGTACGACAAAACTAAAAAACTCGTAAAACTCGTAAGAGCTTTAGTCTATCCCAGTTAGAAGGTAGGTATAAGAAGAAAAAGGCATGACATAACTGACAAGACACAAAAAATGAATTTGAAATCTCAAACAGGTATATATATTTTATTGGACCACCCTAAAACTAACCTTAACGTAACTTAAATATTCAACATAACCGTCTTAACAGTAGAACTGTTATCACTCAGAAGGATAGATACTTGTACCTTATAGATATGTAAAGTTCTATAACAAACTAAAAAAAAGTCTCAAAAAGGTCAAAAGAAGTATAACTAGAACGTGTATAAAACAATATAAATATGGATTTATAAAGTATAAAACCCACGATTGTATTTACCATGGCACAAAATTTAAAATTGAAGTTTAACAACTAACGACCATATACTTTTTTGTAGACTTGAAAACATACAAGTCAAGTCAAGTCAGCGAGTCAGTACAGGATGAGAAACGTTGGGGTACCTGACGTCGTGAGGTCCGAAGGGACAGGTAGTGGTTGAGGACCTCGGATGAGTTTGAGTATAGATAACTCAACTACTACGGTAGGTCGGTCGAGTAGGAGAAAGCAGGAGATTGGAACAAAAGACGCTGGAACGACCAAAAGTGAATCAACAGACATATCTGTTTCAATAAACATTTGTGTCTACAAAAATTAAAGTAGAAAGACATGGTTAGACACATTGGAAAATAAAAAAAAGAACAGTAAAACTTAATCAACCTTGAAGGTCGTACTACGACTTATACTCACACTTTCCTCTGTAGAAACACAATAAAGGTCAGAGTTCTCCTTTCGAAGATCGAAGAGTGGTAATTCGGACTCCATCAACATCCAAAAAATGTCTAAAAACAATAGTTCAACTCCTTCAAAGAGAGATATGTATCAAACGACTCTTAAAAATAGCACTCACCCATATCCTAAAAGAGTTTACGAAAAAGACATAGATGACTATCCTAATATATTAGAAAAGAATGGAAAAATACAATACTTAATGTAGTTAACTCAAAACTTACAACTTGGTCGGAACGTATGGACCTTATTTAGGGTAAACCAGTACCACACACTCCTTTATTACTCTACAGACGTCAGCCCTCCTTCCGGCAGTGGACTGGTCCGACCATGTGATTAAAAGTTGAAGGTCGGAGGTCTTGACACT
The DNA here is from genome assembly GCA_006410555.1 of Capra ibex. Lineage (NCBI taxonomy): Eukaryota > Metazoa > Chordata > Mammalia > Artiodactyla > Bovidae > Capra > Capra ibex. The sequence goes on along the minus strand of SJYO01052474.1, from coordinate 49,902,932 downwards.
CTTTATTTAACAACAAATATTCGGTGGATGAGACACTTTCAACGAGTCAGCACAGACTGAGAAACACTGGGGGTACCTGATATATCAGGTACCTTAAGAGGTCCAGTCTTGTCATAAAAATATAGTCGTAGGAACCTGATTCTGTCGGTCTTATACAGTTTTTCTTATTATTGGGTCTTTAAAATGACTACGAATTTGATCCTTACGAATACAAGAATAATAACGAATGAACACAAAAGAAATATGTACATAATAAAAGTTGTTTGTTTTTTGTACTTTTTATATTTAAAACGAACAGGAAAGTTGATACTTCTTCATTCGTTAAACAACGTCGTTTCATATCCCAAAATATGATAAAAGGAATACTTCTTAGGTTCTCCATTAAAACCACAGTCAAACGGAGTAGTATAAACCTTCCACGATGTATGGACGTTTATCGCCTGGTGCGCCGTTTGGTCCAGTCCACGGTACTTCAGAGGTCACTTAGAGGTTTACTATAGACAGTTCTACAATTGGTCAGGACACTTTCTTAGATTGTTTTGTGTATTTTCACCAACTAAAGTCAGAGAAAGTTTAAACGTCGATACGATGTCATCTTTACTTAAGGACCTCGGAAAAAAAAAAAAAAAGGACTAAATAATCCACCGTTTACCGAAGGGACTATCGAGTCGACCATTTCTTAGACGGACGTACCCCCTCTGGACCCAAGATAGGGATCCAGTCCTTCTATGGGACCTCTTCCCTTTCCGATGGGTGAGGTCATAAGACCGGACCTCTTAAGGTACCTGACATCAGGTACCCCAGCGTTTCTCAGTCTGTACTGACTCACTGAAAGTGAAAGTGAAAGTTATCTCTTTTACATTCCGTTTCATTCTCAATTTAAAATAATAATCTCAGACAGCGGTGAGTCTGCGTCGGTGAATCCTTCCTAAAAACATTACTGACTATTCTTTATAATAGTATCTCAACTGGAAAATTCAGTATCTTCTCCTCAAAATTTCTACAAACGACGACGACAACGATTCAGCGAAGTCAGTACAGGCTGAGACACGCTGGGGTATCTACCGTCGGGTGATCCGAGGAGACTTTTTCAACCGAATTTCGAGTTGTAAGTCTTTTGCTTCTAGTACCGTAGGTCAGGGTAGTAAAGTACCCTTTATCTACCCCTTTGTCATCTTTGTCACAGTCTGAAATAAAACTCCCCGAGGTTTTAGTGACGTCTACCACTGACGTCGGTACTTTAATTTTCTGCGAATGAGGAACCTTCTTTTCAATACTGGTTGGATCTATCATATAAGTTTTCGTCTCTGTAATGAAACGGCTGATTCCAGGCAGATCAGTTCCGATACCAAAAAGGACACCAGTACATACCTACACTCTCAACCTGACACTTCTTCCGACTCGCGGCTTCTTAACTACGCAAACTTGACACCACAACCTCTTCTGAGAACTCTCAGGGAACCTGACGTTCCTCTAGGTTGGTCAGGTAAGACTTCCTCTAGTTGGGACCCTTAAAAAACCTTCCTTACTACGATTTCGACTTCGAGGTCATGAAACCGGTGGAGTACACTTCTCAACTGAGTAACCTTTTCTGAAAGTACGGCCCTCTCTGACCCCCGTCCTCCTCTTCCCCTGCTGTCTTCTACTCTACCGACCTACCGTAGTGACTGAGCTACCTGCACTCAGACTCACTTTAGGTCCTCTACTACTACCTGTTCCTCCGGACCGCACGACACTAAGTACCCCAGCGTCTCAGCCTGTACTGACTCGTTGACTTGACTTGACTCCGAGGAGACAGGGACCCTAAGAGGTCCGTTCTTATGACCTCACCCACCGGTAAAGGAAGAGGTTACGTACTTTCACTTTTCACTTTCACTTTAGCGAGTCAGCTCGACCTGAGAATCGCTGGGGTACCTGACGTCGGATGGTTCGAGGAGGCAGGTACCCTAAAAGGTCCGTTCTCATGACCTCACCCAACGGTAACGGGTCCCTGTCACACTCCTGGTTATATTCCGTTTTGACTCTTTTCCGTTTATAAATAAGGGTACTTCGGAAAGTTTTAAAAGGAAAGACGTGGGTAGTAAAATGTTGAACCTGAAGAACAATGGCGGGATGTACTTGACACCAGGAGAAGGAGATGAAAGAAGAAGAAAGGAGAAACCTGTTTCAGTTCACGTACTAGTTAACTGAATCAAAAAATTTGGTGACTCCTTGACTCCGGTTTTAGACTCTGGTTACAATCTCTGAAACACGAGTCAAGATATTAACGTCTGATATATTCAACATATCTACAGGTCTCGATACCGTATTATACGACACACATCTCTTCAAGGAAGAGGGACATGGAGATACGTCTATAAAGAGTAATTAATACACTAGGTCTTAGTAAGAGGTTAGTCACGAAGTCCCCAAAAGACGACTAGTTATCCATCCTGATCTTGAATTCTACCTAAGTAACTGAATCCCGGTGAAAAAACTCTGTACCCTATATTGCGAGACAGTTCCTGGACTTTTGGAAGAAATAGACTTAGAAGTGGTAATTATTTCAGACTCGGGACTCAAATCGTAGTTTCGGAAGGTGTTAGACCAGAACGGACGGGGAACGGTTCAGGGGTCGACCGTAAAAATATAACTTGTAGTCACAAGCCGGACAAAGAAGGGAAAACAAAGGGATATCCATTGTTGTTAATCTTCGTAACCGTTCGTGTATCTTTGATGGTGTTTTGACAGATTTTTCAACCTCTTCTCTTTAGAGTGTCGTTAAGACCCATCTAGTCTCTACAAGATCGACTCTTCCAGTCCACTCTCGTCCCAGAAGTCTCAACACCCCGACACTAAACTAGTCTATCCTTAAAGTACTTCGAAAATGACCGTCCTTATCTAAACTTACTCACCTTACCTGAGACCTCAATGAATCTATACGAGAAAACCAAATAAGTAATGAATTAAGACATTTTTTAATTCCCTTTTTTTGGGGTTAGAGATCTAGATTCACCAATACACTTGTTAATATTACATGAGGTCAATTTTTTTTTTTTTTTTTTTTCGTTAAAGGGAGACCTCGCGTTTGAATTTATTCCGGTAGAGACCTTCCTCTGATAGTTACCTGACACGATGACGTAAACAATAAACGACAATTCGTTTACGACGAGATAGACTAGCCATTTACGATAAATCAACGGATTCATTAACTCCTGTAACGTTTATTCGGAAGGGATTTACCGTTAATTACCTTGGAACCCTTGTTTCCCGTATAAACTTTCCGAATTAGTGAAGATACATAATGAGAACGAAAAATTTTAGAGAAGACACTTGTTAAGATCCTTTGACAGTATGAGTCTTTTCGGTTTTGGTCCGAGTGTCGTCAGAAATCACGAGGAAACTGTCTAACAATGTTTGTACTTTCACCCAAGGGTCAACCTCGTCCTCTTACCCATAACATCCCTCTTCAGTTTTACTCCACTGGGGACTTGACTTGGGATTTCCAAACCTGTCCAGTCACCTTCTCCCTCCCTTCCTACAATTGAGACCGTGTCTACTGTCGTACTTACTTCAGTGCCTCCACTCTGTCTCACTCTCCTCTTTGAGTCAACGAAAACGTATAAATTGTTGTAGATAAACAACAACGACTTCGGATTTTATCCGCGAACTTTCACCGTTCTTTACCCGGACCTCTCAGTTCTTGGTTCCTAAAAATTCTAGAATACACGGTTAATTTCCTCGAGGGGGGGGGGGGGGGGGTATATGACCCCCCTTTTAATTTACAAATACATAGGTTTGTACACAAAATGTACCCACTCCCCTCCCCCATCTAGGTAAACCATCCAGATTATGACTTAAACCCGAAAGGACCATCGAGTCTACCATTTCTTAACCGAACGTTACGTCTACTCGACTAAAGTTAGAGGCCCAGTCCTTCTAGAGGACCTCCTCCCTTAACCATGGGTGAGGTCATAAGAACGGATCTCTTAAGGTACCTGTCTCTTCGGACCGTCCGATGTCAGGTACCCTAACGTTTCTGAGTCTGTACTGACTCACTGATTGTGTGTTATGACCTTAACGGTAAATATAAACAATCCCTTGACACGTCTTCAAGTTCTTTCTCTAGCAACCATGGATCTCATACAGTTTATCCTCGTTTTTATCTCTTCTTTACTTCTATACTGTATATAAAACTTCCAGTTTATTCCTCCTGAAACCACAAAATTTTCACTCCATCTCCCTCCTCAGTTGTGATATAATCCCAGGACCTTACCCATCTACCACCACGAAGGACGTTTATGTCCTTCTATTCGAGTAAGACAAACCCAACGAAGGTCCAAAGTCGACAGGGTTTATTTTGACGATACTTGTAAGGACATATTCTAAATTACACTTGTATTCAAAAGTAAAAGAATCCCATTTATGGGTCCTCATCTGACAACCCGGGATCCCATTCATATCGAAAAGTATTTTTTGACGAATTGACAAAAGGTCTCAACGACGTGGTCTCACGAGGATTGGTTATTTCATACTCTTTGTGAAGACGTAGGAACCATGGTGAACTATAAGAGTTACACAAAATAAATGAGTCGGTACTCACATGACACGACACGAGTCAACGAGTCAGTACAGGCTGAGAAACGTTGTACAACCTAACATCGGGTGGTCCGAGGGGACAGGCACTCTAAAAGGTCCATTCTTATGACCTTACCCAAGGGTAAAGGATGAGGTCTCTAGCTTGGACGTAGAGGACACAGAGGACGTAACGTCCGTCTCAGAAATGGGCGACTCGGTGACCCCTTCGGGTCTGACACCGGAAAGTAATACTGAAGTCACACGTAAAGGGATTACCAATTACTACAACGACACCTGTAGGAGTCAGGGATCTCCGAAGTCTAAGGAAAACCTACGAGATAATCGTGCCCTCAACCCCATAACCTCTCAAAATTATGAGGTGAGAACCGAAAGTCTACGCAAACATCAGGACATCGTAACAATGATAAACGACGAGTTACGAATGATTCGTCCATCAACATTACGAGATAAAAAAGGACCGGTTCGGAGTCAGAGTGTATCTGGACATGTGGACCCGGGACCCCCACCCTGTAAGAGTCACAAGGTCAAGGAGGGACCTTTAGTTTCACCACCCAGAACACACCCTCTCTAAAAGTTACAGAAAGGGATCACCATCCTCTGAAGATTAATCATAATCGAATTATAGGACCTGGTCGGCAAAATATGGAGGTAGGGGTTCTCGACTCCCTAAAAATAAAGACGCGGAAAGGAACAAGAGATCCCGTAAACCAGGACGTCACCGGCTTCCGAAAACAACTTTCTTCACTGACCGTTCTTCCTTCATAAAGTACGAAAAGGACATCCGCATCGGATTTGGAAGAACATATGGACGTGTGGTAGAGATATTGTTGAGAAGTCGAGACGGTAACATCACACTTCCGTCGGTATCCATGAGGAGATTGACTTACCTGTACCGATACAGGGTTATTTTGCAATAAATATTTTTACCTAAACCCGACTCTAACTCGACACTCGATATCAAACGGTGAGGGACTAGATATCTTATTTCAGATTTACGGGATAACACTGAAAACCTCGGAAGGACGGAGAAAGAAGTCAAACTAGAAAAGAGTAGGAGAGGATTTAAGTACGATGTTCTCTTTGAGAAAGTTGGTCATGTAATTATCACTGTGGTCAAACTACCAGGTTTGTAACCAATTTCTTTCTTTCGTGTGGGTTTTTTGGTGGAATTTTATAGAATTGTATTTTGAACTCACATGTAAAAAGAATAGAAAGTGTATCCCCGTTCTGAAACTAAAATACTTAGTAGAAAAAATCACGTATTTTACGGAGGTATTACGTAGAAAGTACTTAAGGTCAGGACCAAAGAAATCTCACTCTTAAACTCTATAGTCGTTTCGTTAAACTCCGTCTTAGAGTAGTATCCCTTAAAATATTAGGAGGAAATAAGAAAATATCAAGGTAAAGGACCCGAACGAAGATAACATCGAAGAGAATCACTGAGTCATTTTTATTTTCAGTTCAAAAAAGTTTTATAGGTTGAATTAAAAGTGTCTTTGTTGTTGAGAGGTCACAACAAATACAATTAATATATTAAAGTCATTACTCATGGTGACGGTGTTTGACTAACCCTTGTTTGAGGACACTGAGTGTATTATGTTCTTCACCTTCGTCTTTCCCCTGTCCGAGTAATCACAGGTAGACTGAACGGTGTCTACGACCATCCCATAAAAGACGGTCAAACGTCTTTCTCACCTTCACGACGAATTAGTTCACTCCGTGAATTCTACGTCAATTCTCTCTTCTGGAATGACAAGGAACTGGTAGGGGTCGCAAAAGGAGACGGTCGGGAAAAGAAATACAGTCAGGGAACTGAACCGTTCAAGAAATACATGGAGATGGACTTCCTATAGAGAATTGAAAATTTTCAAATCAAGTTCTAATCGAGGAAATACTACGTACAAGAAGAAGGACTTCTGGTGACTCTAACCGACTAAGGGTGAAGACCCGAAGAGGGATGGGATGATAGCTTCATGGACATTGTGTAATTGCAAAAATTATAAAGAAAAGTTAATGTGATATCAAACCCTTCTATCTCTAAAAAATTTTTAAGTCGAAATACAGAGACCTGGGACTGTAACAAAATAATACACCATTTTCGAACCATTGAAGGATGATTTATTTACTGATGTAATAATGACGACAACGAATTAACCGACCGACGTCCGAGGACGTCTCCAACGATCTCTCCATTACGGAGTCTCGTCTACCTCGGTGTAATTGGTAGAAGAAGTTGCATCTAATGAAGAAGGGACCACCGAGTCTGCCATTTCGCAGACAGATGTTACACCCTCTGGGCCCATACTAGGGACCCAGCCCTTCTAGGGGACCTCTTCCTTTACCGTTAGGTGAGGTCATGATAACGGACCTTTTAGGGTACCTGTCTCCTCGGACCATCCGATGTCGGGTACCCCAGCGTTTCTCAGTCTGTACTGACTCGCTGAAGTGAGTTACATCTAATTCTATTACTAATCTTTAGGTCTACGACCTGCCTACTTATACTAACCTTCAAAACGAGGGAGTTGTCCAAAGGTTTTCTCGAGAGAGATGTTTACTGGGTTAAAGTGAGGAAAATTACCGACTCATTATAAGGTACACATATACATTTTATCTATCGATCACCTTTGGACGATATATCGTATCCCTTGAGTCGAACCACGAGACACTACTGGAACTAACACCCCAGCCCTACCCCCCGCAACCCCCACCACCACCCTCCCTCCAGATTCTGTCTCCCCTATATACATATACATATCGACTAAGTGAAGCAACATGTGTTATGACATTTCGTTGATATGGGGTTAAAAAGAAAAATTTTCTCGAGAGAACTAAGATTCCAGACACGATCCAACGTCATGGTACCACCGACACGGAATAAGTACAAAAATAAGAGTAGGAAAAAATATGACAGAACGTTTTATAAGTCACAAACGATCTTTTTCTTCCTTTACAACCGAATGCTTTGTATAAACGCTTATGGAACTTTTACGTTCCGGTGGTCACATCCTAAGTGAGACGTATCTCTCTTTCAACTTCGTGGTAAAGATGAACGAAATTCAACTCCAAACTTGAAAGGGTACACCTCGTCTTAATATCCTTATCACTTGTGGATCTTTCGACTCACCTCTTCCTCTACCGTGGAGTGAGGTCATGAGAACGGACCTTTTAGGGTACCTACCTCCTCGGACCATCCGACGACAGGTACCCCAGCACTTCTCAACCTGTGCTGACTCGCTGAAGTGAAAGTGAAAAGTGAAAGTACGTAGTCTCTTCCTTTACCGTTGGGTGAGGTCACAAGAACGGACCTCTTAGGGTCCCTGTCCCCTCGGACTACCCGACGGCAGATACCCCAGCGTGTCTCAAATTGTGTTGACTTCGCTGAATCGTCGTCATCGTCTTTCGACTCATTGAGAAAAAGAACCGTTCACTCATCATGTACTTGTAAACAACGTGACCTATCCCCCGATAACTTATGTTTGTGTTAAAGACATTCTAACTCTAAAGACTATTACATTCTATACAAATCACGGTTGATCCCTAATACCTCATCACAACGAACCAAAATGACATCCCTGTGAGACTCATTGTCAAAGTTGGTACTTAGAGGTCTCAAACACTACGAAGATCAAGTTGAGTCACAGTAACACAACAAACAAAACAAAATTTTCGTTCCCTCCACTATTACCGAACAAACGAACGTCAACACGTCCTTTGATAAAAACTATAATGATTCCTAGGGTGAGAGAGGGTGAAACGAAAATATTGTTGGTATACGAACTCTTGTGAGATTTACCTTATTCTAAAGTTCTGGAATACACTTTCAATCAATTACTCTCTTGAACGTAACGGGTTTGACTACAGTCTACTAATTGACGGTTCATTTTAATAAAGAGTCTTTTCATTCAAGAGCACAGAGATTCAAAACCCGAGTAAAATGTTATGATTATATTAAGACCGTGGTACGGGAAGTGGTTCTAACTCATGATCGACTCGAATTACCGGATTTGACAGTTGAGGGTCCAAGAAATAATTAGGACCCTTTTCACCGGACGTGGAGGTAGTAATAACGAGTTAATCCATTTATTAGTAGTGTAGGTAAGGGTAATCTCGTGAGAGAAGTGTCTTTCGAATTAAGGAGTCTAAAAAGTTAATCAGAATTGTTCAGTATTTTACGGTGATTACAGAGAGAAAGAGGTAACCAGGTGGTTTGTTTATTTTTAGTATACAGGTTAATTTCTTTGGGTTCAGGAGGATTTTGTATAAGGGAAACGAAGACACCATGAGTTTTCGGTTTTTAGAGTAAATTACTCCGGTTGACCAGTCGAACCCAGTAACCAGTAACGACTCACCACTTCTTAAGAATGTGAGTATACATGTTTGTAGTTCAAGTCGTTCTCGTTTGCAAAGGAATTCTATTCCCTTTTACTCCGTGACTCAGTGATGATGAAGAGGAGGTAAAATGCACCTTTACAGAACTCCGTCCCAGTACGTGTTAGTAGTGACGTGTTGTACCCTGAGTTTGACTGAGTCATATTTACATTCTTCACCTGTTGAATTAAGGAGAACATTACTCTAACACAAAAGGAAAATTTTTCTTGACTGTAGTCACGTAGTTAAATAATATCCTACAAATCTTTAGATTCACACCCCCACCCCTTTAAGTAAACATCAATAGGTTCTCTATTCAAGAAACTTATAGAAAAAAGGGGAAACAGGAGAACGGGTTCCTGTTTACTCAACATCGTCCAACCCTACCTACACCATCTAACATAGTTCTTTATAAACCTGGTAGTAACAGAACCTACCAGAAATACCGACGGGAAAACATATTAAATTCTAGAGTCATTGATAGAATAAAGTGACTGCGACGGGTCCTGACATGACACGTGGAAAGACAGTAGTTCCCAAAACATCAATTATATACAACAAATTATCTGTATCTCTAGTTTAATGGTTGTATGTAACCTAGTATCTTTTCTGTTCTCTTAAGGTCTTTTTGTAAATGAAGACGAAGTAACTGATACGATTTCGGAAACGGACACACCTAGTATTGTTTGACACCTTTTAAGAATTTTCTCTACCCTGATGGTCTGTTGGAATGGATGGAGGACGTTTTGGACATACGTTCATTCTTCGTTGTTAATCTTGACCTGTACCTTGTTACCTGACCAAGGTTTAGCCCTTTCCTCATGTAGCTCCGACATATGACAGTAGGACGACTAAATTGAATTTATGTCTCATGCAGTACGTTTTACGACCCGGATAGACCAGAGTAGTCAAGTCGAGTCAAGTCAGTGAGTCAACACAGGTCGAGAAACACTAGGGTACTTGGTCCCGTACGATCAGGAGGGACAGGTAGTGTTTGAGGACCTCAAATGTGTTTGAGTACAGGTAACTCAGTCACTACGGTAGGTTAGTAGAGTAGGAGACAGTAGAAGAGGAAGACGGGAGTTAGAAAGGTCCATAGTCCCAGAAAGTTTATTCAGTCGAGAAATGTAGTCCACCGGTTTCATAACCTCAAAGTCGAAGTTGTAGTCAGGAAGGTCACTTGTGGGTCCTGACTAGAGAAAATCCTACCTGACCAACCTGGAGGAACGTCAGGTTCCCTGAGAGTTCTCAGAAGAGGTTGTGGTGTCTTGTTTTCGTAGTTAAGAAGACACGAGTCGAAAGAAATATCAGGTTGAGAGTGTAGGTATGTATTGATGACCTTTTTGATATCGGAACTGATCTACCTGGAAACAACTGTTTCATTACAGAGACGAAAACTTATACGACAGATTCAACCAGTATTGAAAGGAAGGTTCCTCATTCACAGAAAATTAAAGTACCGACGTTAGTGGTAGATGTCACTAAAACCTCGGGGAGTTTTATTTCAGGCGGTGAAAAAGGTGACAAAGGGGTACATAAACGGTACTTTACTACCCTGTTCTACGGTACTAGAAACAAAAGACTTACAACTCGAAATTCGGTTGATAAAGTGAGAGGAGAAAGTGAAAGAAGTTCTCCGAAAAATCAAGGAGAAGTGAAAGACGGTATTCCCACCACAGTAGACGTATAAACTCCAATAACTATAAAGAGGGCTGTTAGAACTAAGGTCGAACAAGAAGGAGGTCGGGTCGTAAAGAGTACTACATGAGACGTATCTTCAATTTATTCGTCCCACTGTTATATGTCGGAACTACATACGGAAAAGGATAAACCCTGGTCAGACAACAAGGTACAGGTCAAGATTGATAACGAAGGACTTGACGTATATCCAAAGAGTTCTCCGTCTAGTCCACCAGACCATAAGGGTAGAGAAAGTCTTAAAAGGTGTCAAATAACACTAGGTGTGTCAGTTTCCGAAACCGTATCAATTATTTCGTCTTTATCTACAAAAGGACCTTGAGGGAACGAAAAAACTACTGGGTCGTCTACAATCGTTAAACTAGAGACCAAGGAGACGGAAAGGATTTTTGTCGAACTTGTGGACCTTCAGGTACCAAGTNCCTTTTTGATATCGGAACTGATCTACCTGGAAACAACTGTTTCATTACAGAGACGAAAACTTATACGACAGATTCAACCAGTATTGAAAGGAAGGTTCCTCATTCACAGAAAATTAAAGTACCGACGTTAGTGGTAGATGTCACTAAAACCTCGGGGAGTTTTATTTCAGGCGGTGAAAAAGGTGACAAAGGGGTACATAAACGGTACTTTACTACCCTGTTCTACGGTACTAGAAACAAAAGACTTACAACTCGAAATTCGGTTGATAAAGTGAGAGGAGAAAGTGAAAGAAGTTCTCCGAAAAATCAAGGAGAAGTGAAAGACGGTATTCCCACCACAGTAGACGTATAAACTCCAATAACTATAAAGAGGGCTGTTAGAACTAAGGTCGAACAAGAAGGAGGTCGGGTCGTAAAGAGTACTACATGAGACGTATCTTCAATTTATTCGTCCCACTGTTATATGTCGGAACTACATACGGAAAAGGATAAACCCTGGTCAGACAACAAGGTACAGGTCAAGATTGATAACGAAGGACTTGACGTATATCCAAAGAGTTCTCCGTCTAGTCCACCAGACCATAAGGGTAGAGAAAGTCTTAAAAGGTGTCAAATAACACTAGGTGTGTCAGTTTCCGAAACCGTATCAATTATTTCGTCTTTATCTACAAAAGGACCTTGAGGGAACGAAAAAACTACTGGGTCGTCTACAATCGTTAAACTAGAGACCAAGGAGACGGAAAGGATTTTTGTCGAACTTGTGGACCTTCAGGTACCAAGTGCATAACGAGGTTCCGACCGAACCTCTTAAAACTCGTAATGAAATGTTCGCACACTCTACTCACGTTAATACGTTATCAAACTCGTAAGAAACCGTAACGGAAAGAAACCCTAACCTTACTTTTGACTGGAAAAGGTCAGGACACCGGTGACAACTCAAAAGGTTTAAACGACTCACATCGTGAAAGTGTCGTAGTAGAAAGTCCTAAACTTTATCGAGGTGACCTTAAGGTAGTGGAGGTGATCGAAACATCACTACGAAGGATTCCCGATGAACTGAAGTGTAAGGTCCTACAGACCGAGTTCTACTCACTAGTGTGGTAGTACTAATTGACCCAGCACTGTTAGGAAAAACATGTCAAAAAGACACATAAGAACGGCCAGAGTAGTGAAGTACCGTTTATCTACACCTTTGTTACATTTGTCACTGTTTGAAATAAAAGAACCCTAGGTTTTAGTGACACCTGTCACTGACGTCGGTACTTTAATTTTCTGCGAGGAACCTTCTTTTCGATACTATTTGGACCTGTCGTATAAAATTTTTTTCGTCTTTGTAATGAACCGGTTGTTTTCTGACTTATCAGTTTCGATACCCAAAAGGTCATCAGTACATGTCTACACTCTCACCTGATAGTTTTTCCGATTCGTGGTTTCTTAACTACGAAAATTTGACACCACAACCTCTTCTGAGAACTCTCAGGGAACCTGACCTTCCTCTAGGTTGGTCAGGTAGGATTTCCTTTAGTCAGGACTTATAAGTAACCTTCCTGACTACGACTTCGACTTATAGGTTGCGAAACCGGTAGACTACGCTTCTCTTCTGAGCAATCTTCTCTGGAACTACGACCCTTTCTAACTTCCGTCCTCTTCACCTATCGTCTCCTACCCTACCAACCTACCGTAGTCACTGAGTTACCTGTACTCAAACTCGTTCAAGGTCCTCTACCACTTCCTGTCCCTTCGGACCGTACGACATCAGGTACCCCAGTGTCTCTCAGTCTATACTGACTCGATGGTTTGTTGTTGTTGTTGTTTATCAGTATCTCTTGATCCATCGGAGACGACGACGATTCAGCGAAGTCAACACAGGCTGAGACACGTTGGGGTGTCTGTCGTCGGGTGGTCCGAGGCGGCAGGGACTCTAAAAGGTCCGTTGTTATCACCTCACCCAACGGTAAAGGAAGAGGTCACGTACTTTCACTTTTCACTTTCACTTCAGCGAGTCAACACAGACTGAGAAGTGCTGGGGTACCTGACGTCGGATGGTCCGAGGAGGTAGGTACCCTAAAAGGTCCGTTCTCATGACCTCACCAAACGGTAACGGAAGAGGTACCATCGGAGATACAAGATAATTAGGAGTTTGTTACTTTTGGAAGCGACTATATAAGGACTGTGGGTACTCTATTCAATAGGTAAGTATTTAGAATTCAATCCTCGTATGTAGGACAAAGGATCATGGATGAAGGTATGGGATCCAATTGACATTTTAACAGGGTCACCGAGGACTGGTTACACCCCACGTCGACACTTACGAAGGTCTAGTAACAGACGGGGGTTGGATAAGGTTGGGACATTCATTCACTGGGACACTATTTGACTGAGTAACTCATATACTTCGATGGACGGAACAAAATACCAGAGTTCTACGGAAGAGTTAAGTTACTTATGAAAAGTAAGGGAGACAGGACTTTGTCAGAAGTACGCGAACAGAGGATAACTTCCAGATACTCTTAGTGAATGCATTCCTACAAAAACCCGAAGGGGTTACCGAGTCGTCATTTCTTAGACGAACGTTAAGTGCCTTAAGTCCTCTACACCCAAACTAGGGACCCAGTCCTTCTAGGGAACCTCCTGTCGCACCGTTGAGTGAGGTCATAAAACCGGACCTCTTAGAGTACCTGTCTCCTCGGACAGACCAATGTCCAATGGACATTGGACCGTCCAATATCAGGTATCCCTACACTTCTCAGTCTGTGCTGACTTCGTTGACACGTACGTGTGTGTGTGTGTTCCTGTAACCTCCCTTACAAAATGACTTCAGAATAGTTTCCGGACGTATGTTGTGAGGTGTCCTAGTTACAAGTACTAGGTCTTTGAAGAACTCTACGTAAAGGGAGTTCCGTCCTTCCTTAGTATAGACTCCTCAAAACGGGAATCAAAACCGATGATCCTTTGTGTCTCACTTTATATCAGTCGGTGTTATTGAAACATCATGGAGCTTTGAATTTAAACAAAAACTAAAACAACAGGGACATCAAATTGTAAAAGGTACCGAGAACATAAAATAAAACATAAAAGATAAAATGACCCATACAGAATGTACAATGTCCGTTACGTACGTCGTACCCAGGACTCCAGACTGACGTCCCCAAACCTTACAACCAAGACGGTGTATTATCGACGTGGTAGAACCCATATATTGATTGGTACGACTCATAGTCTAAGAAACATTTTTTACTACTATTCTCATGTACTAAATATCCCTATAACACTTCCAATTTATCGAACATTTTACGAACCATTTTACGTACCACATTCAGGATCTATGGAGATTAACCACAACTACGTTGTTTGTCCCGACTTACTGATCTACCTCGTGAACGTATCTGATCTTTACTTACCCTGAAGTGGTATTCAAGACTCAAGTATTGGTTATTAGACCTTCTATCAAAAGATTTTTCTTTACTATTCATTATCCAACTCCGAGACAAATTTAGTCTAGTTGTCAGTTCCGAACGACAAAATAGATGATATTCCGTACCATCAATTAAGTTATGTAAACCGTGGATGATTCCTTTCCCACCACTAATTCAATTGACTCACGGACGGTTGACTCGGTTATGAACTCCTTTGTCTTGAGTTCTTTCTGTTCGACACTACTGACTAAGTCCCTAGCCTATCGATAAACAATCGTCCCTACGACAAACACCCCGATAAGAAATAGTCAGATCAGACGAGATACGTAATATCCTTTAAAGTGTAGGGACCTGTGAGACTACTGAAGTTTATGGGGATTTAACGAAGGTAAACTCTTAGTGACTTTATACTTTCCTATAACTCCGAAACTGGCTCTTTTATTTGACCACACGTCAAGGATATCGGGAAAGTGAGTTTATATAGGACCAGAGGTACTAAGGAACTTCTACCAACAAAGGTCCGGACCCCGACCCTTCTCATGTTCCACTCATACCTTCATTCCGCAGTAGAACCGAAGTAGAAAGGTCCACTGTGAAAAAGGTTCTTTTTCGAGAGACTCAGACTGGGAACAGAAATTCGTCCTACCCCTGTTGATAACAGTCTGATGGAACACGGTCCGTAACATGATCTGTTAAGTGTCTGTAAGAGAATAAATTACGTCACAAAATATACTCACACAGACTCGGTCTGAGACACGTGTATTTATCTTTATCACTGGTAAGTAAGTCTTACACGTAAGTCGAAAGGAAGTCGCTATAAACCTCATATTTAACCTGAAAATATATGAGGATTGACTTATCTTATTAATCTACTTTGTTAAGTGAGATTTCACGTCATGTTGTTGTCTATGATTTTTTTTTTTTAGTCTTAGAATCTTCTTCGTTCTTTTGATAGTAACTTGGTTATATCTTTGAAGACGTATATTATTCCTAACTGGAGTTATTTGTTCCTTCCGGTTCAGTCCGTTTTAATATATGTTTTTGAGAAGGGTTGTGATATTGACAAGTTTTTCTCCGTTATCATATTAAAGACGAGGAAAACCAGTAATACTCCCGATTCAAGTCATTTCGTGTCTGAATCACGGTCAGTGTTTTCTCCTGGACGTACGTACCTCGGAGGAGACGAGTAAAGAGGTTCTCTCTTTCCTTCGACCCTCTTAAGTTCATTACGAAGATTCGGTACATTTATTATTTACTACTCAGTCCTACTTTGGGTCTAGAGGTCTGGGACACTACGGGTCACAGACTCAGGGGTTTTGACTCTCTTATTCTGTAGGTGTCGTTACGTTTTCGTATTTCCCCAAATAACGATCGAGCTCGATCCCGAGTTCAGAGTAGGTCGTGTCACCTCAGAACTGCTCTCGGGGCTCGAGACTTAGTGTAGATGAAAATATGTCTGCTAAGAAACAAGGACATTGTCGTATCTACTAACCAAATTGGCATGCGGCTGTGACCTGAAAATTTGGAGGGTAGGGATAGGCCTAACCGAGTCCAGACCGCGACCGCCCCCCATGCCCCTAAAAAAAGACTAACGAGCTCGATGTGACGGACGCCCTCAAGGGTCACGGAGTCGAAAGGATCTCTGATTTGGAGTCCGGATCGGACGGGGAATCTCGGACAGGACCGAAGTCAAACCAGGATTGTAAGGGGGGACAGAAGTCGATGTATCTCCTTAGAAGGAGAAATAAAACCCCGTCCCGGACTATGACAACGGAGTCATGGTAGTCAACCTGCCATAACTGCGCCAGAAAATGTTTCCGTTGTTCGAATCAATAATACGTACCTGGTTTTCATTCATAATTATCATCGTAATAATCTCCCGGGTGGTCCCACCTTTAATCGCAACAATTGGTGTCCCAGACAACCTTGGTCCTGAGTTTAGTTAAAACTCTGTAAAAAGAAAAAAAGAAAAAGAAAAAAAAAAAAAAAAGACTAAATAGGGAAGAGAATAGAACCGGTCCCTGAGGGACTAATGGGGACTCACTAAGTGTATTTTTGTTGCAAGAAAGGGATTGTGTCGTGTATCCGGGGGACTCTCTGAAGTATGAGTTCTATGAAAAACCCTTAACCCCGCCTCCAGAGAAAGAAGACATTGAAGAAGGACGACACGTACCCGCATCCGGACGGATCGTCTCGTCTTCAGAGAGAGATGGACTAGATCCAACCCCAAAAGGTGTAGACTTCGGTCGAAGATGGGAACATCAACGTCGTTAAATCAACCGGGGAGAGTCTCTACTCTATCTGTTCCCGGTTTGTTCTCTGGATTGTCCTACCAGTAGAGACCAGGGGCCTTTGTCTTCCGTTGTAAATCCCACTCCCAATGTCCCAAACACTGGGGAAGACTAACCAACCACTACTCCGTTGTCTCGTCACGAAGTTCTTAGAACACAAGTCAGACTTCAATGGTAGAAGGTGGACCCACCCCCGAGTTTCTGTAACAATACGTATAAAGAAACTCATCCTTGGTCCTGAGACAGACCTTCGACATGGTTGGAAACTAACAAAGACAAAAACATAGGGGAGAGAAGGGACTAATCGTTAACAAACTTAGGTACAAAACCTTAAGGCCCTTCCGGTTCCTCCGACTTGTTTCAGATATAGGATGTCTATTCTTTACCTCTTGTGTCTCGTCTAGACATGAGGTCTCGGGGTGTCTCAGGGTGAGTCAAAATTAAAATCCCTTGATCCGTTGTTACTGATACTATTGAAGGACAGTTTTACCCCGTGTCCTGACGGGGTCGAACCTCGTTATATTCGAGATTAGACTTTCATGTGGGTATCGTAGTGGATCAATAAAAGGTCCTATAGACTTGGCATCGATGAGATAAAACTGAAAATTAACATTTGATAAAGAATTATCGGTTTCGTCTAAAGTGGTAATTACTGCAGTCACAAAGAGATCTATACTCTTCTACGTTCTTAACCCTGAGTATTTTAGAAGAGGACTTTTCTAGATTAATAGACTTCCGGACAAGATGGTCAAAAAGGGTCTCGTGTCTCACGGAGTAAGGACTAAAAGTGGGACTTGAGGAACGTCCCCGCAACTTTCAGTCGTCAACGTCGCCGGTACTAAATTAGAAACATCTACGTCTACCACTCACAGTCAGAAGTCAACCGTCTCGGGGAAAAACGAGTATTTGAACTGGTACTAATACTCCCCCCCGTGAAGTACTGGTAAAATAGGGTACTACGACTCTTACAGGTAAGAGTCCAGACCGTTTCTAAGACAACTGTCCGGTGAGTTACACGACAATGACCTAATCCGGTATTTTGTCATAGGTTTTAAGAGATCTGGTGGACAGAATAGTCGAAGAACCAGGTCCTTTTATAAGGGAGAACAACAAAGAACGGTATAGATCTCAATGTGACAATGGTAGTAGCTAGAGTATACCCTGATATATAATAAGATAATCTCCGGAGTATATGTGTAAACTGTCACATTCTTTATCGTTAAAACATTCTGTCCCCTTTATGTTTATTGTATCGGTCGTCATAATCATTTCAGTGTTCATTCTGAATACAATTCTTGAAGGTAATCTACATCGGGTCATATAGAAGTCCAGTAGACTGAATCAGACAGGACATCTTAGAAATAGAAGGTCCCTTTAATATATAACCGTGGTAGATATTCCGTGTACCGGGTCAAAAGATCACAATGATCTGACTAATAGAAATCATACTAAATGAATAAATAAATAAAAAAGGTTGTCTCCTCTGAAATTTGGATTTAATAACATCGGACCATAATAGATATATTTAGGTAGGGTATTAACACCCTCTAAAAAGGGAAGAAACACCTTTGAAAAGAACAAGACTAACTCGAACCCATCATCTTATTTCGAGCTTAAATATCGGTCTCAGTCTCGTCCGTAATAATTAACCGGACCACTCCCCTAGGATAGAACATTATGGTATCACTGGACTTATACTGATATTAAAAATTCATTTAAAAGAGTCCCGGTTGGTCAATCTCAGACCATCATCTCTTTAAATGGTTCCATTGGGTCTTGATCTGTGTCCATTAACCGGTGTTTGGGTTGTTAGCCTAACTAAAAATTTTGATCATATCCTAGTCCGGATACTATCTTTTCGTAAACTGAATATACGTTTCCAGATTCTTCAGTTCTTTTGTATTTACTAGTATGTTTAGTCCAGGTCGTAGAGCCCCTTCGACAGATGGAGACTACAGCAGCAGAAGAGTAGGACCACATCACATCAAAGAGGACTATTTTTTCAGGAAGGTAGGTACAACCTCTGTCAGGGAATTTAATACAGAAAAAGGTCAGGACCAACGTCCAGTACTCCGTAGACTAGAAGTAGGTTTCTATCTAATGACTCTATTCGAAGTCTTTGTTTGAATCCCACAAAAAGTTCTTAAGTTAATTTAAAAAGTAGTTATAGTGTATTGTCGTTTCTTGATAGATTCTCTACTCAGAATGATCTACGTTTGGAGGTAATTGTTTGACCCTAAATCGCAAAACTTTATAGAAAAAAAGGAATATCAATGGGAATAAAAATAATTTATATTGGTTTAATTCCGATCAAATAAACGTTTTATGCAGACAAGAGTGACTAAAACCAGACTACTAAAAATATTGGTATTAACTAATATCCAAAAAATAAAACAACTTTGTAAATATCTCAGAGTCTGACTTAAAAATTCTATTTTGTCCCGACCCTTTGAGTGTGGTTTCCGAATAGTGTCTAAGACGGATTGTTTAGATCCACTTAAAAAAGGAAAAATTCCAGAGTTTTTAAAGAACTCTAAAAACATAGGCACTCTATTGGAAGAATTGAGTAAACTACTTGAATGACCTTTGGATTCTTGAGGGTTAAAAATCTTCTCAGTCTTTTATATTAACAAAACAAATATTGTAAAT
Organism: Capra ibex; assembly: GCA_006410555.1. Classification (NCBI taxonomy): domain Eukaryota; kingdom Metazoa; phylum Chordata; class Mammalia; order Artiodactyla; family Bovidae; genus Capra; species Capra ibex. The sequence continues at coordinate 49,883,510 of SJYO01052474.1, read as the reverse complement.
TAAAATGGTTTCATAATCCAACTCTCCTTCTAAAAGGGATGAGGGACTTTTGTATTCTAAGTTTGGGTATTAAAAAGTCTATCTTTGGTATTTTCAATATTCGTATAAGCGACCAAGTAAGTCAGGAAAACAATTGAAAACACTTCAGTAGTCCAAAAGGTAATTTTATGGTCCTGTATAGTCTTACAATTTTTGAGGTATATTAAAGATCCTATAGACATAATCAATTAAATGGTATGTAATATTGTACTCACCTAGATAATGAGTAAACTATTCGAAAAGGTACATTAAATTGGTTGGTTTATTTGTGTCAAATTATAGAGAGGAACCGTACAAGGTCCCCTGGAGACTTCGTGGGGTTTCAATCGATCTCTATATTTTCGAGTATAGAGTAAATGTAAAAATCTTCAAAGAAGTGAACTCCATTAAAGAAACAACTGTTTGAACATTGTCTATATTATAAATTGAATATAATTAGGATCCATGTTACTTTTATAAAATGAATTGTAATTAATAAAATTCTGTACAGATATAATCTATCCAGTTGTTTGTTTGTAATTATAGTCCATAAATTGTGACTTATAAAGGGTCAAGTGTACTTGGACCTTAAATAACAAATTAAATCTTAATGAACTAAACATTCGTGAATAGGGGGGAAAATAAATTCCGTTTATTTATCTCGAGTATATGTATAATTGGTTTTTTTATAATGGTTCAGTATAAATCTGTCTGTGTCACGTTCTAGATCGAAATTCGGAAAAAGAAAAAAGGGAGTCACAGTCCTCAATCTCTACCAGATCTATTCACAAGGACTCTCGGGACCAGAGTTCCGTGTCCCTTTCTTGTAGTTCAAGGTTGTTTTACCGCCGTCCAGATTTGGTGTACCACCGGTCTGTTTCGTTTTAAAGAAAGAGGTCCCCTAGAAGAGCTGGGTCCCTAGCTTGGGTCCAGAGGGTATAACGTCCGTCTACGAAATTGGAGCCGAGGTGATACCTTCGGGAATTTATGTTTTTATATCAGAGAGTCCTTTGGAGGATATCTCTGTGTCTTGAAGTTTAGATTCATGATTGTAGTTTCTAAAGTTCCCTCCTTTCCTTCGGTCCAACTTTCTTCTTCCCCCTCCTCCGTCCTCTCCCCCCGTTTTCCCTACCGGAATGTTTGCAGAGGACGGTGGATGTCTATGGGTCCCCAATATCCTGAAAAGGGACCCGGAGGTCTCTTCCCTCCTGACCTTGAGCCGGGATGGTCTTTAGTCTTGGTCTTAAGCTCAAGAGATGGTTCTCCTCCACTAGTTAGAGGTTAGGAGTCGAGTCCGACTCCCGGGAAGCTGGTCTAAGGATGCAGGTCCTGGCCCCCTCCCTGATCTTTTTGTCCCTTCCTATCCTTCCCAATTCCTCTCCTTTCTCTCTCCCCTCCCCTCTCTCCAGTTATTTCAGAGAACAAGGAATGGTCAGCCCCGTGAGACCGGTCAACAGGTGCAGTCCTCCTCTGGTCCCTGTTTTCCCAGAGCTAACGCCGGTGACCCAGACCAGGTAACCGTCCGTTCGACCGGGGACTCATGGGGCTTACCAGTCCTATAGTCAGAGTCGAAAAAGTGGTTATTGTTATGTTAAACGCGGGATATAAACTTTAGTCCTTTTACCAGTCAGTATTCCCTGTTTCCTCATCTTCAGTGAACGGGGTACTAATGTCTCTTCTTGTGTCCTCTGTTTTACTTGTGTGTTTCTCGTCTCTGTTACGGCCGTGGGTGTGTCTGTGCTGTTTGTCTATTGTCTATGTGTAGCCGGCTCTTGTGTCGTGAACCAGAAGGACCCGGGGGGAAAAATTGTGAAAAGGGGGAACTCTCATAGAATGACCGTCCTGTAGGTGTCTCGGTCGGCGGAGGGACCGTGCTACGGTCCGGAACCGGAATGCGACCTGAATTGGTCTTTTGTCTCGGTCGTCGGAGGGGTCGTGCTACGACCCGGAGCCGGAATACGACCTGAAATGGTCTTAATTGTGGCCACAAGTCTCTAGAGAGGAGGATCACTCTTTTGGGGAAGACGGCCCTCTCACAACAAGAAGGGTCAACTTCCCTAGGGCCTGCTCGGGGGTCTACAATACGGGTCACAGGCTCAGGGGTTTTGACTCTCTTATTCTGTAGGTGTCGTTACGTTTTCGTATTTCCCCAAATAACGATCGAGCTCGATCCCGAGTACAGAGTAGGTCGCGCCACCTTAGAACTGCTCTCGGGGCTCGAGACTTAGTGTAGATGAAAATATGTCTGCCAAGAAACAAGGACATTGTCGTATCGACTAACCAATTTGGCATACACGCACTCCCTGAAAATTTGGAGCGTAGGGATAGACCTAACCGAGTCCAGACCGCGCCGACCCCCCGATGCCCTTAAAAAAGACTAACCAGCTCGATGTGACGGACGCCCTCAAGGGTCACGGAGTCGAAAGGATCTCTGATTTGGAGTCCGGATCGGACGGGGAATCTCGGACAGGACCGAAGTCAAACCAGGATTGTCTGGGGTGGTGAATTAAAACATGTCAACAGTTTGATTCTTAGAAAAAATAGAAGTTCTTAAAATTTTTGTAAAAAGAGATGAGTCATTAAAGTATGTTCCAAGAGATTATTTTATTTTTCTGGATAGAGTCTGATTCTTATAAATTTTTGTACAAAATTAAAAACTTTTTTAGTTCTCTTCTTTTTATAAAGACACCATGTACTTTTATTACACTTTAAGTTTAAAGTCGTAGGTAACCATTTCAAGACAACCTTGTGTTGGTGAGGGTAAGGCAATGTATGAAAGGTACGGACGAAAGCACGGTGTTGCCGTCTCAACCCACCAACACTGTCTCTATTATACCGGAAGTTTTGGATTTTACAAATAATAGACCGAGAATTATCTTTTTCGACCGACTAAAGACGAGATCTCGAATTCTACGGACGAGAAAGGTAATACGGGCTCACGACCACCTAGGTCTAACGAACACTGAAACGGTTTAGAAGAACATAAGAACCCCTTAATAATTTAACGGTGAAGTAACGTGACTTCACGAAAGACGATCGAATGTGACCTTTCGAAACTTCTATGGCCCACCCCGGTCTAAGGAAAGAAAGTAGAATCGTTTTTAGGTTAGAGTGAGAAAAAGCACAAGTTTTACTAAACTAAGTAATCCTACATTTCCCCCGTTTCTCGTTTGGTGCGACATCCCGATCCGACTCGCCCGCAAACCCAGACGACATAAACTCGAGGAGGAAGAGGTAAGACTGACCGAGGGACCTACGGGTCGGGACAGATTACCTCTGACACGTGTCTCCAGTTTCGTGTCGAAATCTCAACCCCTGGACACAAACTTGACACAAACTTGAGGTAAACGATTGATACTGAGACCCCTTTAATAAATTTGAGGGGTCAAAGTCAAAGGCGTTCAGTTTGTACTCTCATTGTTCTCATAGATATCGAGTCCATTGCACCTCGTTATTTACTCTTTTACTTTTCCAAAAGACAAACAAAACGTTTGTCAACTAAGTTATTCGTAGTCCGGTCTTATGACTTCACCCATCGGAAAGGGAAGAGGTCCCCTAGAAGGGTTGGGTCCCTAACTTGGGTCCAGAAGGTGTAACTTCCGTCTAAAAAATAGTCAACTCGGCGTTCCCTTCGGGCTCTTATGACCTCACCCATCGAATAGGGAAGAGGACGCCTATAAGGACTGGGTCCTTAACTTGGTCCCAGAGGACGTGACGTCCGTCTAAGAAATGGTTGACTCGATAGTCCCTTCAGGGTAATTTATAATCAATAACAATAATTAAAAAGACGAATGAATATCCGTCCCTTCCTCTCTTTAGAGACTAGGTTTAATTTTATGGGATCTTCCACGAAAATTTATACCAAAGACACAAGAAATATTTATTACGTTCGTATATTATGTTTTAAGTTCATCATGTTTATTATTTTTTATTGACGGAGTGTTTTGTTACACAGACTTTACAAGATCCATCATTATCAGTATTATCGAGATTTGACCTTTAATGGATTTACGGGTAGTGGTCATTTTGTCTCTTTAGTTAACGCCATATAAATATGTTACTTTACGGTAAGTTATCTCACTTACCAGACATTGATGGTCGATGTTACTACTACTTAGAGAACTTGTTTACGATTCGTTTTCTTCGGTCTGTCTTTTCGTGTGTAGATCTAAGGTAGATCTATTCCATCTCTTAGTCCGCTTTAAAGTGGAAACGGAGTCCCTTAATGGGACTCACCTCCACCACTACCCTTTGACCTCCCTCCGCCGAATCGTCCGTCGATTATTACGACACAAAGAACTAAACCCACGACCAATGAGTCGACACAAGTCAAACACCTTGCTGTAGTTGTCTAAGAATGTTTATGAAGTACCCTAAGTTAAAGTATAAAGTTATTTTTATTCTTTTAGATTTTTATTTTTATATTAAAGGAGGATAAAAACTGAGGATCAGTGAATCAGGGGGGGAGTCTTCGTCGGTGACAATGGTAGTTTCTCTTATATGTCAGTAACTCATATATTATTGTACAGATGGACATATATTCCACACGTAAGAAGAAGAAGAAGAAAGAACTTTCGTTCAAAAATGGAATAAAATACTCCTGAAATAAAAATCCCGTCAGAATCCTAATGTCTTTTTAGTTCATTTTCATGTCTCGAGAGTATATGAGGGACGGGGTTGTCGGAGGGAGTGATGGGTGGGACGTCTTCTCCCAACGTAAACAATGCTCTCTACTCGATGACACTCTAAAGGGTCCACCGAGTGACCCACTTCTTAGGTACTCTGTAACCAAACCAGTGACCAAACCCTTCCGGGGGACTTCCTCTCGTACTGTTGGGTGAGGTCATAAGAACGGACCTCTTAAGGGTGCCTGTTTCCTCGGACCGCCCAATGTCAGGCATCCCAACGGTTCTCCGTCTGTGCTGACTTCGATGACTCGTTCGTAAGTGTGTACATACTTGATGTCACTATGTAATATTAGTAGGATTCAAACATCGAATGTAATCCCAAGTGAGGACCCCACCATGTAGGACCTCCTACCTGTTTTCATATTATTGTACATAGATAGTAATATCGTAGGAAACGACGGGACTTTTGGGAGACAGACTCTCGTTCAAAACTACATCGACCGGAAAACTGCTCAGTTGGCAGACGACGTTTCTCCTGTCATCTAGAGTCCTCCAGTCCATCTCTTCTCCTCTACTCTTTCCCAGGACTACGACCCACTGGGAGAACCTCGACCGTTCCCAAAACAACTGTTGTCAGTTTCTCTTAAATCCCCGAAGTTCTACCGACCTGGAAGAAGAACCACAACCTAACCCGGGGTATATTCCAGTAGGATACAGAAACACAAATTTTGAGATCCACAGGACAACCCGTCAAGACGAGGAGTCCAGAAGACAAGTACTACTTGTAAGTTGTACTATACACCAAATCTCATTGTGGGTAAGAAGAGACACCTTGTTATAAGGAGTAAGACTTGGACTGTTGCACATTGTTATCCCACCCTATACACTTTCGTTTCGATGGCACTTTGTGGACCCTTCTATAAGAAAATAAGATAGAATAGGAAGATCGACTATTGAAAGAGGATGTGATAAACGTCGTAGTTGTTGAGGTCTATAATGAGTAGCAGATTCTGTGTTACGTTTGAGTTGGGGGTAGGTAGTTCACGGGTGGTACAAAGGGACCTCCAGGAGTTAAACATATTGAAGTAAATCGTGAACTAGTGGTCGGATATTAACAACTAAAGACAAATGATCCGAAGTCTATGGTACGGTATACGACCCTTAAGTTCTTTCTTTTGTAATAAAGACAGGAGTTGAAGGAGTGTAAGGTCACAGTTTCCCTCCGTACATTTTATAGTCTGTCATAACGTACCATAGACATATTTTCTACACCATTAACTAGTTTAGACCATTTCATGCTTGGTCCTCCTGTTCCGTAAGAAGTGTCTCCATAGGGAACTCAAAACTTACTCGGTCCGAAACGATCTGTCTGGGTTCACTCTCTTCCCGTGAGTCCGTCGTTCTCGTCGTGGACACTTCCACAGCTTGATACTTTGTATATGACAGTAAGTGGTAAATTATTCAAATACAGTAAATTAAATGATCCGAAAAGGGGACCTGATACTCTCTGAAGACCTATTCTGAGTATTGAATCCGAAGAGATAGGGGCTGAGAAAGTTTATGGATCATTTTAAGACCTATGATTTTAATCTATCTATGTTCTCATTCCCGTTTGTGTCATTCTCAGAAGAATTTTCTAAATTAACTTCTGGACTTAAAATTTATAAGTTACCTAGAGGTAAAAATCTTACACTTGAAGAGTAGTCTAAACTCTATATTTTCTTTGGATTTCATTATTTTAGCTTGAAATTGACCTCATGAACAATATTAGTACCGGTTTGACACTACGGAAAAGTATGACAAGTATCCCAAGAGTTCCGTTCTTATGACTTCATCAAACGGTAAGGAAAGAGGTCCAAAATATAAGGTCCTCTTTATAGTTATTAGAGTCTATACGTCTACTGTGGTGGGAATACCGTCTTTCACTTCTCCTTGATTTTTCGGAGAACTACTTTCACTTTCTCCTCTCACTTTTTCAACCGAATTTAGAGTTGTAAGTCTTTTGCTTCTAGTACCGTAGACCAGGGTAGTGAAGTACCCTTTATCTACCCCTTTGTCACCTTTGTCACCGACTTAAATGAAAAGACCCGAGGTTTTAGTGACATCTACCACTAACGTCGGTACTTTAATTTTCTGCGAATGAGGAACCTTCCTTTCAATACTGGTTAGATCAGTCGTATAAGTTTTCGTCTCTGTAATGAACAGTTGTTTCCAGGNTTTCTCCTCTCACTTTTTCAACCGAATTTAGAGTTGTAAGTCTTTTGCTTCTAGTACCGTAGACCAGGGTAGTGAAGTACCCTTTATCTACCCCTTTGTCACCTTTGTCACCGACTTAAATGAAAAGACCCGAGGTTTTAGTGACATCTACCACTAACGTCGGTACTTTAATTTTCTGTGAATGAGGAACCTTCCTTTCAATACTGGTTAGATCAGTCGTATAAGTTTTCGTCTCTGTAATGAACAGTTGTTTCCAGGTAGATCAGTTCCGATACCAAAAAGGTCATCAGTACATACCTACACTCTCAACCTGACACTTCTTTCGACTCGTGGCTTCTTAACTACGAAAACTTGACAACACAACCTCTTCTGAGAACTCTCAGGGAACCTGACGTTCCTCTAGGTTTGTCAGGTAGGATTTCCTCTAGTCAGGACCCACAAGTAACCTTTCTGACTACAACTTCGACTTTGAGGTTATGAAACCGATGGACCACGTTTCTCGACTGAGTAAACTTTTCTGGGACTACGACCCTTTCTAACTCCCGTCCTTCTCTTTCCCTACTGTCTCCTATTCTACCAACCTACTGTAGCGACTGAGTTACCTGTACCCAAATCCACCTGAGATCCTCAACCACTACCTGTCCTCCGGATCGCACGACGTCAAGTACCCCGACGTTTCTCAGCCTGTACTGACTTACTGACTTAACTTCACTTTGACACTACTCGTCGACTATAGGAGGAGTGAAAGACGGGATAAGTTAGGGGTGGGACCCTAGGGACCCCGAACCGAGAGTCCAAGAGTCCTCCTATCCTTAATAAAACACATATTAACCCGGACCGGAAACTGTGTCCGTAATAAACTTAGGTAGCGAACGGTGAATTAACGAGACACTGGAACCCGTTGAATGAATCTGTAGTATGTTTTGACTTCATTCATATGAATGAAACAGTTCTAATTTACAGTTTCACAAACCTTGATCATCCGAGAGTTATTACACTCAAAAGGAAGGAAGGAGGAGAAAGGGGAAAGATGGGAGAAGGGGAAAAGGAACCTTACAAATCCTTCTTTAGAACCTCTTCTGTCGCGGATCCTCCGTCTCTTTCTTCGTTAAGACTCGTCGACTACCTCTGAAACTTCCATTTACTTACCTGGGTCTCCTTTAAATTCTATGAAATGGTACAAAGTACACTAAATGGTGGTTTCTATTTATGGTAACGGAGACTCTCCAAAGAAAATCTGACTTCAACCTCTAAAGAAGTCTTTGTAGTTCGACTCTCACCGAAGTTCCCCCGAGTCAAAACAACCCCAACATGTCTAACGTCTCTCCCTTATCCCATAATAAATAGACCTTCTTCCTCTAAGTCCCAGTGTACGAACTGAAGTCACACACGGACAATGTGGAAGAGAATTCCTAACGGCGGACCCTCCTCGTAATCCGGAGTCCGAACATATTCCGATCCGAGTCCCAGAAAAGAGTCGTAATGCAACCTCGAAGGTTCATCGAATGAATCCTCCTCCCCTAATGAGGTCTAGGAGTCAGGGGATCAGTCCCTAAGTCCGTGACACTCCTCTACCTACGTGAACGTAGAGACTCGGATAGTACTGAGTGGTCCTATGAAGGGGTACAGTGGGTGGACTGAGGGTCCGTCCTCTAAGGGTTGTGAGGTGAATCGAAAGAGGGTGGATGAGGACGGAGTACAGTCAGGTGGTTTTGACTTTCGAGAGTCGACATTTGTTTACTTAGACTGTTTGATTAAGAACCCTCGATTACCGATTTCTCCGATTTATTTTAAATAAAAGGACTCGACGTTTTAGTGACGTCTACCACTGACGTCGGTACTTTAATTTTCTGCGAATGAGGAACCTTCTTTTCGATACTGGTAGGATCTATCATATAATTTTTCGTCTCTGTATTGAATCGACTCCAGATCAGTTTCGATACCAAAAGGTCATGAGTACATACCTACACTCTCAACCTCTTTTCACTCACGGTTCCTTAACCACGAAAACTTGACCCCACGACCTCTTCTGAGAACTCTCAGGGAACCTGACGTTCCTCTAGGTTGGTCGGGTAGGATTTCCTTTAGTCAGGACTTATAAGTAACCTTCCTGACTACGACTTCGACTTCTAGGTTATGGAACCGGTAGACTATGTTTCTTGACTGAGTAAACTTTTCTGGGACTAAAACCCTTTCTAATTTCCGTCCTCCTCTTTCCCTACTGTCTCCTACTCTACCAACCTACCGTAGTGGTTGAGTTACCTGTACTCCAACTCGTTCGAGACCCTCAACCACTACCTGTCCCTTCGGACCACACGACGTCCAGTACCCAGCGTCTCTCAGCCTGTACTGACTTGCTGACTTGACTTGACTTACCGACTTCCGTAAATTAAGAGAGTTGTTGTAAAAGTAAAATTATCCCCGCAGTTTGGTACCGGGTCCTCCCCAGAGATTACCTCCCTAAGGTCCGTCACACCTTACGTCTCCTTGTCTTACCTGACCGTCGAACGGGTCCCAGTGTGTTGATCCACCAGTGGTCTCGACACTTATTTTGGGCTGATACGGCTGAAGGGCAGAGTATGACTACTTCAGACGGAGACCAAACCTGTGACCCCTGAGAGACGGGGTAAGAACTCGGTACAGCCCCTGACACCAGGTGGGACTCACACGTCTCCGACACTACACTCGGATTCGGTAGGTGGGTGTGACGGTCTGGAGTGTCCTTCTTATCATCGCAACTCCTCCGAACTAGTTATCTATAATACGTTTACGGATCTCGTTATTGTAAGGGAAGGTAATGGTTCGATTGTCAGGGGCAGTTCTCGGACGGACGTAAGACTGTCAAAATAAAAAGGACCAAACAGTCGGACTTTAGTCCAAGACTGACTACGGGTACACTTCGTATTTTGCATATACTGACCGTCTCCGGGTCGAGGAAAAGGAGACTTAATCTCCGGGAAAGAGATACTCGACCGTTCTCGAGACACATGTAGTTAATATAAAAGACTGACTCTCGGAACGACTCGTCTTGGTCCGTCATTCGCAAGGACCTCGGTGCTACTCGGAGTAAACACTACGTCAAGGGTAGCTTTCGTTTGACGCTCCGTCCCCATGGGTCTAGGGATGGGAGATAGGGGAGAAGTAGAGGAGGGTCGACAGTGGATCGATTCCTTAAGACCTTAGACTCGTAAGTAATGTGAAGACTAACATCAACATGTTCTTTCTATTGTAAGAAGTAGAAGATTTTGACTTTAATTAAAGTAGAGACTTGAGAATGAGATGACCTACAGTTTTAAATTAACGTCAGTTAATTCACAAATGGGAAGAGAACAGAGACATCAGGAAAATTTCAAGATCTTTCGAAAAAGTCATAGTCCAGCACACACACACGACACAGACCAGGAACCGTAGTAAGGAATAGGAGCGACTGTAGATGACTTTACTACAGGGGTTGGGGTAGAACGTAAAGCAACAGTCATCTAATTTCACCGGGCGGGGACAAAAGGTTGACGTCCTGGAGAAATTCTGTGCCTGAGAGAGACGAGACCCAAGGAATCTTTCGAAAGAGACAGGGGTGCTGTCTTAAGTCCACGTCTCTGGTATACTTCAACAAAGTTCGAGAGACGGACCCATGCGTGTATGGGTAAAGAGGAGTGACAGTCACGATGTACCCTCCGCCTTGGGTCACGGAGTGAGTAAGGGACCTGACAGAGAACTCTTTCACCCATCTCACTCAATGTACAGAAGAACGAGAGCTTAAAGAGGTTGAACAATAGAGGGGAAGGTATAGGAGGAGTTGTAAACAGGAAATCACCGAGTCCCGAGTCCCAGACGAAGGGTCGTTCCGGGACTACAACTTCGCGAACAGAGGGTGTGTACGAGAAGAGTAGGAAAGGGTAACAATCTAGGTGTCTTGGTCCGTAAAGTAAAAAGGAGGGTTTAGTAAACTTTGAGTTTCAGCTCTTCATCTGATAAAAGAAAAGGATAAGGAAAATATTTGGAAGTAACATCGTCTTTTTTGAAGATTCACCTCCTAATAATCACGATCTTTAAGACTTCTCCTCCACCTTTCTTGTGTTACTAATTCTTCGTTTTTGTAATATGTCAATGTAATCTATGTTAAAAGTTATTGAAGATTATTGAGGATTTTGACTTTAATTAAAGTAGAGACTTGAGAACGAGATGACCTACAGTTTTGAGTCAGAAAGAACTGGTTCGAGGTCTCTTTTACTGACCACGAAAGTAAAAGAGTTACAAGGGTCACAAGTGTGGAAGGATTTTCACGGGTCCTGTTAAGGGCTCCCATAAGAGGTAGGTGTCTTCTCTTCCTTAAGTAAATTCAGTTACCTACGACACCCCTCCACTAAAAGTTCACTAGACTCCTGGGGATTCACAAGGACTCTGGGAGTTAGATAGTCTAGTTTTAATAAAAGTATTATTATGATTCTGAAACGGAAAAAAGGAAAGTAGAGAGTACTCACATGATACTGGAAACTTTTCGAGGTGACACGTTTGTACTTGTAGACACATGTGTGTCTTTGGTTCACAAATCTCTAAAGTATATCACTTTTGTAGTCTTTTTGTTATAATACATCGTAGATTTTTATATAATTTTCTTTATTTCGTCCCCTAATATTTAAACTATTATAAATTTTTCACTGAGAGATTAACTGGTCCATATAATTTTCTTCTCGTTTTATTTTGAAAATCTTTACTGTTTTTCAATACATTCTTAATTTTAATCATAGAATTATACGTACTATTCATCTTCTAACCTTTGTCTACTTTTCTCTTAGTCATTCGAATTTCTCTCTAGACTTCTTTAGTGTAACTTCCGTTATCTATCTCTGTTTCTTCCTTTATTTTAAATTCTCTATATCACTTATCTTACTCTTACAGATTATTTTTAGAGCAACCTCATGGTCCTCTACTATTTCTTTTACCTTCTCTCCGTAATAAGTTTTTCTATCACGGATCCTCGAAATATATGAATTACTTCCTACAGTCAGAGTCCATGTCGTTTGGACTCTTTCAGGGTCGAAATTTATAGAATATGATAAAAGTCTGTGACAGTGTCGAAAACCTTCTCCTTTACCAAAGTGTCTCTATTACTGATAACAAAAGTTACTCTTTGATTTATCTTACAAATAGTATTTGTGTTGTGGACGCCTAGTACCATGTGGATCTCAAAGTTTGTGTTTCTCGAGTATCCCTATTAAATAGACTCAGGTTCCGGTTGTGATCCCTCTTCCGGACCGTTAAATTGAGTGAAACTACGGTCTACTTTCTAGTCTCGAAGAAGGGTATAGGAGACTAAAGGGACAAGGAGAATGGGACTCCACACGGAGGGTGGGGAACCCTCGTCGACCAATTTGACCTGTGTCCTGATCTGTATACTCATGAACGAGAGTCCTTCCGTCTTCTTCCTTCGTAGATTTTGTATTTTTGGTGTACGATAATTTTATTTTTTACTATATCTGTTTACGACTGATTTTCTTTCTACGATATCGATTTGGTTATATTCCAGTTTAGGAATGTTTGTAATGATCTCTGTTATTCTCAGTGACTTGTCACCAACTTTTTCAAGTCAAGTGGTCATTCTACATAGGTAAGATTTGGACAGTCTTATTTAGTCCATTTTTGAATTATTTGATGTCCCTCTCTGTCTGTTTAAGGGGTGGTATTGACGTCTAAAATCGTTGAATAAAATTAATAAATATGTAGTTCATCTAAAATTTGTAGTGGTTCCTATCTCCTTTAAACTTAGTGTGTCCTTTGTTGGAACTGGACTACATTTATTAATTATTATGAAGAGTTTAGACCTCTTGTGACAAAAATTTCCGTGTACCGTGTAATATTTTTACAACCCGTAATGTGGTATACAGTCCAAAGTAAGTTAAAGTTTTTCAGATTTTCGTCTATAATTCGATCCTTTATTAGTGTTTCTGCTCAGGTCATGAAAACTTTTAATTTCAATATTTATTGTTAAACAATTTTAAAAACTCTTTCTTTATTATTATCTTTAATTTCTAATTAATTAGTACTCTATCTTTACTTTTATTATAGATAGTCTTGAACACTCTACTCTAATTTCGTGAAAACTGTTTATGAATATCACGGATTTACGGATATTGTCTTTTCTTTTTCTGTACTTCTGTTTACTAGATTCTTAGATTGAATTCTTGAACTTTTTCGATCTCCACTGCAACAACTTTTACTGGCTCACCCCTCGAGGTCACGAGGTAGTAAGATCGTCGATAACGTGATCACTTTTGACAGCCCTAGTTGAACGTCTCTTGAGACCCTATGTCAGTCGTTAAATGTTGTTGGTCCTCTTTCGGATCACTTCTTTGAATCGCGTGATCCCATTCTCTCACGATACTTTAAAATTTAACGAGCGAACGGTAGGAGGTGGGGGTCCAGTTGTCCCCCGTGTTTCTATGACGTGTAGACCACGTCCAACGATCACGGTGTCCCTTATTGTGTTTGGAATGAGAGTTTCACGACACTAACACACAAAAGTCGACAGACAGATGAAGATCCCCTGAGGAGAGGAACCTTCTCTTCTTAGATCCTTGGTGTACAAGATCTAAGAGGAAGGGGTACACCAAGGTCCAATCTCAAAAAGTTACTCTTTAAAATTTCCTTTTCACTTCTCTCCGGTAATGACAATCGTCGGTATCTTCCGTCTAAATACTCGTTGGCGTTCCGTATATCGAAGAGTCTTAAGACTTTCTCGGACGAAACGACGACGTCAACTCCGTTAACTCTCGAAACGGTGTCTAGAACTCTTTTCGACGTCAAGGGGTTTCTTGTAAATTCTGGGTGTTTGAAACCCCTACAAAGAAACTAGAAGACCGAAGTCGGAAGAACTAGGAGGGAAAAGTTTGAGACGAGTGTGAATCCTTTCGTGGTCAAATAGAGGAGTCAGGGGACAACAACAAATCAGTGAGTCAACACAGACTGAGAAAACACTGGGGTACCTAATATCAGGTGTCTCTAGGAGACAGGTACCCTAAAAGGTCCGTTCTTATGACCTCACCCAACGGTAAAGGAGGAGGTCCCGTAGAAGGGTTGGGTTCCTAGTTTGTCGCAGAGGACGTAGAGGACAAACCGTCCGTCTAAGAAATGACGATTCGGTGTCCCTTTCGGGGAAGTCAGGGAACTAAGTATATTGTTAAGTTCATTGAGACTAAAGGTCTGGTTTAGGACTGACTATGTCTACCCTTTCTTAGGTTTACTTTATCTAAACCCTTCACTTCTAGTTCTAAATCAAAACCTGTACTTAACAAACTCTATAGAAAAACGTCACTACATATCATCTCAACGTATAAGAATAAATCTCCAGTCCTCGTTCCAGATCGCACTTCTATATTTACCCTCTCAACAACCGTGCACCTATTATATATGTCCATACGGAGACACACTTCAGTAATCCCTTCAACCACACCTGTCTCTTCTCATTTCAAGACACCTGGTTGAAGACCCTGTGGGTTGTGATTTTCTAGTCCAGTTTCTACTCCTTGCTCCTTTCCTCTGTTCCTTTCTATCTGGTTCCCCACTCACTATTTGGTCCTCTCATACCACAAAATCTTCCGTTCAAACCTTTGACAAAAAACCCTCCTCCCTCGCTTATTGATACAGTTTAAGACGACTGTCCAGTTAGCTCTACTAACTCTTTACTTGTAGTCAATACGAATGATTTTCATACCTTTGACTTCTTTTCATATTTCAACCCTCTCTTCCTCCTAGTATGAAAGATAGTAGTGGTTTTAGTTGTCAATAAATACAAGTAAAAAGATACATTCAGAAATTAAAAATATATCGACCTTAAATACATCGATGTATTAAAAGATAGAACGAAAAGTAAATGAACCTTCTAAAAAGTAACAATAATGTTTAAATAACGATTTTAATAAAATTACCATGTAATATAAGAAACTCCTTTACATTGTATACAATTGACAAAAAAGTCACAACCTGTAAATTAAACAAATGTTAAAAGATAAAATATTTATCGAGACGTTTTAAAGAAACGTTTTTCGAAATAGTCGTCAAAATATACTGAAGGAGTCCCATCTAATACTTTTAGAATCGGTGAGAAAGTTTATTTACTTATAAAAATCTCGAGACAAAACCCGAAAACCTTTAATTGAGTAATTCGTAATGAAAAGTGTCCTGGGTACGGGAAAAGGGACCTAGACTTCAACTTTCGAAAGGGAAAAGGACGATAAGTCAAGTCAAGTCAAGTCAGTGTGTCAGTACAGACTGAGACGCTGGGGTACCTAACGTCGTCCGGTCCGAAGGGACAGGTAGTGGTCGAGGGTCTCGAACGTGTTTGAATACAGGTAACTCAGTCACTACGGTAGGTTGGTAGAGTAGGAGACAGCAGGGGAAGAGGAGGTCGGCAGTTAGAAAGGGCCGTAGTTCCAGAAAAGGTTACTCAGTCAAGAAGCGTACTCCACCGGTTCATCACCTAGAAGTCGAAGTCGTAGTCAGGAAGGTTACTTATAAGTCCTGGCTAGAGGAAATCTTACCTGACCAACCTACAGGAACGTCAGGTTCCCTGAGAGTTCTCAGAAGGGGTTGTGGTGTCAAGTTTTCGTAGTTAAGAAGACACGAGTCGAAAGAAGTGTCAGGTTGAAGTGTAGGTATGTACTGATACCCTTTTTGGTCTCGGAGCTGATCTGTCTGGAAACAACCGTTTCATTACAGAGACGAAAAATTATACGACAAATCCAACCAGTATCGAAAAGAAGGTTCCTCGTTTATAGAATATTTAAATACCGACGTCTAAAACCTCGGGTTCTTTTATTTCAGACAGTGACAAAGGTAACAAGGGGATAGATAAACGGTACTACACTACGGTACTAGAATCAAAAGACCTATGACACAAAATTCGGTTGAAAAAAAAAAAAAAAAAAAAATGGTAAAGGACGATAATTTAAGATTATCAACGAGTCAAATAAAAAGTTTTCTTTCTTTCCAACCGTACCTAAAATATCCCTAGTATCCATACCCTAGGTTTATATGTAAGTAAATGAATGGCTTTGTTACTTTTTCTCCTTTCCCTGTCCCAGTACCCGATTCTTTGTTCTCCTTACTGGACGGTACTTACCGTGTTGTTCAACCCCAACTAAAATCGAAACTAGAGGTCTCATCAGAAAAAAGACTTTGGAGGTCCCGGAGGGGTACTTCGTGTCGGTAGAGACGGAGGTCTGTACCGATACTCATCTCTGAACCCTTCCTTGGATACCTAATAAGGACACTTAGTGGCTTGGTACGACTCCGAGTAAGCGACTCCAAAATGACAACTAAAACTCCAGTAGACAACCAAAACGAATGGGATGTATATAATTATAAAGAAGAGTACTATTATCATAGAGTTAATAGAAAAGGACTTGGTCAAAATTAGGTGTACTAAATCTACCACAACTGAGGGATGGGGGGTCGGACAATCCCTGAGTACTGGGGTACTCCCAATAGATGGGGTACCAGTGTCACTAACAAAGTATCACAACCCTTCGGGTCACAACTCCTATTACGTTCGGATTCCGAAGTTCGGAAACTGACAAACCTAGTGTTATTTGACACCTTTTAAGACTTTCTCTACCCTTATGGTCTGGAGGACTGGACGGAGAACTCTTTGGATATACGTCCAGTCCTTCTTTGTCAATCTTGACCTGTACCTTGTTGTCTGATCTAGGTTTATCCTTTTCCTCATGCAGTTCCGACATATAACAGTGGGACGAATAAATTGAAGATACGTCTCATGTAGTACTCTTTGTGACCCGACCTTCTTCGTGTTCGACCTTAGTTCTAACGGTCCTCTTTATAGTTATTGGAGTCTATACGTCTACTGTGGTACGAATACCGTCTTTCACTTCTCCTTGATTTTTCGGAGAACTCCTTTCACTTTCTCCTCTCACTTTTTCAACCGAATTTCGAGTTGTAAGTCTTTTACTTCTAGTACCGTAGGCCAGGGTAGTGAAGTACCCTTTATCTACCCCTTTGTGACCTTTGTCACAGTCTGAAATAAAAAACCCCGAGGTTTTAGTGACGTCTACCACTGACGTCGGTACTTTAATTTTCTACGAATGAGGAACCTTCTTTCCAATACTGGTTGGATCTCTCGTATAAGTTTTCGTCTCTGTAATGAAACGGCTGATTCCAGGCAGATCAGTTCCGATTACAAAAAGGTCATCAGTGTATACCTACACTCTCAACCTGACACTTCTTTTGACTCACGGCTTCTTAGCTACGAAAACTTGACACCACAACCTCTTCTGAGAACTCTCAGGGAACCTGACGTTCCTCTAGGTTGGTCAGGTAAAACTTCCTCTAGTCGGGACCCTAAAGAAACCTTCCTGACTACGATTTCGACTTTGAGGTCATGAAACCGGTGGAGTACGCTTCTCAACTGAGTGACCTTTTCTGAAACTACGATCCTCCCTAACCCCCGTCCTCTTCCCCTGCTGTCTCCTACTCTACCGACCTATCGTAGTGACTGAGCTACCTGCACTCAGACTCACTTGAGGCCCTCAACCACTACCTGTCCCTCCGGACCGCACGACGCTAAGTACCCCAGCGTTTCTCAGTCTGTACTGACTCGTTGACTTTACTTGACTTGACTTACGAAGACCCCAAGGAACACCTCTCTAGAACGGAAGAATCTCTTTTTATGTCTCTTCGTGGAAGAGTCTCTTTTTATGTTGGTGATTTACTCTCTTGTTCGTTCTCTTTTTGTCTATTCCGGTTTTCTTCTACTGTCAATTCTGTAAACGTCCACCTGTACTCAAAAGTTCTGACTTTAGATTCTTGAAGTATCGGTATATCTGGTCAAACGACTCTTTGTCACAGGAGACCACTTGACAAGGTAGAGTCAGAATTTTTTTCCTTTACTATTTAGATTAGCGTCCATCCTCGTTTTAAAAGTATGACTCTACAACGATAAAGTTATAGATCTAAGGGGAACTCTTGTCCGTGGATATCAGTCCAAAAGAACATTGAAAACTTTCTTATATTAAAGGGACTTTGATGGTTTCTTAATAAAAAGTTTAATATATTCGAAAGCAACGATTAACGGTGGGGTTCAAACACCTAAAAATCCAAAACTTCTCTGATACACAACGTCACACAAGTTTCAAACTTTACACAAGTTCTTCAAGAGATATAAAAGACAGAATTGTTCACGGTGGGTTGGGAGGTTCGACAGGTACAGATTGGTGTTCAAATCTGTAAAGGAGAAGAAGGTAAAAGTAGACAGTCGGTAGTACCTCCAGATAGAGGCTTTACAAAAAAATCATAAAGGTACAGTCAACGGTGACACATCAAGTCTCGTCGTAAGAGTCAAGAGTAGAATGTAGTCTTGGTGGACCCCTTGAATTTTCATATCATTACGGGTCTTTGGTGGGCGTCTATAAGAGTTGTATAAAAGTCGTAGATGATAAATTTCGGAGTTACAATGTAAACAACACGTACACAAGGACATGTTTATGGGTGATTGTGAGAAATTCAATTGGTGGTAAAATAGTAGATAAATAAAATAGAAATGGTTCTACTCGTCAAAAACTTACCCCGTTAGTAATTTTGTCCTTAGACATCAAAGGTTTCGAGAGGTCGACTGGGACACTAAGCTGATCTCAACTCCTGGGGACCCAAACCCTAGGAATAGTAGAAAAATCCTGATACTTTTATCATAGAATTCGACAGTGGAACTGAGAAGGTCAGACCAAAGAATAGCTAGACAGGAGGCGGTTAGACAGACAGGTAAAGGTATCCCTAGTAAGTCACTTTGACCACAGTCCTCTTGGTTAGACTAAAGTAGTGAGGATACTAACACTCGGAAGACAGAGATTGGGGGTCCGTACCGAACTTTGAGTTGGAGTACCAACCGAAGGGTAGAGGGTAGAGGAGTCATAGTAGAGGACACTGAAACGGGAGGGTCAAACGAGATATCGTCATGGTTTGATGACGATAAACTATGAGGTTTCCTCTTTATAGAGTTGAGTTAACACTTTGAGGTAAAAGAACTTACAGTCTACTTAAGCAAGATATTGACTTTTCACACACTGAAGGTACTGAGATATTTGCGTCCTGATTCCATTAAATTTATCGTCAATATATCATATAAAACAGTACTTTTATTAGAGGTGTGTTATAACATAATGTAGAGATGTCATTGTGATTGGTTCTTACTACTTACTACAATTAATAAGGGTATCTTTGGTGTAAAAATGTCTCCACACACTAATTCCTCGGGAGAGGAGTGTTTCCGGATAATAGGTGTCAGAAGTTTATTTTTTATATATAAAATTTTAAAGGTTGGTTGAAGATAAAAAGTCGTATATGAGAAATTTCGGAATTCTTATGAAAACGACACGCACCCAAGGACATATCAGTTTGTGGAAGATTGTGACAATTCAATTGGCGTTAAAATAGAAGGTAAATAAAATAGAGATCGGCCTACTCGTCAAAAATTTAACCCACTAGTAATTTTCATAATACTTAGTAGGATGGAGAAAGATTTACAACATGAATAATAGTAAGTATGAAATTGTTTATGTACTCAATTATAAAGAGAAGAAACAGTAAATAGGTTCTTGACAATTAGGGAGTGAGAAATAACAGTGGAAATAATCGTCAATCATGTTTTTTTCATCAAACATCGATGAAAAGTGTTTTGTTGTCGGAGTATAATATTCGCACGTACACATACATGACTGTCTGTTTTTTTACAGATTGTCTCTACACTGACGACCCGAACATCGATTGGAGTCCGGTGGCCAAATCACTACAAAGACATGTGATGGGAATGTCCTCCCACTCGGGTCAGGTCGGAGTCACTTTAATTTCAGGTATTTTACGGTATCTAGAGACCGTACCTATGGTCTTATCGGGTCTTCACTGGGATTCTAAGACAATGTCTATTTGACTTATCTCAGTGGACCCCTGAGAGTGACTCGACGGACCTACACTACGCGGTGACACTGCTGTCACCCAAAGGAGGTCAGTTCTCCGCCCCGATGTGGACCGTTGACCGAAAGGATTCGTTGTCTGGAGATGTGGCATGACCGGACATGAGTTCACCAGGAAAAGGACGGTGACTGGTACGGGAAGGAGCTTGGCTATTGGAACGGATAGAGAACTATTTATTTAAGTCAAGTCAAGTCAGCGAGTCAGCACAGGCTGAAACGCTGGGGTACTTGGCGTCGTGCGGTCCGAAGGGACAGGTAGTGGTTGAGGACCTCAAGTGAGTCTGAGTGCAGGTAGTTCAGTCACTACGGTAGGTCGGTAGAGTAGAAGACAGCAGGGGAAGAGGAGGACGGAGGTTAGAAAGGGTCGTAGTTCCAGAAAAGTTTACTCAGTCGAGAAATGTAGTCCACCGGCTTCATAACCTCAAAGTCGAAGTTGTAGTCAGGAAGGTTACTTGTGGGTCCTGACTAGAGGAAATCCTACCTGACCAACCTAGAGGAACGTCAGGTTCCCTGAGAGTTCTCAGAAGAGGTTGTGGTGTCAAGTTTTCGTAGTTAAGAAGCCGCGAGTCGAAAGAAATATCAGGGTGAGAGTGTAGGTATGTACTGGTGACTTTTTTGGTATCGGAACTGATTTGCCTGGAAACAACCGTTTCATTACAGAGACTAAAAATTGTACGACAGATCAAACCAGTATTGAAAGGAAGGTTCCTTATTCACAGAAAATTAAAGTACCGACGTTAGTGGTAGACGTCACTAAAACCTCGGGTCTTTTTATTTCAGTCGGTGACTATTTATTCTTTCCACTCGTTGACCCTTTCGACCCAGGGAGGGGACCTTACATGGGACACCGGACAGGGTCGTGAGGGATCCCATTCTGTAATCTCTTTACACGAGAAAAAGGATTGGGAACGATACGTTCAACGTAATTTTTGTGGTCACTCTACTTGAGGCAGGACTCGGGTTATTGTACTATCCGAAAGTCACAGTTGACACTTAAGACCTTTGACTCTTAGGTTTCACAATGGACAAAAATAATACTGTGATGCCACGGGGGTACAATAGGATATGGGTAAGGAACGGGTAAGATAAGGGAGATGTTAGGGATGGAGGCAACCGGTGGACCTTTTGAAAACGACCCTGAAGTTCTAGACAGACACGCCTTGAATGAGAATAGGGGACCGGATGTATGTTTCGTCTCTCTTTGTAGTGGGCGAGGAGACACATTAGTTTTATCGGTGTTTGGATCCGTCAAAGTCATGGCCCCGTAACCTGACTGGGTGGGACCCTCGGTCTCTAAATGTCCATAAATAAAAGATACATGTCAATGAAAAATTTTAATGTATTCATTATACGGTACTATTTTTACACTTTCACAGTTTTTCCTTTTATACTGGGTGTGTGTTCGCGAAAGATTGTAAAACAACCATAAAAAAGTCTTAAACTATCTTTACCGGACTACATCATGGTCAAAGAACTTTGGATGAAATTTTATCCGTCTGTACCATCTGTCCTTAGTTCTGGTAGGGGTTCTTTTTCTTTACGTTTTTTCGTTTTGCCGACAGACTCCTCCGGAATGTTTATCGACACTTTTCTTCCCTTCGTTTTTCGTTTCCTCTTTTCCTTTCTATATGGGTAAACTTACGTCTCAAGGTTTCTTATCGTTCCTCTCTATTCTTTCGGAAGGATTCGTTAGCTACGTTTCTCTATCTCCTTTTGTTATCTTACCCTTTCTGATCTCTAGAGAAGTTCTTTCTCTATGGTTCCCTTGTAAAGTACGTTTCTACCCGAGTTATTCCTGTCTTTGCCATTCCTGGGTTGTCTTCCTCTACTATAATTTTTCTCCACCGTTCTTATGTGTCTTCTTGACATGTTTTTTCTAGAAGTACTGGGTTTATTAGTACTACCATACTAGTGAGTGGATCTCGGTCTGTAGGACCTTACACTTCAGTTCACCGGGAATCCTTCGTAGTGATACTTGTTTCAACCACCTCCACTACCTTAAGGTCAACTCGATAAAGTTTAGGATTTTCTACTACGACACTTTGATGACGTGAGTTATACGGTCGTTTAAACCTTTTGAGTCACCGGTTCCTGACCTTTTCCAGTCAAAGGTAAGGTTAGGCTTTCTTTCCGTTACGGTTTCTTACGAGTTTGATGACGTGTTAACGTGAGTAGAGTGTACGATCATTTCATTACGAGTTTTAAGAGGTTCGGTCCGAAGTCGTTATACACTTGGCACTTGAAGGTCTACAAGTTCGACCAAAATCTTTTCCGTCTCCTTGGTCTCTAGTTTAACGGTTGTAGACGACCTAGTAGCTTTTTCGTTCTCTCAAGGATTTTGTGTAGATAAAGACGAAATAACTGATACGGTTTCGGAAACTGATACACCTAGTGTTATTTGACACCTTTTAAGACTTTCTCTACCCTTATGGTCTGGTGGACTGGACGGAGAACTCTTTGGACATACGTACAGTCCTTCGTTGTCAATCTTGACCTGTACCTTGTTGTCTGACCAAGGTTTATCCTTTTCCTCATGTAGTTCCGACATATAACAGTGGGACGAATAAATTGAAGATACGTCTCATGTAGTACTCTTTGAGACCCGACCTCCTTCGTGTTCGATCTGAGTTCTAACGACCCTCTCTATAGTTATTGGAGTCTATACGTCTACTGTGGTGGGAATACCGTCTTTCACTTCTTCTTGATTTCTCGGAGAACTACTTTCACCTTCTTCTCTCACTTTTTCAACCGAATTTTGAGTTGTAAGTCTTTTACTTCTAGTACCGTAGACCAGGGTAGTGAAGTACCGTTTATCTACCCCTTTGTCACCGACTGAAATAAAAAGACCCGAGGTTTTAGTGATGTCTACCACTGACATCGGTACTTTAATTTTCTACGAATGAGGAACCTCCTTTTCAATACTGGTTGGATCTGTCGTATAAGTTTTCGTCTCTGTAATGAAGCAGTTGGTTCCAGACAGATCAGTTCCGATACCAAAAAGGTCCAGTGCATACCTACACTCTCAACCTGATATTTCTTTAACTCACGTCTTCTTAACTACGAAGACTTGACACCACAACCTCTTCTGAGAACTCTCAGGGAACCTGACGTTCCTCTAGGTTAGTCAGGTAGGATTTCCTCTAGTCAGGACCCACAAGTGACCTTCCTGACTACAACTTCGACTTTGAGGTTATGAGACCGGTGGAGTACGCTTCTCGACTGAGTAAACTTTTCTGGGACTACGACCCTTTCTAACTTCCGTCTTCCTCTTCCCCTGCTGTCTCTTACTTTACCAACCTACCGTAGTGACTGAGTTACCTGTACCCAAACCCAGCTGAGACCCTCGACCACCTGTCCCTTCGGACCACACGACACTAAGTACCCCAACGTCCTCAGTCTGTACTGACTCACTGACTTGACTTGACTACCACTTTCACTTTCACTTTCACTTTCACTTTCACTTCAGCGAGTCAGCACAGGCTGAGAAACGCTGGGGTACCTGACATCGGGGGGTCCGAGGAGGTAGGTACCGTAAAAGGTCCGTCCTTATGACCTCACCCAAAGGTAAAGGAAGAGGTCCCCTAGAAGGGTTGGGTCCCTAACTTGGGTCCAGAGGGCGCAACGTCCGTCTGCGAAATCGGAGACTCGGTGGTCCAAAAAAAATGGTTGACTCGATGTTCCCTTCAGCTTAACTACCATCGAGTGACAAAAATAAAAAAGTAAATGAATTAAGTACTGTAATTTCTAAATTTTATCCACATCATCACTTGGAGTAAAAGAAAAACACAGAAAGGATAAATGTATAAATACAAATAAAAAGATACTTCATGTAAAGAGAAATAATTATCAAACATCCTTCAGGAATAAATCACTCATATAGTTGAGAAATAGTCGATACATTTATGATGAATTTAACATTTATAAATTTAACTAAATATTAAAATAAAAAATTTTAAATTGAAATATTAAATTTCAAAATATTCAAATTTAAGTTTTTAACATAAAAAATTAAATTTTTAAATTTCAAAATTTAAAGAATTATTAAAGATGGAACTATAGTATGAATTCTTTGTAGAAAGAGGTAGGGTTAAAAACTGTGAAAAGGGATTTTTATTAAGGTACAAATATAACCTTAATTTGAATAAAATTAGAAATAGAATCATACCAAAGGAGGAAAGAAGGAAAGGAGAAAAGTAAGGAGATCGTCTACAGAAAGTCCGTGGGTAAGACAAGTCCGTCAGTTAGAGAACCACGATTCCTTCATCGCTATATGTTTGTACTCTATCAAGGATAGACAGAAGTACCTCAATTGTAAGATTATTCTTTTTATCTATATTTCCGTTTTAGGTTTATTATATCTAATATTACAGTGTCTCCCTATTCAAGATATTTTTTATAATCCTCCCCATAACTATAACTTACTTCACCCCCCACACAGTATATTTATTCGGTTTCTCTCAGCGACATATAATCGAGAATCCAACGAACAAAGAAGTAACGTCCTACTCTAGATAATCGGGTTTTCGGGTGACCGTGGTTTGAGTTCGAAAATAATGTGAGTTAATAAAATTTATATCGGGTTTCTTTGTCTAAAAATTGGTGACTGTCGGTAACTGTCTGACACGGGTTGTAGACAATCGAAATGTCGGCATCGATATCCGTATCCGATATTTCTGGAGTTCGTCTACAGTTGAAGTGTTGAGGGACTGGGTCTGTGGGCGGATACGACGCCTTACTGTAGTAGACCTGAGTATTTGGGGCTAGACTAGGGTGAGAGGGGATGAAAGGAGGGGAAGACTCGTCACTAGGGACATGGTATCGGTGACCTGTCAAATACTGGCACTTCCTGAAGGAGTACTCCGTGAGAACAGTTTCCCCATAGATAATTGATTCCGAAAACACACAATAACCGTGGAACACGAGTGTAGAAAAAGTAACTAATCGGGCGTCTAGGGACTTTGGGAGACATCTCACGATAAAATAATTGTCAATCCCTCTGGTTCCTTCTAGAGTGGTACCTCCCTCGTAATTTGTCTCTGGTCCCTATCGAGACCCCCTTCCAAAGTCCAATCTCCCGTCTCATTCAGTTCTCCCGGCGTCCGTCGTGTCTCATTCACGGTTATACGACCTTGTGTGTAGGATAAGACAAATAAGTCGGTCCAAAGAAAGGAGGACACGTAAAGTTTTCGTAAAAATAATAAAGGTTTTCAGGATTCATAGAAACTAAATAAAGACCAGAAAGTAAGACAAGGAAGTGAAAACTCAGAATTCGGTTACGTCGCAGTAAGGTTCTACTCGTCAATGTATAATGAATAACAAAAGGAAGACTACTTACAGAACCTTTTATAGTTCTTATACACAAAGGTCTATACGAAATTTTATCATAGACGATCAAAATTTTAGTCTTTAAGTTAACCTCAGAAGTAGACTTAACGTACTTTGATGTTAAAATTAACGTTAGAAATGTAACACCCCAAAGACTGGTCTTTGTAACTTACCTAAAATTTAAAATTTTTACAGTGATTCATTTTAAGACATTAAAAGAAGTATATTCATTCAGTGATGTAAATAAAATTTCACATAAGTATACGTAAAACACAATACTGACGATAACTTTTAAATTTAAAATCCAAAAATAATATAAAAATTATCCAATAACGATCATATATCTTTTCGATTAACGAAAAATATAAACAACTAAAATATTAGTCCGTGAAATTAATTTAGCGAATGATTTTGGTTACTAAAAAAACACAAAGGAAGATTTTATCAGTGTAGTAAACGTTTAACTATTAAAGTGAGTAAAAAAGTGAATGTGGTAAATAAGACAACAGAAGGATAACCCAACGCAATCGATTTAATCTCCGAAAGGAAAATTTAATATCTCAGAAACATACATAAGTGACTAAAAAGATAGTTTCCAACCATATATAAAAAATTCTACAAATCTAAAACATTTCAAGTCCCTATATGGAAAAGTCACCCTATTCTATATCAGACAAAGAAAATAAATACTCCTCTACCTTTAAAATCCTGTGTGTCTCCGTTTGTCTCAAGTCGGTTACCCAAAACAAGGAGACAAGGGAGAGTTCATCCTCAGAGGTCTTTGGGGACGTGACGGTGTTGAGGATCCGTCCACTCTGTGAACTTATCAGACTTGGGACCCCGACTGTTCCGGGTACCCCTCTCCTACTACACGAGCCTCCCAAAATGAGTCTGGACTCGGAGGTCACCCCCTTTATCCATTACCAAGAACGTTTCCCATCCCCAATTCTGTGGATGGAATGAACCGCAAACAATGTTAGTTACTTGGATGTAACTGTGTGGTAAGAGTAGGTTTCAGGCACCAAATGTAATTCCAAGTAAGAACTACATGTAAGACACCCAAAACTATTAACATATATTACTACAGATGGTGACGTCATAGTATGTCTCATCAAAGTGACGGGATTTTGGGGGATGGGAGACGGACAAGTAGGGAGGGAGAGAGGATTGGGGACCGTTGGTGACTAGAAAAATGAGATAGATCAAATTAAAATCTTATCTTATCAAAATCTTACCAAAATAGAAAAGGTTGTACAGTATATCAACTTAAGTACGTTATGCATCGGAAAAGTCCAGTAGAAGAAAGTGAACCATTATATGTAAATTCAAAGAAGGTACAGAAAAATATCGAACTATCGCGTAAAGAAAATCGTGGTTCACCATACGGTAACATGTCCACAAGGTGCCAAACGAATAAGTAAGTGGACGACTCCCTGTAGAACGAACGAAAGTTCAAAACTGTTAATACTTAGTTCGACAATATTTTTAGGTACGCGATAAACAACCATACCTGTATTTAAAAGTTGAGAGAACCCATTTATGGTTCCTCAAGTCAACGACCTGACACACCATTCTCTTACAAATCAAAACATTCTTTGATGATATCACAGTAGTTTCACCGACATAGCAAAACGTAAGGGTGGTCATTACTTACTCTCTCTCAAGGACAATAAGGTGTAGGAGTGATTGTAAACTATAACAGACACAAGACCTAAAACCGGTAGGATTATCCACACATCGTCATAGAGTAACAACAAAGTTAAATGTTAAGGTATTACTGTTTACCTCTTGTACAAAAAAAAAAAAAAAAAAAAGGGTAGACATATAGAAGGACTCACTTCACAGATAAGTCCAGAAAACAGGTAAAAAAATTTAGTCCAACAAACAAAATAATGATAATTCAAAATTCTCAAGAAACATAAAACCAATCGTCAGAAAATATTCTAGAACACCGGACAGACATCGAACAGAAGGGTAAGGGAACTGACTGAAGGAAAAATAATTGTACGACCACGGTTGTTAATCGATCGTATCATGTGACTTGTTAGAGAAGTGACCCAAAACGGATGTAAGACCCCTATTGACAAGAGAGCTGACGTATTTGTCAAGACATACTCCCAAGACTAATGCTCATGTCCAAACCCCTACACAATAACCCGAAAGGTCCACCGGCGATCATCATTTCTTGGACCGACGGTTACGTCCTTTGTATTCTCTGTGCGCAAACTAGGGACCCACCCCTCTTCCCGTACCGTTGGGTGAGGTCATAAGAACGGACCTCTTAGGGTACCTCCCGATGTCAGGTATCCAAGTGTTTCTCAACTTATGTTGACTTCGTTGAATCGTAATTGTGTCCGTAGGACTCAAATTGAACCAAGATGTCAGTACAGACTGAGTCAGGTACCCCAGCGTTTCTCAGTCTATGTTGACTTGTTGACTTGTTGTCAAGTACGTACTCCACACAATGGAGTTATTTAATGAATTACGGAGACAAGAGTCATGGGAGGCATCGTTTACCTCTAGTTTGGTTGTGAGTAGGATCCCACCGACAGTCCTACACAAAACGACACGAGTCAACACAGACTGAGACACACTGGGGTACTTGACATCAGGTGGTCCGAGGAGACAGGTACCCTAAAAAGGTCCGACAGTCCTATCTTACTCGGTTAAGGTCAACCCTTAAACCGTGTCAACTACCCTGTATCTTTTAAGAGGTTTTCACAATAATACCCACGATACATAACACTACAGAAAAAAAAAAGACGGAAATCACAGAATTAATGATTCAAAATGAGAATCTTTATGTAAGAGAAAAATCTTATACTCACTAAAGTCCTTACCAATACTTTCAAGATAGATGTCAGTGGAACCACCGTCAGTCGTAAGATGACAAGACTCTCGAGACAAGTTTCCAAAACCTCCAGGGAAGACAAAAAACAAGGAAAATTTCCCCTTAAATTTCCCCGAAGGGAATACCGACTCCACCATTTTTAGACGGACGTCACGTCCTCTGAACCCAAGGTAGGGACCCAGTCCTTCTAGGGGACCTCTTCCCTTACCATTGGGTGAGGTCATAAGAACGGACCTTTTAAGGTACCTGTCTCCTCGGACCGTCCGATACCAGATGTCCCAGCGTTTCTCAGTCTGTGCTGAGAGTGATTGACTCGATTTCACTTTAAATTTACCTAATAATTAAACCCGTCGAACTATTGTGTTCAACAAACAATGGTGATCTGTAAAGAGAGTGGATTGGGGTACCCGTTGTGTATGTCACTAAACACGAATTAATCAAGACGGGTTATTTTATTCCCGAAGTGACATAACGATAGATTGAAAAGTATATTACTATTATTAATGAAGGTAAATAACTAATAAATGACTTTACGACTGCGACACGATTCGTGAAACGTATATATGTAATAGGTAATTACATACATATAACAATAGTGTAGGTGAACTATTTGTCTTTTTAACTCTGAATCAATTAACCGAACAGTGGAAGTAGGTCAACGACTGTGCCTCAACCCTAAACTGCTAAACTGTCACTGGGATACTACACCGAGTCTGCCATTTCGCAGTCGGACGTTACGTCTCTGGACCCAAACTAGGGACCCAACCCTTCTAGGGGACCTCTTCCTTTACCGTTGGGTGAGGTCATGAGAACGGATCTTTTACAGTACCTACCTCCTCGGATCACCCGATACCAGGTACCCCAGTGTTTCTCAGCCTGTGCTGACTCGATGAAGTGATACTACGGTGATACACGTATGGTGGTGGTCTATGGCTGAACTCTAAAGTTTAGTAACGAGGTTTTGGTCGACCCATTCCTTTTGAAGTCTTTCGCTTTCACTTTCAGTGAGTCAGTACAGGCTGAGAAACACTGGGGCGCCTGATGTCAGGTACCTTAAGAGGTCAGGTCTTATGACCTCACTCGTCGGAAAGGAAAGAGATCTCGTAGAAGGGTTGGGTCCTTAGCTTGTCCCCAGAGGACGTAACGTCCGCTAAGAAATGGTCGACTCGATAGTCCCTTCGGACTCCTTTTGAAACCCGCCACCAAATTTCTTTAGGTCGAAAGACCCACGGGGTGGGGGTGGGATCTGGACGACTTAGTCCATCAGCTGAAAGACGGGGAATCACTTGAATAGCATAGGGGTGTTTGCAAAATGTGAATAGTCTCCTTTCTTTGGAAGGTCTAGGACCTTCCTCTCTTGTCTACAGTCCTTCATTTCAACACACCCGAATAACCATCTTGATTTACTCAAATATAGGTTGATACTTGTTTCCGACGGTTTGAGATTCCCTTTTGAATGTATTATACAAAAGAAAGGGGTCTCAAGAGACCAAACAAAAAAGACTTAGACAAAGACACCGTTATACCGATATGAAAAATCTCCAAAAGGAAATACGATCAATACGGAGAAAGGGTCTAGATCAATATCTTCCCCCACTTTTCTTTCAGTTGTAATTGATAAGAAAAACTCTTTGGTCGGTCATTGAGTCCAAAACTACTGAAACTCCCATTTCCAGTTTCACTCACAAATTATCCAGAAAGAACTATTGTCGTATAAGAAATTTTATTTTCGGATTGTGGAGTCACACTCTCCATCTACCCAAAACCAAGTTGGTCTGTTCTACCTATTCAAAAGAGAAACTGTAGACATCTTTAATTCAATAGAAGTAGTACAACAATATTTCAACAATCAAGTAGTCAACAATATTTTTATTTTGTTATCCAAATCCCAAACCGTTTGATTCTTGACAAGTACAATAAAGGATACCAATATTAATAATAACAATATTTAATATCGATCATTCTTTACAACTTATCTTATTCACTTTTTGTTCAGAAAAAAAAAAAAAAACTCCTTTGACGTCACGTCTAAACCTTACCTTTAGGGTCACTGCATAAGGATGAAGTTTACAGACGATTTCTATCTATTAATGTTAGGTGAAATAAAACACAGTAAATCTATAAACGCGGAGGAAGTGGGACGTATATTTTCCTAAACAAGTTTAGGACCCCGCGAACCTCAGAAGTCCCTCTCGGACAGTCACACTACCTAGAAGGATAAGACTGTCCTCGAGGATAGACGACCTGCTATAAAACCTAGTCCAGGAACCCCTTTCCTGGGAAACAAGGGTTACTTCCAGTGTCACTAATAATGACCCGTCACCCTGTAGTAAGACAATAACATTCAGTGACCTCAGTTTACTTTTAAAGGATCTTTATCATTGACACGACACGAACCGACTAGGTCTTAAGGGAGCTCAAGAGGTAAGTCCACATTTACTCCGTGAGTCGTCTCTTATTGGGAAAAGACGTTTCGTCGGAACCCGTCGGACAGACCTCCAACGATATCGCTCCTGCCTACCTAAGTGAAACTGCATTACACGAGACTCAAAGGTCTCCCTTGACACGAAAGACGAGGGAAACTTTTACAATTAAGTCGAAGCCACCCACATAAACGTTAAACCGACCCTTTCCGGTGACCTTCTGTCCAGTTTATTACCTTATTTGTGAAGACCGACTTTACGGGAAGGAAAGGAAAGGTAGACCGACTGAGAAGGAATGAAATTTGAGGTTCCTTCGTACTAAAGAATGACGTGACATTAATATGACGTCGTGGTGAGGACATAGATTGGTTAGAGCTCGGGGTAGTCAAGAACAGAAACCTTAGTGAGTCAAGAAGGGTGAAAACGGGTAAGGGTGACAGACCGAAGATTGACGGTAATAGAGAGTAGACTAAACAAAGTTAATGGAACAGGGAATATGAACAGGACGTTAGGGCAGAGATGGGAACTTTTAGATTAATATAGTGTTGGAATAAATTCAGAGACTGTACGTCGAACCCGAAGAGTCCTCCCTGCCACCATTTCTTAGACGGCCGGTTACGTCTTCTGTGTTCTCTGTGTCGAAAATAGGGACTTAGTCCTTCTAAGGGACCTCATCTTTTACCGTATGTGAGGTCATAAGAACGGACCTTTTAAGGTACCTGTCTCCTCGGGCCGTCCGATGTCAGGTACCCCCACATTTCTTGACCTGTACTACCTTGTGTGTGCGTATGTGCGTGGAACGTTTTTTGACCTTTTAGGTCTACTTGGGTTGTTTGATTCTATTTTGTCTTTTATTGTTCGTACGTCTTAGAACGGTAGATCTATATTGTCGAGAATTGTAAATTGACGTCTTTAATGATCTTAAATAAAAGATAAATGTGTGTATATTAAAAAAGATTTCATCTTAATCTGACATTTATGACCCAAAATTGTACGAAAAAAAAAAAGGTTGTACCGTTGTATAACATTTGTTTATCCTGTCCTCCTTCTCTTGGTTCGTACCGAAAGAACTGGATTCTCTTTGGTAAAAACCGAATTTGGTCAAAAGTTAGATTCGGATCGGTGTTCCCAACGGAAACTTGTCAAGAGTTCCAATTGTAAAGAGTTCTAATTCGTAGAATTCCCTTGTTTGTTGATGACAGTCCGTTTTCTTCAATGTTGTCGTTTCTATTAGACAATGAGGACGAGTCAACGAGTCACCGTAGACTGAGACACTCTGGGGTACCAAACATCGGGTGGTCCTCTTCAGGTACCTTAAGAGATCCGTTCTTATGACCTCACCCAACGGTAAGGGAAGAGGTCTCCTCAAAGAGTTGGGTCCCTGACTTGGGGTCATAGACTAGTAAACAATTTCTGAGGGTCAAGACTAATCGTCATTTCTAATTGGACTTCACGAGTTGGTGGTCTAGTTGACTTTGGATTATGTACCACTACAGTTGTAAAAGACTGGGATCACTGGAGTTAGGTGATTTCAGACTTGAGTCACCTGGTTGATTCAGGGAAGTACTTATACGTACATGCGAATCGAAGTTTGAAGGGGATAAAACGACAACCTCTCTGCAACGAAACCTTTTCTCGGGACCACAGGAGAAATGAACGACGTTCATTATTATTTAGGAAGGAAGAGGACTAGAATCAACACAGAAACCCAAACTGTGGATGGTTGTCCGTTTAGGTAAAAAACCCATTTTTACGGTGTCGAATAATGGGATATTTACCTGAAATAGATGTAACAAGATAAACAAAGTAGTATTCATATTTAATAACAAATATATTCGTTACGGTGGTAACAAAATAAGAATAAGATAAAAAAGTGAAACATTGATTGTGACATTTAATATAGGAATAAATCTTTAGTAACGACGACAACAACGACGATTCAGCGAAGTCAGCACAGGATGAGACACGTTGGGGTATCTACCGTCGGGTGGTCCGAGGCGGCAGGGACCCTAAGAGGTCCGTTCTTATGACCTCACCCAACGGTAAAGGAAGAGGTTACGTACTTTCATTTTTCACTTTCACTTCAACGAGTCAGTACAGCCTTAGAAGTGCTAGGGTACCTGACGTCGGGTGGTCCGAGGAGACAGGTACCCTAAAAGGTCCGTTCTCATGACCTCACCCCACGGTAACGGATAATGTATAAGAATTTATTAAGAAACCGTGTTTATAAAGATGAGTATCTTAACAACTCCATTCCTATATATACAAATATATATAAGAAAAAGACCATATTATACACTACATATAAAAGTCAAATGTTGGTGTACATATTTAATAAATACTTTCACATATAAAATTATTAAAATCCTGAAGGTACGTACTGAAGAAGTTAAAATCCGGAAACTAAAACGAGGTCGAGAGGTGATCAACAGTTTGTAGAAATATATATAAAAATTTGTAAGTTATGATTACGGTACCGAAGTGTGGTGACACTTTGGTTCGTCTTAGGACACCCTGAGAGGGTCCATGTTTCAGGGGTACAGGGGGTAAAGAACAAACATCTTTTTTTTTTATTCTAAATCAGAGGATCCGGAAGAGACTCAAGGTTTCTCGTCTCAGTTG
The DNA here is from genome assembly GCA_006410555.1 of Capra ibex. Classification (NCBI taxonomy): domain Eukaryota; kingdom Metazoa; phylum Chordata; class Mammalia; order Artiodactyla; family Bovidae; genus Capra; species Capra ibex. The sequence continues at coordinate 49,850,449 of SJYO01052474.1, read as the reverse complement.
ATCAATGATTATTCCCTTTCCTCCTTTTTCTCTTTACTTCCTTTTCGTCAGTTCTTTGTTGTCAAGTTACTACTTTCTCAGAATCAAGGAGGACTTCCTATATGTATTATTAGACTGTACATAGAAGTTCAACAAGACGTCCTTGTTTCTGAAAGGATGGGTCCTCCTCCTAACATCATATAGGGGACTGACCAACCTTGGTCTTCTAACGACCAATCCTAAGGACTTTGTGGTGGGACAATGGAGTGGTCGTTGTTTAGTCTTCTTCCAGGTATTCGACTAGTGGATATTAGGGGAGGGGATTGTTGCAGAAATTTTGGGAACGACTTTCAGTTCCTCTGAAGCCCAGAAAACTCGTACTCGACGAACAAGAGGAACGAACCACGGACGGTATTTGTGCCATGAAACGAACCAACGAACGATTCAGCGAAGTCAACACAGACTGAGACACGCTGGGGTCTCTGCCGTCGGTTGGTCCGAGGAGGCAGGGACCCTAAGAGGTCCGTTCTTGTGATTTCACCAAACGGTAAAGGAAGAGGTTACGTACTTTCACTTTTCACTTTCACTTCAGCGAGTCAGCGCAGGCTGAGAATTGCTGGGGTACCTGACGTCGGGTGGTCCGAGGAGGCAGGTACCCTAAAAGGTCCGTTCTCATGACCTCACCCCACGAAGTGGTGTTGCACCACCGTCATTTAACCGGACCGACACTCTATCCGTTCACCTAGGTTCAAGTCAACCATTATTGCTATATAGACGTAAACAGTAAAACAATATAAGTATGTTTTTTCCGTTGAACCGTCGGATACTTTAGGGACTCGGAGATTTGTTGGGGAATTCTACTACGTACAGAAGATTGCTAGACTATAAACCAAATGACACCCATAATATTCATTTGTTAAAACAGGACGGACTTAGAAACTCCCGAAAAGGAAACTAGAAATATTAAAATCACGGACCACGTATTTTATTTATAAACAACTCACTTACTTATTTTTACGAAACGATCCTACAACTCATCTACTACCACCTCCACCACTATGAGGTCCATACGAAAGTTAATAATATAGATCTTTACTATTCGAGAACTTGGACGAAGGTGTTCTGAAAGAACGGGAGGAAACGTTCGCGTCCTTTCTAAAGAAAATTCAAACTTAGACGAAAAGAGAGTAACAAAGGGGGAACAAAGAGAAGGTCCTTGTGGGAACCTACAGAAAGTAAGGATAGAGGAGAATTGAAACAAAACTGAAGAATAGGAAAGAAAACCGTAAGATCTCCGAAGAGTTTGGACGGGAAGGTCATTGACTACCCTAAAAAGACGTGGTACTTAACCAGAAAAAAACCAACGGTCACGGCGTTTACAACAGAATTGTCGAGGAAAGGGGTACTACCGAGGAAAGTACTGTAGAAGAAGGAAGGGAGAGGGACGGAAAAACAAATACTACGACGAATACGACAGAATGTAGAAACGTACTGTGATTTTGTAAAGGAACTTTATAGAAAAAAGACAAGTAACTCCTCATAAAAGAATCTCTGTAGAAAAAGAAGACTCGGAAGGTCTACAATAAAAAAAAAGGAACCATATTTAATACGAAGACGTCAAGGTTTAATGAACTACCTAAAGAAGAAAAAGAGTTTTTTTATCGGTCTAAAGAAAAGTCTAAACTACGAATCTTAGTCTATGTCATTTACTTACTGAGAATAAGGACGAGAGACGAGTCGTATACTACTCGGTTATTACGTACACACGATTCAGTGAAGCCAACACAGGCTGAGAAACAATGAGATACCTGATATCGGACGGTCCGAAGAGACAAGTACCCTAAGAGGTCCGGTGTTATGACCTCACTCAACGGTACGGGAGGAGGTCCCCTAGAAGGGTCGGGTCCCTAACTGGGGTGTAGAGAATACAGAGGACGTAACCGTCCGTCTAAGAAATGGTGATCGTAGTGGACCCTTCGTGTCTGGTTATTAGTTGTTGGAAATAAAGTAAACGTCCGGTCCAGTTGTACGCGTTTGTCGAGGTCCGGTTGAGGTTTAAAGACTACCCAGAAATAGGTTCCCTTCAGTAGGGAGAGAAAGTTAACGGACTAAGAAATCCTCAGAATTAATACCATCAATCGTGTATATGGGAGGTGTGTATGGTGTGGGTGTATACACGTATACGTTTACGTGTGGTGTGTGTGTGTGTGTTTATATATGGTGTATATGTGTGACGTATAGTGTGTATGTACAAGTGAGTAATACAGTTTGTGTATGGTACGTTGTGTAGCGTGTACGGTGAGTAATCTGTCTGATGTACGAGTATGTACGGCGTGTGTATATGACGTGTGGAGTGTACGGTGTATGTATGTGTGTGTGGTGTGTTGAGGGTGGTTGAGGGTTGTACCAGGTAATACTCCCCTGAAGAGAGACGAGTATGTTGGTTGAGGAAGGAGTGAGTACCCTGGCGTGTACCGTAATATGGAACTCAGAAGAGGATGGAGGACGGGTCAAAAGGGGAATCGGAACATAAGAAAGATCTCTCATCAATCACCCCATTTCTCAGGTAAGGGACAAACAGATTCGGGTCGTCGTATATTCCTACTCGAATCGAGTCCGGTGTCCGTTACGCAGACAGAGTGTAAACAACTGTCAGACACAAAATACACCTCGTCTCTCGAGAAACCGAACCACACAGAGTTACGTCGAGGTAAACGAAGTATTCATCATAGAAAAGGAGAAACTAAGACTATAATCTGACAGACAGTCACTTCCAAAAGTTATTATTGCTCTCAAAAGTAAAAAAAGGGTGTGCAAAATTTCACTCTTTACCCTGTCCAACATGACTTCTGACAACAGGTCCTTATTAGAGTTCAACTTTCAGGTAGATCTAAAAACGTATTCTTTTCTGTCTGTTTTAGACAGACCGTCGTCACACTCTTACGTAAACCTTAGGAGTAATTTCTTAGTCCATATCTTATATGTAAATAAATCGTTCCAGGGTCGACATACTTTTTTGGAAAAGAACAAAGGGTATTATAAAGACTTTGAAGAATTGTCACGTATGTCTGTTTTATAGTAATAGGTTCCTATTGCACAATAGTGAAAAAAGAATCCCGTTTAGAAAAGATCCAGTGGACGACGAATTGTATCGATACTTGTCAGTCGTACGATTGGTAGACTGAGGTAAGAGGATTCAGTACTCTCTCTTTTACCTAAACGTCGTTTAATACGGTCCGTAGTCGTAGATTTATTTTACCTCTCAGGGGAGAAGACGGGAGGGGACTCTATACGTCCCCACCCCTCCCACAAACGAATGGGTCGTGTAGACGAGACTCCCGGAAAGAAGAGTGAGATCGGGAGACTGTTGGTCGCTTTAATGGAAGGGTAAAAGGTGAGTAACACGTTTGTAGGAGAAGTCAATAACCCAAAACTCGTGAGTAAGTGAGGACCGTAACAGTGGTGTACGGTGCTCGAGACCAATTTGAATGTCTTGTTTGGGGTAAGGGGTGGTAGGAGACGAGACACGACTAGGACCTGGGGAAAAGAGGTTCGGTCATCCTACTCCTTTTCGTACCCTAAGTTCCAGTTTGTTTGGATCTAAGGTTAATTCGTGGAACGTAGATGACTCGTGAAACAACTCGTGCACTGAAGGGTAACGATTTTCCCTCCATTGACACAGGGGAACTGAAACGTACAGAGTACCGTAATATCTCTCTTACACACCTCTTACACGTACACTCACTTCATTCCAGTGTAGACGTTACACGGACCTATAATAGAGGTAAAACGTTTTCTCCTTTAGAGTCTTCCTACGTTACTGAAAAGGGCTCCAACATTCCGGCACTTCACCGTCTCAACCCATGAAACGTGAGACCTAAGTAATCCGATGTCGATGAAGGGGAGACCAAGGGTCTAAGTGTTTGTGCCTCCAAGTCGTTTCTATGGATGTTTGTGAGATAAGATAGGGTCAGATATCAGTAAGATGTTTGAGGTCTTGAGGGGTCTCAGAAGTAGAATCTAGATCCTCACAGGAATTAATACCTTTTCGATAAAGATTGTGAAAAACTTGGAGACTCTGAACGTACTCCATAAGTCCCTGATTCCTTACCTATTAAAGTCTAGTCGGGTTAGGGTCTTTTGTTAGGAGATTGTGTCTCCAGAAGTCCACGCCAGATCCCTGTGGCTTCCAGGGAACTTTGTAAAAACCCTCCCCCCAGGACGTTTCAGTTTTGATAAAAATATTTTCACGACTTTACAATAAACGAAAAAGTGAGAAGAAGAAAGTACACCACAAAAGGTCTTCAATGTACTATGGACGGAGACTAAGAGACTGTGGTCCGTCCATAGGTTGCTGACTTGAGTCAAGACTGTGAACGACGGTCTCAACCATACCTGTAGTGTCTAATTCTTAAGTCAGGGTGTTCTGACGGGTAAAGTCTGCGCATGGCGTTTACCCCTCGGTCCACTGGGTGTGAAGACGAGCCGACCGATGTCTAAACCCTCAAGGATGTTGGAAGGGACGGGGAAAACTGTTAAGTAATCTTGTTGAGTTTTTTGTGTTCTATTGGGAAATGAATGTAGGTGGTCAAATAATGTCTCGGATGTTGAGTCCTTTGTCTTCTCTACGTGTCCCGTCCCACGTCACACGTGTGGACCCGAGGTATGGGAGAAATCCTTGTACGGGAAGTGGTGAAACTATTCAAGTGGTTGGTCCCTCGAAGAATTTGGGGTAAATCCTCTAAGCTACCTACAAAGTAATGTAAGTAATGCAATGTAATTTAGTAACCAGTAACAACTAACTTGAGTTAGAGGTCAGGGAGGTCTTGAGTCCCCACCTCGACTTTCAAGGGTGGGAGATTAGTGTCCAAACCAAGGAGACCGTTGGTCGAGGTACGACTTCGATAGACCCCGGGAGGTTCTCAGTGGAGTAATCATATTTACGTCCATGTCAACCTTCCCCGAAGAATCCTTATTGCTTTTCACGAAGAGAGTGGAGATAGTGAGTCCTTTAAGGTCCTTCAAATCCTTGAGACTCGGTTCCACCCTGTTTCCAGTTATATAGATAAAGGATGATATGATGTGTACATATCGACTGCCTACTTCTTTGGTTCGTTAGCAAAAATACAAAGCGTTTTTTATCAATGAAAGGTATTACATACATTAAAGACAAATATAAAATAATAAAAATAAATTTTATTTACCTATTTTTATAAAAAATTAAAGAGTCAAAAAGATTTTAGCATTTATGAAGATCTCTATTTAATTGAGTGCATCTGTGTTCAAAAAAACCTCGGAGTTATAATAAAATTTCACACATTTGATTTTTTAAATTTTGAAGACGAGATTTTACACTACGGACTTATTAAGAGTCGATCTAAACGAGTAGGTAACACAAATAAGGATACAAATATGAGAGGATTTTCCGGTGTCACTGTGTAAATCTTCCGGTCCCCTAAGGTCTCGGAAATTGGTTCACCCTCCCGTCCGTAAACTGTGTAAACTACCCCTTCAGGTTCAAGAGGTACGTCCCACACAAGACTATTTTTACAGAAACCAAGGTTTCGGGTGTGAAAGACCTACTCGTGAGACTAATGAGAGACAAGGGACTACTTATTGACGAGTCTATTGGTAATATCTGAGACGTCAGGGTCCTAAACTTTCATTAAAGAAGGATTCTACTCTGGGACTCTTGGGACACCCCGGAGACCCCTATGTAGAGTAAACCCCTGTACTGAGTAAGTCTCGTCGGAACCAGGTTTACCAAGGATATGTTACTGACAGAGACTCCAAAGGTTTTGAGAGTAAACCTAAGAAAAAGAGAAGTCGACGAAGAGTTTAGGAGTCCAAAAAGTATGAGAGAATATAGAGGGACAACAGATTGAACGAAAGTCTTTTCTTTAGACTCTTTAAGTAAATATGACTTCATATACTTTTTACTTTCACAATCAACGAATCAGTACAGGCTGAGAAACACTGGGGTACCTGACATCGGGTGGTCCGATGTCAGACAGACACCCTAAGAGGTCCGTTATTATGACCTCACCCAACGGTAAGGGAAGAGGTCCCCTAGAAGGGTTGGGTCCCTGACTTGAGATCAGAGGACGCAGAGGACGTAACCGTCCTTCTAAGAAATGGTGAGTCGATGGACTCTTAGGGTACACTCACTATTCATAACGATATATAGAAGAGGGACCTTAAAAATATAAAATTGATTTACTTACACAGGACTGAATATCCTAAAATCTGTAATCTTACGCTATTTTACAAGAACCACCACCCCTAAAAGACTATAGATCATTTCGTGTGGTTCTTCCCGTAGTAGACCAGTGAGAGGGAGATTCTCTTCGTCGACGTCCGAGGACTTATGGGGCAGATCCGTCTTTCGTCTATTCTTATTACAGTGCAATCTCCCTCTCTCCCGAAGGGACCGTCGAGTCGACCACTTCTTAACGGACGTTACGTCCTCTGGGACCAAGTTAAGGACCCAACACTTCTAGGGGACCTCTTCCCTGTCCGATGGGTGAGGTCATAAGAACCCGAAGGTACCACCGAGTCTACCATTTCTTAGACGGACGTTACACCCTCTGGGACCAAGTTAAGGACCCAACCCTTCTGGGGACCTTCTCCCGTACCGATTGGTGAGGTCATAAGAACGGACCTCTTAACGGAACCTGTCTCTTCAGACCTCCCGATGTCAGGAACCCCAGCGTTTCTCAACCTATACTGATTCGTTGATTCGTGTGTGTGTGTTCCCCTCTCTTCCCTTAATTCTGGAATTCGACACTACGGGAGGAGGATCTCGTTCTGGGGGGTCATGACGAGACACAAGGGTCCTTAACACACCGTTCACACCTCTCCCTTCTTCACTTGACTGAAGTCGTAAAGTCACCCTTTCCCTTCTTTTCCCAACCCATCCCTATGGACACGTCATGAAAATTACCTAGGACCAATTTAGTACTGCAGATTGTAAACAAATTCTGAGTACATACTCTGTGTCATGAATCGTGAAAAGAAGGACTAGGTCATATTAAGTACACGACTGGAGTACTGTCTCCTCGAAGAAAGTAGAAACAAATTGTCAACTCCTATAACCTTGTCTTTCTTCAGTTCATTGGTGGAACATTCTATAGCGTTGTCTTTTGTCCACTCGGTTCTAAACTTGGTCTTTGGGACAGAGACGTTGGACGACAGTTATCTATACGAGTAAACGAGAAGAGTCTATTCCCAATTACATCCCTCTATCGCAAAACACCGTTACTAGTTGAAAGGGTTATTAGTTCATTCCACAGATGTCACAGCCCTCGGCACAATCCGTAATGACTGTTTTACCTCCGTGTCTGGGTCGGGGGAGAGGAGTAAGGTGTCCGTACCTGGGCCCTACTTCCTCAATCCGGAACATTAAGACTGAACAAAAAAGGAGAGGAGCCGGCTCAACTGACTTTTCCTTATAATTCCACGAATAACAAGAACTCTCCTCGTACTCTTCCGTGTTTCGGAAGACGTCGACACCAGTCTCTTATTAAGTAGTTCAATTAGTGACTGTAAACAAGTTCCTGAAATGTTTTCTCACAAGGTCCTACTCGTGTATCCGGCGTCGAACTCCGGTACCCTCCCTAACGATAGACTTCGGATAAACACTCCTTTTACAAATACCGTTTCCTCAAATGACTTAAATCCCGTATCTTTATTAATTTTATCAATATTCAATTTCTAAATTCTTTGCAACATTTCAATCGTATAAAATGATATCGAATATCTTCAATCCTTAAAAATCTCTGTGACATCGATCTTCGGAAAAATTCTCTATCACTCGAGTCCTACAATTCCCGTTTGTCCTAAATCCTTCTATTCATCATTTGACTCCTTACATCGTACTCAATGTCACATTAGTGTTCAATTGATATCCTGTGTAATCTCCTTCGTCTATTATCTACCATTCCGACTAAGACTCTCTTAGTGACTTCGTGCTTGAGACAAACTTCTCGTTGTTACTAAATACCTGTATTATTTAGACCCACTCCCCCTTAACTTTTACAGTTTGAAGACTGGATTACGAAAACATTTTCATATTTTCTTTTAGAACTTTATTTATCCGTCAGGTTCTTTTGACTCTCCGACGGAGTAAAAAGAGTGGTTGTGGTAGGTAGAGAAATCCAACTAAGGGACCGATGACCTCGACCTGAGAACGTGATGTCCCACACAACAAACGGTAGTAAAATATACAACCATTTATGGTATGTTAGTGAACAAAGGAGAGACCACCTATTTGTCGTTACGAAAACAATATTAGTAGAGTACCAAGTTCATTGTTATGAGAGGTGACTATCTTAAATCTCGTGCCAGAAGTTAGAGTTCATGCAAGAGACGACTTACTCCTGACTTCGTGCACAACACGACACGACACGAATCAACGAGTCAGTATAGACTAAGAAACGCTGGGGTACCTGACATCTGACGGTCCAAGGAGACAGGTGCCACTAAAAGATCCGTTTTTGTGACCTTATCCAACGGTACGCGAGGAGGCCCCATAGAAGGATAGGGTCCTTGACTTGACCCCAGAGGACGTAACACCCACCTAAGAAATGGTCGACTCGATGGTCCCTTCGTCTTCGTATACGATGTAAACATTTGATTGTGGACTTGTCGAGTTAGGACTTACGTTAAATGGGTGCAGATCGTGGAGTCGAGACCTCCGGTGGGTGTGGTAGGGAGGAAGAGGTCCAAAAGAGGGAGTAAGACTGACACCGAAGTGAGTTGAAAGAGAACCTCCGTATAAGATCCTAACGAAGGTGATTACGGTGAGGTTCAACTCATTGTTCTAATGGGTAGGGTCACGACGGGGATGGTCACCAGGAGGGTGTACCGACGAGGTCGTAGCCCCGTGACGACCCCGATGTTTCTACTCGGGTGGTCTCGAGACCTCATTGTCGCCTCTACTCCGATGGACGTCATCGTCTGCTGGAGGTTTGTGTCTCAGTAAGTCCGTCGAAGCGAAATTTCTGGGACGACACAGTTGTGTCGGAGGTGTGAGTAATGACTTTCACCTCCTCTCTGTCTGTCCCATTAGAATTCCCCTGTAAAAGTACTGAAGTCGAACCTTCACTGTGTTAGTGAAGACGAGTGTAAAATAACTTAACTTGTTTAATATTATGTACTGGGGTAGGACTCCCTTCTTAATAAAGACGATGTGTAAATTCTATTCCAGTGTGTCTTATAAGATATTCCGACGGACTGTTGAGGAACCACCTTCGAGGTTATTAAAAGACTGGGGAAATTTACGAAGTACCGTACTCGACGAACATTGGGTGAACGTGACCTAACCGACAGTTTTCACCCTAAAAGAACCCTCTTCCTGAAAGACCTGAGTGTAAGGGTACACGAATAGGGTGCTCTTTACAACTGGACCCTGTCGTAACGGAAATGTACGAACACGAAGAACTAAAATGATTTCATCCATAAGAAAGAAACGACAGAAAGGTCGTCAGACTTAATACTCCGGCTGTATATGGACACGAGACAAGACTTCGTAGTCGGTCCGTCTCTCCTTGAACGGTGTTGGCACTATCGGTCCGAGGAGAGTGAACAAAGGGGGTAGTCAAAAGGAGTTAATTAGAGGGAGGTCTGTCTCCTTTTACTGTTATTCTGAACAGTAAACACAAGTAGACATGTGTGTAGTGGGGAGTCATGAAAACGGACCCTTTAGGGTACCTGCCTCCTCGGAGCATCCGATGTCAGGTACTCCAACGATTCTCAGCCTGTGTTGACTCGTTGAAGTGAAAGTGCGTAACCTTTTCCTTTACCGTTGGGTGAGGTCGTAAGAACGGATCTCTTAGGGTCCCTGTCTCCTCGGACCACCCGAAGGCAGATACCCCAGCGTGTCTCAGCCTGTGCTGACTGCGCCGAATCGTCGTCGTCGTCGTCATGTGTGTAGAGACGACACTTAACACGACATGTCAAAGATACTTGTACGTTCACCAGAATGTAAGAAGTTTATTGCCATACAGGAGCAAGTAAACCGGGGACCAGAGACACCGTGAAGAACTACGTACCAATCTCAGTGACCGATCGGATGGAGGGTAGATCAGGGCTGGGGTCGAGACGAAATGAGGACTCCGACCAGTCTTGTCGAGTGACCTAGAACCTACCCCCTGTTGGGCCTCCTCGGGGTGAATCAGTCAAAACCTCGAGTACACAGTCAATTCTCCGTGGATGAAGAGAACCTCAAGTAGAAGGTCCCTGGGATAGTGGACACCCTTAAGACTCCGTCAGTACACCTACGACATTATACGTCTCCAGGAAGATGCCCTCCTCAAAGTACTGGTGAAGATTTCCCGCGGTAAGCCTCTTCCGTGACCGTGGGGTGAGGTCATGAGAACGGACCTTTCAGGGCACCTGCCTCCTCGGACCATCCGACGTCAGGTATCCCAACGACCCTCAGCCTGTGTTGACTCGTTGAAGCGAAAGTGAAAAGTGAAAGTACGTAACCTCTTCCTTCACCGTTGGGTGAGGTCACAAGAACGGTCCTCTTAGGGTCCCTGCCCCCTCGGACCACCCGACGGCAGGTACCCCAGCGTGTCTCAGCCTGTGCTGACTTCGCTGAGTCGTCTCGTCTTTCCCACGGTAACCTAACTTAGGTAAAGATAATCCGGAAATGTGGTCCTAAAGGTGTTGACGTCGGTTCGGGACTGTGNAGGGTCCCTGCCCCCTCGGACCACCCGACGGCAGGTACCCCAGCGTGTCTCAGCCTGTGTTGACTCGCTGAAGTGAAAGTGAGAAGTGAAAGTACGTGACCTCTTCCTTCACCGTTGGGTGAGGTCACAAGAACGGTCCTCTTAGGGTCCCTGCCCCCTCGGACCACCCGACGGTAGGTACCCCAGCGTGTCTCAGCCTGTGCTGACTTCGCTGAGTCGTCTCGTCTTTCCCACGGTAACCTAACTTAGGTAAAGATAATCCGGAAATGTGGTCCTAAAGGTGTTGACGTCGGTTCGGGACTGTGTATCGGGTTAAGGTCGTCGTAATAGTGATCAGAGAATTCTTGGGTGAGGACGATTCTTGGTACAAAGTACAATAGCGAGAACACACCAACACAGAACTTAGGACCGACCAAGACACCGGGTATGAACTCGTTACTTTACACCGTCTTCACTCTGTAGTTCGGACCCGGTATCCTTAGGAAGGTCGAAGATGGACAGGAGTACCTTGGGTCGACGGTGAGAGGTTCCTTCGAGACTTTTGTGGGAACACTTCTCCTCCACTTCTGTGACAGAATGTCAGGAACTATTCGAGGGTCACCAGGCAGACGTAGTTGTGTAGTCAGTGCGGTTAGTTCTGTAAGGATCGACTCAGGGTCTGAAATACCGCAGGTGTGACACCTGGAACAACACAGTACGAACTAAAGAACTGACAGTCTTTGTACTCCCTACAAAATTCAGTGATAGTAAACCATAATAAACGGTGGATCCTTAGTCACTGTCTTGTCTCCTGGGAACAAATACACTCGGTACAGGAAACCTCACAGGTCACCCAAACCACGGACCACACACCACGTGTCACCCAAACTCTAGGGTAAAGGGCTCCGAGAGTATAGACCTCCCTGGACCTTGCTCCGGACCCTCTCTCCTAACCGAAGGGTCGGTCACCCCTTTTAAAAGTAAAGGGTCAGTGTCTGCGACGTCAGAGGAGTCAAGGGTCTCAGTAAGTCCCTCGGGTCAAGACACGAGATCAGGACTTCGGAACTGGAGGAGTCTCTACACTTTTGTGTAGTGGATGTTAAAACGTAGAAACAAGAGGGATATAAGACGTCTCGAAGGGTCCATCGAGTCACCATTTCTTAGGGGGACGGTTACACCCTCTGGACCCAAACTCGGGGCCCAATCCTTCTAGAGGACTTCTTCCTTTGTTGTTGGGTGAGATCATAAGAACGGACCTTTCAGGGTACCTGTGTCCTCGGACCACCCGATATCAGGTACGGTGACTTTTCTTAGTCTGTACTGACTCGTTGATTCTTTGTTGTTATTATTGTCTGTAAGATGTCCTGAAGCCGAGGGTATCGGAAGGTCAGATTCCTAAAAGGAAAATAAAAACTGTGGACTTTCAAAGTGGAAGACGGAAATTCTATTCAATCATTAAAAAATTTTATATAGAAAAGAGAAGGTATTCAAAATTAAACCTCACCCCCATTTCCACCCAATGTTTCCTCCTTAAGGTCTCCAACGAGGTAGACTACAAAATTAGAGTGAAGGAATAGAGGAGAGATCTTATAAAAACCCGTAAACGAGGGATGTAGTGTCCTGACACAATCGTTTTGACACTTACACGATCGAGAAAATTTTCTACATTTAAGTAAGTCTTTTCACTCTGATATAGGAACCAAAGATCTACTATTTTAAGTATCAACACAAGATAACTAGGTGATCCTACCAAGACTGTTACCTTTAAGACAAAGGACACCCCTGGTCACTACCATCAATGACTAGTCCCTCCATGGAAAGAACGGGTCAGACCAGAAGAAAAATTGTCGGTGGCTTCTCGACACAGGAATTCTAGTGCTGGTGAGTATTAGGTGGAGGCGATGTCTATTGTCGATTACCTCAGTCCGACGAGTATACCTATACGAGGATCTATTACATCTCCAAATAAAGGGGGGAGTAAATATAAAATTATTTTGATCGTCTATCCTGAAGTTCGACATTGTAAGTCATTTTCCTAATTATATGACTTTACACCGGGAAACTGTCTACGAGTTTACTCATATTCCGATAGTTTTTCTTTTTTATTAATAGTTAGTCAGTCAAGTCAGTGAGTCAGCACAGACTGAGAAACACTGGGGTAATTGACGTCGTGTGATCCGGAGGGACAGGTAGTGGTTGAGGGCCTCAAATGAATTTGAGTAGGTCAACCACTACGGTAGGTCGGTAGAGTAGGAGACAGCAGGGGAAGAGGAGGACGGGGGTTAGGGAGGGTTGTAGTCCCGGAAAAGGTTACTCAGTCGAGAAGAGTACTCCACCGGTTTCATAACCTCAAAGTCGAAATCATAGTCAGAAAGGTCACTTGTGGGTTCTGACTAGAGGAAGTCTTACCTGACCAACCTAGAGGAACGTTAGGTTCCCTGAGAGTTCTCAGAAGAGGTTGGAGTGTCAAGTTTTCGTACCTTTGTCTTGAATCTACTAATGTATTCAGGAAACTCTTTACTTATTTCCTGGGTTAGTCTTGATTAATTAAGAGGAAGAATATAGGTATACGACAGAAGACCGAATATGTGAATTTTTGTAGAGACCAAGTCAACATGGAGACGAGTTTCTGAAGTCACTACTGGGTCACGGAATTAACTAAAGTGAGGTTGAAGATCTCGACCAGAACCCAGAGTCTACGAAGACGTTAGACCAGAATTGGATGAGAATCTTGTCACCATGAATTGGAACCCACGTAAAAACTTAGTGACCTCTCTAGATATTTAGCACCCACGGAAGAGTGTATATGTTGTAATATTACTTGTACGTACGATTAATATTGTAATACATATACGATAGTATGGGTAGTTGGTTGAAGTGACTACCTCAACTTAAAACTTCTCTAGTAAAATCGATGTCCCACTTTGTTCTGTAATATTCTGTTGTCTTTTTTTATGCCGTTCCTTACATTCACTTTTTCATCTAACCTCTTCAACCTCCCAAAGTCCACCCATAAGAACCGGAGTCTGTTAATTAATTTAATCACAATGAATTTATATATGTTATACAATCTTGAGGCCATCAAGACTCACTTTCCTCTTTTTCCTACATATTTTTGATACTTTGTTTTGTGGGTGGAACTGGAACCCATGTGTCATGTCACCCCATCTATTATATTTGTTCGTCAACATTGACTTCACCGTATTTCTTGTTGTGTTTTTAAGATTACCCCTTTACCTCTAGTCTACTACGCCGGTTACAAACACCTTTTTAATTATTATTACGACTCTACACCCAGGGTGGGGTCTCCACGACTAAATTGACCAGTCCTATCTTGATCCGTAGTTACGAAAACGTTTCAGGGGTAATTGACCTTACAAGTCGGTCACTGTTTCTCACACGGCATATCAGTATAGGTGTGAAGACCCGACTACACCCCGTTACCTTCGTTGTGACGGTCCTTCGGACCCGAGTTCAGAGTCTAAAGGACTCTTTTTTCGATTGTAAAGAACTCGTCCTAGACACAACCCGTAAAATACCTGTAGAAGAATCACAAAGAGTTGGGACTGACGTGTAATTTTAGTAGACTCTTGAAACTTTTCGATGATTACGGAACCAAACTTCGGTCTAGTTAATTTAGTTTTGAAACCATACTCAGTCCTGTACTAGAAAGAAAGAAAAACATTTACGAGAACGTCAACTAATAGACGTCCTACAACTCTTGGTGATCAAAACCTCGGGTACTCCACTAAGATCACGTATATAAAAATTTGGATGAGTGAGAAGACACCTCAAGGATGAGGGATCGGTTCGTTCGGATAAACGGACTTTTATGTTGACTCTTCTGGGTGTCCGGTTCCTCTCGAAGAGTTAATAGGTCGTAGTCCGGTCTATGTTTCTAGAAAGAGAATAACCGATCTCCTGAATGAAAGTTCGAAGGTCAATCAGAAACTCCGAGGTTAGACCCTTCATGTTTCTCGTGTAATCAGTGATTATCCATTAAGTACCACCAAAAGAGAGGAGAGAGATTTCCGTCCGGTAACATATAAAACAAATTCCTAGAACTCCTCTCCCGGTTTTATTGATTCTTATCAAGAAAGGTGTGTTTGAGTGATTTTAAAAGTCCAAACCAGTGTTTTATCGGAAAGATCCATAAAGTTCATCCTTTCCAAAATCTATGTCCCTTACTCTGAATTCTCCCGAGTCCCTTCAAAACCGGACTCAAGTAATTCGGTTTTTCGTGGACTCATCGATGTTTCGATCATGTCTACTAGAATCAAAGGGAACCGTGGTTTCGTCCGTCAAACGTCCTCGAGTGGTCCTGAGCTGTTTGAAGTTCTTAGAAACCTTTGTGGTCCTTTGAAAGATTCTTGAACGAATCTTCGATTACGACTATTAGAGGACGAACTGAAGAATACAAAAACGGCTTGACGGTGACCTCTTTCGTCAAAGAGAAAGAGTTAAGAGAAAGTCTGGAGTACAGACATGGGGAGTCACCGTCTTACACTAGACCTTCGTTTACCCTTTTTGTTAGGACCCTTTACTTCCGAAGAGGGGACGTTATGTTTCGTTTTAGACCTCTCTCCCTCTCTACTGTACCTTAATTGTTGTCTGTTAGTCCGTTTTACTTGAGTTCCATTCAGTTCTGTTCGAATAAACCCCCTTCTGAATCTCCTATTTTTTACGTTTATCTATTTTTTCTTTCTAGTTCTTTTGTAAAAAGAACTTTCACCTCAATACATCGGTCGTCCTTTCACGGAGACACACGAACGGGGCCGTTCCGAGTGTCTTACTGAAACAACACCGCTTAAACGGTCCCAGACACCAAATCAAGAATCGTATCGTCCAGATGTTTAATCCGAAGGTTAGACGTCGGTAGAGGGGGTCTGGAGTGTCAAGAGACTATTGTCAGAGAGACTCTCTGAATTCATCAGTAATCTTCCATCAAAGTACTAGTATATTAGTCTTGTTCTTAATCACCGACGAGAACCTCTGGGGAAGTTTGGGAGGATCTGTTCACACACAAATTATAGACGTGGGTGTGATCTGAAGACAAGGTGTCCCGGACCCCGTGAGAAAACAAGTGGCGCGTTAGGGACCGTGAATTGCATTCGGACTACGTACCATCGACAAGGTACTTGAAACTAGCTGACTTACCTATATATTAGCACCTGTATAGGACTCCTGTATAGGAACTAAGTTTCCTGTCTTGTGGTACGATCACTGGACTAAATCGTGCAGAGAGTAAACTGGTCATCATGTAAGGATCAAGATATCAAAGAGAGAAACATAATTTTATAAAGTCTAACAGTCAGAGAAATTTAGATATATAGACATACTTATATACACTATATATCTGTTTGTCTATATTATATATACGTATATATTGTATCATATTACATAGAAGTACGTAATATTTGATATAAAGACACATATCATCTTATATTGTTAATGATACGTTTAATATATGAAATACATATATAATATATATCAATATATATATGATATTACATATATAGATTATATATACGTACATAATAATGTACAATATAATAGTATAATGTATAAATCCCCTAACGTATGGTGACTTATGTGATATCGTTTCATTGATAAAGTCACCAAGATCTTCTGAAGCGGAAAAGGGTAACACCTGACCAATGTATTTAAATTGAAAATTTTCCTTTGGAAGAAAGGGAGAGAAAGTACAGACCCCGAACCCCGAAACACTTACGGGTAGTCCTAAAGGATACACGTCTACGACTCTACGAGATGATTTCCGTACGAGGAGTAGACGCGAGAAGGTCGTGTTGGACCCGTCCACAGAAGGTCTTTCAAGGTACAAGGGAAGACATCGACGGAAGGGACGTGACTGGACGTCCGTCTACTCTGGTTCGAGGAGTTACAGCGTAACTGATTAAGTACCCAACTACTAACTACCTCCTTCTAGTTTTGAATTTGAGATCTAACAATTCGACGACGACGACGACGACGATTCAGTGAAGTCAACACAGGTTGAGACACACTGGGGTATCTGTCGTCGGGTGGTCCGAGACGGTAGGGACCTTAAGAGGTCCGTTCTTGTGACCTCACCCAACGGTAAAGAAAGAGGTTACTTACTTTCACTTTTCACTTTCACTTCAGCGAATCAGCACAGGCTGGGAGTCGCTGGGGTACCTAACGTCGAGTGGTCCGAGGAGGCAGGTACCCTAAAAGGTCCGTCCTCATGACCTCACCCCACGGTAACGGAAGAGGTCTAACAATTCGATCCGACTGATTATTAAAAGACTTTTCGCCCATACCACTTCTCATAAGAAAGGGTGAAGGGACCGAAACGAATACGACACGAGAAATATACCTTAAGACAGTCAAGGAGGACGATGGGTGACGACTTAAGTCAAATTAAGAGAGATGAAAAGACCCTCTCCAAGTACTACAAGGTTCTTCGGAAGGATTTGTTGAGACAGGATGAAACAAGAGAATAAGATTATGTGATACACGTAAACCGATATGATCAGTCAGTAAAATCACGATTATTAACTACATAAGGTAATATAAAAGGACTTAAGGAGGTTGAAACATACACTATTATTTAAGAACTCTATTTCCTTATACAGTATACAACCCCTCACACTCATACGTAAAGAGGTGTCACGAATCGTCTCACAATCCTGGATATTTATAAAATATAAGTCAAAAGTAAATAAGTAAACAAGTAGGAACTTGTTTATACATAGTTTACTGACTACAACTTCGACTTCGAGGTTATGAAACCGGTGGACTACCCTTCTTGACTGAGTAACCTTTTCTGGGACTACAACCCTTTCTAACTTCCGTCCTCCTCTTCCCCTACTGTCTCCTACTGTACCAACCTACCATAGTGACTGAACTACCTTTACTCAAACTCGTTCGAGACTCTCAACCACTACCTGTTCCTTCGGACCATATGACGTCAGGTACCCCAGTGTTTTTTAGCCCGTACTGACTCACTGTCTTGACTTAACTGTGACTAGTCTACTGATGAGACACAGATCAAGGAAAAGACTCAAGAATATCTTGTATTTAGAAACGGGATATAAAGTCCCTCATATGTTATTTGTTATTTATTATTTGAGTTATGTATCCCTTTAATATCATATCATCTTATATTGTTAATGACACGTTTTGTTCCCTTTTATCTTGTCGTATTTCCTTCAGAGTCCTTAAGACCATAAATCCCGACTAAACAACAACAACAAGTCGACGGTTCAGTACAGACTGAGAAACGTTGGGGCACCTGACGTCGTCCGGTCCGAAGGGAATGGAGGGTCTCAAACGGGTTCAAGTACAGGTAACTTAACCACTACAGTAGATTGGTAGAACAAGAGAGAATGAGGGAAGAAGACGGAAGTTGCATCCCGACTACCCAACATAATTAATCTTCGGGTGTTCTTTGACCATAAACTCCTTTCTAGACTTCTTGTACTCCCTCACTCGGTGCGTCTGTAGACCCCTTTCTCGAGACATTCGACTTCCATATCGTATACGTTCCCGGGACTCCATCCTAACACACCCCGTAAAAAGTTCTTATTGAGACGAGTAAACACGACCTCGTCTCACTTACTCCCTCTACCGTCATCTTCTTCGGTCTCTCCATTACAATGGAAGTTCCGGAAACATTTCGTAAAACCTAAAATGACGACGACGATTCAGCGAACAGTACAGGCTGAGACACACTGGGGTATCTGCCGTGGGGTGGTCCGAGGGGGTAGGGACCCTAAGAGGTCCGTTCTTATGACCTCACCCAACGGTAAAGGAGGAGGTTACGTACTTTCACTTTCCCTTCAGTAAATCAGCACAGACTGAGCATCGTTGGGGGACCTGACGTCGGGTGGTCCGAGGAGGCAGGTACCCTAAAAGGTCCGTTCTCATGACCTCACCCCACGGTAACGGAAGAGGAAACCTAAAATGAGGACCATTTTTACCTTTAGCATCCTCCCTACACTTACTTTCTTAACGAACTAGAATAAAGATAAAGCTTTCCTGGAAGTTCTAACGTTTCAGTTCTCATGAGGTCTCTGGTCCTTTGAAAGAGAAATTTCCCAGTCTATCATTTATGAAGTCCGAAACACCCGGTATGTTGGACAGTTTAGACAAGTAAAGACATGGTAAAATCGTGTATTCATCGGTATCTGTTATACATCTGGTTACCTGACACAACATTATTTTGAACCAAATGTTTTTGTTTACCAAATGTCTCAAACTGAATACTTCGCATCAAACGGTGGGAACCGTACTTGATTTTCCTCTGTCGATATCTTTGTCCTTCTGGAAAGCCCTCCGATGACTTCATTAGAGACGTCCTCCACTACTTTCGAGTCTTGTCTCACCTTCGTTATCTCTACCGTTCTTCACCAACTTAATATTCCCAAAGGGTCCACCGAGTCACCATTTCTTATACGGTCACATCCTCTGTTTCCTCTGTGACAAAACTAGGGACCCAGCCCTTAGAGGGGATCTCCTCCTTTACCGTGGGGTAAGGTTATAAGAACGGACCTTTTAGGGTACCTGTCTCCTCGGACCTCCCAATGTCAGGTACACCAACGTTTCTCAGTCTATGTCGACTTATGTGTGTGTACGTGTGTGTGTGTGTGTGTGTAAATATATAATGTCGTCTACTAAAAGACTACTTAGCCTACACACCACATTCTTTTTCTCTCTACGGATCCTGCTGAAGAATAAACAAGATTCGCTGACGTTTCCACACGACCGTAGTTGACTCCGCACCTTTCGTCATGAACCTCTTCTCGTAAAAATCTGTACAGTCCATTCACCAACCGTTATGTTCAGCCTCGTAACCCTTGACCTAGCCGGGTTTTTCACACGATGTTTCTGAGTAAAATTTAGGTTTATCACTAACGAGCTTAAAACTCTGTTACTGGGTTAACATGCATTTCGATCCCTTAAGTCTTCGTAAGTTACTGTAATAATACCTCCTTTTTCAATTAGCATCTAGTACAGGTCAGAAACACATTGTTACCAGTGTGACATTGACGAGTTCTTTGTTATTCGGTTTCTTTCAACTCGATTTTCAGTGGCTTTCAACATTTTGAAGGTAATTAATAATTTTAATCTCTGTCCGTTGTTAAGAATTACAATTTTAGAAACCGACTCAAGTACATCTTACCTCGGTTACTATAGACTCGGTTTCTGTCCCAACGTGTCCCGTCTCGACGTCTCGGACAGACTTGTGATCCAGTGAGACGAGACCCTGAGGAGTCACGTGCCGGGGAACTTGTCTACGAACCACTGAGAGATTCGGGGAAATCGTCTTTTGCTGATGGATGTTGAGGTCCAAGGACCAAGAACTCAAGAATGTGACACCTCAATGATACCCCCTCCCGTACGTTTCTGAAAGGGTCCTGTGAGTGGGAGAATAATAGGAGTAGACCTTTTACCCTTATAAATAGAGTGTTCCGACCATATTCCAACTTTCTTTATAAAAATCTGGAGGACTTCCAAATACGAGTCTGAGTGGGAAGATAAATATTATTACAGTAACTTACGAAGACTTATAGTCCCTTTGTTTATGTTGCCGTCAAGTAAACTAGATTCATGGGGATTCAACTTACCTTATCCGACTGAATACTCAAGTATTTAAAATGAAAACGGTCCGTCACAAAATTACAAAAATTAGAAGTTTCTATAAGTCTTCCGAGGATTGAGATCCTGTCTCTATATAAGACGGATGACACTAAGGTCCGTAATTGGGGAGTCGCAGGATCAGGACTCTTTTTGTAGAGGGCGAGGTTTATCTTCAAGGACTCCTAATCTCTGAGACAGAGGGGTGGAGGGGGGTGGCGGGGGGGGCGGGATGGTAAACAACACTCCAATAGAGAGGTTGTAGACGAAGAAAATCATTCTTGAGTCGAAAACCAAGGTTATAGTGTACGAAACCCCTTTTGTTAGGGATCCTCACCCCGCACACTGAGGTCAGACTCGAGCAGTCATTAACACATAGAACGAGTATGACTAATCAAGTACACACTCGTATATCTAACAATCCAACCACTCCCCGTACATCCCCAAAGAATTCGTGACGACCCTTCCCACCGAAGGATGTAAAGAAGAGAGGAGTTGGTCCTTAACTTGGGTGTGAGGGACGTAACCTTTCGCTTCACGATTGGTGACCTGAAAGTCCCTTCAGGGAGAAAGGGGAGAAATTTTCTCAAAAGGAGAGGAAGGACACTCTCCTGAAGTGTACCGAACGGTACGAACGTGTAGACCTTACCGTCAAGAGACGACTAAGACTTATTTAGGCAAAAAAAGGACCTCTTTATTGAACGACAGATAGACAAAATTCAGTTGTTTTCTGTTTTCTTTTTTTACCGGTGGTTAAGTTCCTCTCTCCGGAGTCTTCTTAGATTTGAACGGTCATAGAAGTAGGTCCTGGACATCGTAAGTCTTGACACTCTTTTTTTTAAGACAATTCGGTGGGTCAGACACCAGTAGCAATACCGTCGGGTTCGTTTACTTATGTCGTAGGATGTTACTTCTACTTCTTGTTCCGACTTTCTTTACTGAAGATATTACGACCTCTGTCGTAGGAACCACCGTAAGGACTTAACGATTTCGTTTTAGTTCGGGTCCCGAATAAGATGACGACTTTAAACGAACTACTTTCGTTTTAACAGGGGAAAAAACGAAATAACAAAGTTTACATTGAATTTGTCAACTTGGTTTATGTAGTGACACAGGAACCATAGACGTTGATGGACACTACTGTATTAATCACGAATTATTATAAACAACTTTCTGATCTCCTTCCCTACTTTCTTATTCGGTGTTTGCCTTGACATCACACAACTAGTCCCTTCGGACCACTCCGTCGTTCGTTGTCTCCTCCCTTAGTTAGAATCATAGTGATAATCATGATGTAAGGTAACCGGTAAAAGGAAGGTATACCTGCTCCTCGGTCTATCATGGTAATAATTCGTTGTCTCGATTAACTCTTCCACTGGACATGAGTAATACTGTTTTCAACGAATTAGTCGTCTGTAGACTTCCACATTTTTTTAGGGGAGTTAAAGATGTTGACGTTTAAAGATTAATCTTCGTGTTCTGACGATCTTGGTCTAGTGAAGACTAGAGAATTCGGATAGACCTATCGAAGAAGTAAAATCTCAACTCTTTTGTCTTCCGAATCACTCCACTTCACGGAAAGGGTCACTACTACGGACTAGTCACATTACTAGTCCTCGTTTCCCTCTCTTGTTTTTCTTTGGGTTAAAGAGACTTCTTCTTTTTCTAAAAGACCCTATTCGTAAGTAAGGAAAATCAATCTAATAAGGGTCTCACTATTCCGTCATGGAAGAAAAGGACGAGTTCTCTTTGGTCAAAAGAAATGTTTGTATCTGGTGGAGAAGAGTCTCATCCCTTGTTACTACCGTATCACATCGGTGACACCCTTATTAGATTTACTTCCTGTACGTGAATAAGTCTACAATCGGTTAGTTTGTTGAAAATCACCTTAGTCACTCAGTATCTCATCACTTTAAAATATTGTAATTCATCTTTTCTTGTGTGTCTACAGTCTTTTTTTAGGAATTTGTTTTGGGAAATCAAGTCCTTTGTATGAATTGAGAATCCGTCACAAAACACAAGAATAATGTAAAATCTTTTTGAAACTGTAACACCGTTTTACTTTCTACTCCATCATTCTGTACGAGACTACGAGTCAACTCAGGTTGAGAAAGCTAGGGTATCTGACATGTGGTGGTCCGAGGAGACAGACACCTAAAGAGGTCCTTTTTTACGACCTCACCTCACGGTAAAGGAGGAGGTCCCCTAGAAGGGTTGGGTCCCTAACTTGGGAGTAGAAAATGCTGGACACAGAGAATGTAGAGGACGTAACCGTCCGTCGAAGAAATGGTGATCGCGGTGGATTCTTCTGTAACGCACGGTTCAACGACGTCAGCACAGGTTGAGACGGTAGGGTACCTGACATCGGACAGTCCGAGGAGACAGGTGCCCAAAGTGATCCGTTCTTATGACCTCACCCAACGGTACGGGAGGAGGTCCCCTAGAAGAGTCAGGTCTCTAGTTTGGGCTCAGAGAGTACAAAAGACGTAGTCCTCCGCCCAAGAAATGGTGATCTTGGTCGGTGGACCCTTCATCCTTCAGTAATTCATACAACATTTTTCTCCTTAGGACTCTTCAACTGTCGTTATTTTTCCGTGATCTATTATATTTCTTACTTACGAAACTTTGACGAGTTTCCTTTTCGTTGAAAATTCTCTGAAATCTTTGTGACTTTTCATCAAAATGTGACGATTAGTTTTAGTTTAGTTAGTAATCTTTTTCAAAAGTATCAAGAAGGTTTATGCCTTCTTATCCTGGTTCTATATGTTAACCACTCTCTTTTCCTGGTATCAAGGATTGTATACCTATCACAAGGACTTGTATTCTAGTCTTGATTACCTTCCATTAGTTATAAGTCTGTGTTTGTTTTACTTGAATCTTTAGTGAAATTAGACGTTTAGTTTTCTCGAATGAACCGTTTTTCGTCTTGACTATGTTGTCTAGTTATTTATCTATATTGGTCCATGTTCGTACTTATGAGCTCTCTTTTTTTTAGACTATTCGATATTCCCTTCTTTAAGGTCTGACTGAAATATGAAGAGACATTGTACTTTACGGTCCTCAGCTATCTCGTTGTAGAAACCGCTAAACTCAACACTTAAGTTGTAAAGGAGTGGATATAAAAATAAAACCCCTCCGTTCTCTTTCAGAAAAAGTGATTACGGTCCAAGAACTCTTAGGATAGGACTTCACCCTTGTTTTATTCGTGAGTTTGATGAGGTCTAACCTTCGAGATGGTTTTATTTCCTTGGTCCTTACCCCTTCGGTTGATAACTATTAGAAACTTTATAAGTTTATATCTTTATGAACGACTATTAATAACGTTCGTATCAGTGTTTCGTCTCCGTACATACTATTTATATATCAAAAATTTACTCCAAAATAATTTTACGAATCAGGTTACACACTTTTTACTTAGGTTATTTTAATTTATCTACGTAAATTATAATCATTGTGTATTTATTTTAAATTCGTTCAATTATTTACTTTCATCTTCCTAACACAAACACATACATTATAATTCGTGAGTTTGGACATAATTTCTATATAATTCTCTGAAATTCTTGGTTCATTGTCTTACGATTTTAAATATTTTATTTATTACTAATTTTCTATGACCCTCTTTCACTCTCTTTCATACTTTCAAAAATTGTCGCGAAAATCAATGAGTACTGTATCACTTCATGTATATACCTTTATGTCTTTTAGACTTCTACGATTGGTCTCTTTTAAGTCTTTCAATTCACGTTTCTTATATTTTTGATTTATATGTATACCTGTTACTGGTGTGATATATTTTTACCTTGAAACCGGGTGTTGGACGTCACTAGTTGAGTCCTTCGGTTGGATGATAGATATCGTCGGACAGACCTTTTGGTTTGCTATTGACGATATCACTAGACGGGGTTTGTCGGTCGAACACTAACTTTTGACTGTCGAAGGGATTACTTATTGGTACAGACGAAGGTTGAATCTTGGTTAACTTGTTTCGGTTTATACGTTACAATTGGTTAGTGTGTCTACGGTACGAAGATCAATCGGACGGATGGTAAAGGACACGGTTGTCGGAGGTTAGTTCCGTATGGACTTCAGAAAAAAAAGAGGTAATGTTTCGTGAGGGTGACAAAACGAATAGAAACTCACAGACGGTTGTGTTTACTGTTACTAACTGAGGGAACGATAACAATCGAGAATTATTTGTTGGTAACGAAAAAGAGTAAATCCACTAAAGAAAAATTAAAGGTGTTGAAATTAATAATAATTTACTTTACTTTACTTTTTAAATTCAGACTCTTTACTTTATAAAGGACGGTATAGTTATGTGTTCCTACAGTGTTAGTAGTCGTTAAGGTCGGGAGGTAACACTTCACAACTCAGGATTCCCGTAAGTCCTTCTTCTTATGGACGATAGACGCACGTAGAGTCAGTAATTCAACACGGGTTGAGAAACACTTGGGTACCTGACATCGGACGGTCCGAGGAGACAGGTCCCCTAAAAGGTCCGTTCTTGTGACCTTACCCAACGGTAAAGGAAGAGGTTGGACGATAGATTATCATTAGTCAAACGTCGGTCAGGGATACCACTCGGGGTTCCCTCGAGTCTTACACTTTTTGTGTCCTATGACCGGGGTCCTATTGACTCTCCTTATGCTTTCCTTACTAAAGTCGTTCGAGTCTGAGAACGTAGAAGGGGATGTACCTTTTCCCGATTTAAGGAATTGGACCCTATAGACTAAAAGAAATTAGTTGTTATTAGAAAACTACAATTCGGATGGACGAGAAACAACATTTTGAAAATATATTGGACTGAGAGGGGAAGTGGAGGAGTCTCGCCAAGAGAGTCCTAACGAACTCTAAGACAGAGACACGAACTTCAGGATTTTTGAGGGTGGTTTAGTTTGTATTGAGATTTGAATCCAACACTGATGAGAAAAATTCAACTGTACAGGATTAAAAATCATACATAATTTATAAAAAGTTTTCTCATCCTTAAGAAGATTTTTATAAGAGACTGACGTTCCGCTATGTTAATTAACACTTAATGTTTTACAATATCTTTTTATCAGTAGACTTTTAATTTCTATTTTTATTAGTTTTGGATATTTTACCAATAAAGTATCACTTTCTCCTTTATTTTTTCGTGATTTATAAACCTTTTATTTTGTTAATTAAGTACTTTATATACTTAAATCCCTTTTTAATATGTAGTCAAGTCAAGTCAAGTCAGCGAGTCAGCACAGACTGAGAAGCACTGTGGCACTTAACTTCGTGCGGTCCGGAGGGACAGGTAGTGGTTGAGGACCTCAAGTGAGTCTGAGTGCAGGTAGCTCAGTCACTACGGTAGGTCGGTAGAGTAGGAGACAACAGGGGAAGAGGAGGACGGGGGTTAGGGAGGGTCGTAGTCTCAGAAAAGGTTACTCAGTTGAGAAGAGTACTCCACCGGTTTCATGACCTCAAAGTCGAAAACGTAGTAAGAAAGGTTTCTTTAGGGTCCGACTAGAGGAAGTCTTACCTAACCAACCTAGAGGAACGTTAGGTTCCCTGAGAGTTCTCAGAAGAGGTTGTGGTGTCAAGTTTTCGTAGTTAAGAAGTCACGAGTCGAAAGAAGTGTCAGGTTGAGAGTATAGGTATGTACTGGTGACCTTTTTGGTATCGGAACTCATCTGCCTGGAAACAACCGTTTTATTACAGAGACCGAAAAGTTATACGACAGATCCAACGAGTATTTAAAAGAAGGTACCTCATTCACAGAAAATTAAAGTACCGACGTCAGTGGTAGACGTCACTAAAACCTCGGGGGGTTTTATTTCAGACTGTGACAAAGGTGACAAAGGGGTAGATGAACGGTACTTCACTACCCTGGTCTACGGTACTAGAAGTAAAAGACTTACAACTCGAAATTCGGTTGAAAAAGTGAGAGGCGAAAGTGAAAGTAGTTCTCTGAAAAATCAAGGAGAAGTGAAAGACGGTATTCCCACCACAGTAGACGTATAGACTCCAATAACTATAAAGAGGACCGTAGAACTAAGGTCGAATACGAAGAGGGTCGGGTCGCAAAGAGTACTATATGAAATGTATATCGAATTTATTCGTCTCACTGTTATATGTCGGAACTGCATGAGGAAAAGGATAAACCTTGGTCAGACAACAAGGTACAGGTCAAGATTGACAACGAAGGACTACACGTATATCCAAAGAGTTCTCCGTCCAGTCCACCAGACCATAAGGGTAGAGAAAGTCTTAAAAGGTGTCAAATAACACTAGGTGTGTCAGTTTCCGAAATCGTATCAGTTGTTTCGTCTTTATCTACAAAAAGACCTTGAGAGAACGAAAAAGGTACTAGGTCGCCTACAACCGTTCTTACCCACTTAAATTGAGTCTACTGGTAATATAGATGATGACGCCTGTTCTTAGGGAATCTTCTTTTAGTTAGTATCAGAATTCGTAAACGTAATGTCTTCCCTTCCTAATGTTTATTACAGTAGTTCTACCGTTGTGTCTAGTAAGGATTGATATCAGGGGGAGTGTTCTTCTGGTTGATCGGTGACAGGTATCTGTCCTGTACTAATACTTTTACGGACTTGTTTCTCCACTCCACTTTATCGGACAACTTGGTGTCTCTAGTTCTTCCTGAGATTATATTCCCATTACCCTTCTTGATGTGAGACTGACGTAACGGGGAGGGGGTCCGTTCGTGTTCCGGTGTGGACTCTCCCGGGATGAACCGGATGTCAAAGAGGTCACCCCTTCTTTATATGGTTTCACTCGTATGTGAAGGGGACTACAACGTCTTACGAAGGGTCCTACGGGCGATACTAGAGTGAGGAGTTCCTAGTGACCCCTTAGTACGTCCCAAACTGAGGACACCTAGTCTTTGTTTGTCTCTTCCTCCCACCTCGGTCTCGTTGGTCACGAGTCCAGAACCGTCTGGTGTAAAGAGAAGTGTGTACGTACTCTCGTTTCTAGTGTCTACCACTGGGGTAAACCGATCCCTCGAATCAGTAATAAAAACGGACTAAACCCAACGTCCTATATTTTCGTTGTATGTCTTCGGTTAAGGAAAAGATACGTGATTGTTAATAGACTTTTTCTATATTCCTTTATTGGGGTAAAGTTACCGTAAGTTTTGTTATTTTACGAATACTCATTTAAATTACTTCCTCCACTTTCTAGACGTGTGTCTTTCGACATTCTATAACTAATTTCTTCAAGTTATTCTGTGTTTACTTACCTTTCTATTGGAGAAAGTACCTAACCTTCTAAATTATAATAATTTCATAACGGGGTATGACGGGGTTTGTTAGTCATCCAAATTACGTTAGGCATAGTTATAAAGTTCCTATAAAAAAGCATCTTTATCTTTTTTTAAGGATTTTAAGTGTAGTTTGGTGTTTTCTGGTGTCGGTTTTTATTTATTTATAATATTTCTTCTTATGTACCAAATATATGTGTTACCTTATAATAAGTTGGTATTTCTCCTCTAGGAGAGTAAATACTGTTACGTATCAACTTAGAACTTCCGTTATACGATTCACTTTCCCGTCTCTTTCTGTTTGCGACATACGCCTTTGATTCTCTTTTTTTTTTACTTGAGTGTCTTTGTCTCCTGTCTATCCACCGACAGTCTCCACCCCTGACCCCCTTTACCCACTTCTACCAGTTTCCCTTGTTTGAAGATGAATCTTCTTCTTCAGCAAGACCCCTATATTACATGTCGTACCACTAACAGCAATTGTTATGACATAACGTATAAACTTTCAACGAATCTCTCATCTAAAATTTTAAAGAACTGTAAGAAGGGGGGTTTTAACATTGATACACTCCACTACCAACAATTGACTTGAATAACAATATATATGCATAGTGTATAGTAATGAAACTTGTACAATTCGAATAACTTTTGTTATTTTTTTTTCATTTACTTATTCGTCTTAAGTTTATTACTTGACTCATATTTACTTTACTTGACTTATACGTTGAGTCACTCACTTTAGTCGAAACATTCACCATCACTTGAGATACATACTGGAACTTGTGGAGTGAGAAGGACCAGAGTGGAGGGAACGATTTCGAGAGTCAAAAGAGACAGTCTATTAATTGTCCCTCGGAAACTCCTACCATGCAAGGAATCAAATAATCCTTCAACGAGAGGTCTTTCACGAAACTCCGTCTCGATTAAAGGTGGTTACACTCTACTGAACCAGAATAGTCTTCTTTCACTAAACTTATATACGGTTTTTTATACAAAAGATAGAAAGGAACCAACTTGTGAGTTACCCTCAATGAGAGTAATCGAGGGCAAGAAATACCGTAAACTTATTTTGTCTGTAGTCAGGATTTCTACTATTTACTTATTATTTAAAATTAACCGCGAAATCGAGTATTTTATATTTGTCAGTAATTTAAGTAGGTCTTTTAACAATTTTACCTACATGATTTTTAACGTCTTATACGGTTTTATCGTCGAAATTCTAGACCAAAAGAATATAAGAGTTCCGATTTAGGATGTTAGTTTTAAAGATTACCTTCTATATCTCTTAACTCACAAAAAACTTCCCTAGTCTTTACACCTCTTCTTCCTTCACTTAACTTCATATACGTACATTTTGATTTTGTTAAGAAGGTAAGTTTACATTTACTACACAAGTGACAAAAGTGTTTATGTACTCGCGACGATATCCTTGACACCCCCTTTCTTCCCGTTCATCTACACCGAAGAAGAGACTATGTGATCGATCCTCCCCTCTTTTACAAGGAAAAACAAAAACTTTACTAAAAAGTTGTAAATAAATAAAAACCGACACGACCCAGAAGAGACGGTGACCCCGAAAGGAAACAACACCGTTCAACCCCGATGAGGAGGTCCACGCCACCCGAACAGTAACGACACCGAAGGGAACGGAGTCCCGTGCCTGAGAGAGATCCAGTACGCCTGAAGTCATCATCACCTCCGTGTACCCGAGTCCTCAACACCGAGGACCGAAGTCTCGTGTCCGAGTTATCGACACTTGAATCAACGAGGTGTCGTACACCCTAGAAGGACCTGGTCCCTAGTTTGGACACAGAAGACGTGACCGTCCGTCTAAGAAATGATGACTCGGTGGTCCCTTCGGGACGAGGAAAATTGTTATTCATTTAATCTAAACTCATCCACACCTGACTTACAATTGTCTACTTGTCTCTCCTAGATGCGGAAGTTCCTTGATTAGTACGGGATTACAATAACGTTTATTTATTCCGAAGGCAAACCTCGTAGAAACTTTTTATACTGAGTCACACCTAGACACGACCACCGAAGATTTTCCAAACAGCGTACTGTGAAAAGTAGTAGAAAATCGGACCCACTGGATTTTTAACGGTCTCTAGTTTAACGGTTATCGTCAACCTAGTATCTTTTTCGTTCTCCCAAGGTCTTTTTGTAGATGAAGACGAAATAACTGATGTAGTTTCGGAAACTGACATACCTGGTGTTGTTTGACACCTTTTAAGAATTTCTGTACCCTTATGGTCTGGTGGACTGGACGGGGGACTCTTTAGACATACGTCCAGTCCTTCGTTGTCAATCTTATCCTGCACCTTGTTACCTAACAAAGGTTTAACCCTTTCCTCATACAGTTCCGACATATGACAGTGGGACAAATAAATCGAATATACGTCTCATGTAGTACCCTTTACGGCCCGACCTACTTTGTGTTCGACCTTAGTTCTAACGGTCCTCTTTATAGTTATTGGAGTCTATACGTCTACTGCGGTGGGAATACCGTCTTTCTCTTCTTCTTGATTTCTCGGAGAACTACTTTCACTTTCTCCTCTCATCTTTTCAGTCGAATTTTGAGTTGTAAGTCTTTTGATTCTAGTACCGTAGAATCAGGCTAGTAAAGTTCCGTTTATCTACCCCTTTGTTACCTTTGTCACTGTCTAAAATAAACCCCCCCGAGGTTTTAGTAACGTCTACTACTGACGTGAGTACTTTAATTTTCTGTGAACGAGGAACCTTCTTTTCGGTACTGGTTGGATCTATCGTATAACTTTTCGTCTCTGTAATGAAACGGTTGTTTCCAGACAGATCAGTTTCGATACCAAAAAGGTCACCAGTACATACCTACACTCTCAACCTGATATTTCGTTCGACTCGTGACTTCTTAACTACGAAAACTTGACACCACAACCTCTTCTGAGAACTCTCAGGGAACCTGACGTTCCTCTAGGTTGGTCAGGTAGGATTTCCTCTAGTCAGGACTTATAAGTAACCTTCCTGACTACAACTTCGACTTTGAGGTTATGAAACTGGTGGACTACACTTCTTGACTGAGTAATCTTTTCTGGGACTACGACCCTCTCTAACATTCGTCTCCTCTTCCCCTGCTGTCTCCTACTCTACCAACGTACCGTAGTAACTGCGTTACCTGTACTCAAACTCGTTCAAGATCCTTGACCACCACCTGTCCCTTCGGACCGTACGACGTCAGGTACCCCAGTGTTTCTCAGTCCGTACTGACTCACTGACTTAACTTGACTTGACTTCCGAAGACAAAAATCCTAGAAAATTTTTATTCTGAGTCACACTTAGACACAACCACCGAAGACCTTCCAAACAACGTACGGTAAAAAGTAGTAGTAAATCGGACCCACTGGATTTTCCTGTAACGGGTTAATCTTTCAGTACTTTCACAGAAGGAAACTACGTGATTCAAGTACAGATATTTAAAAGAATTCACTTATTATTTCCTACGAACAGTCTAAATTAACACTCTTATAAGTAACGTCTTAACTACTATCATCGGTTTTTAACTCCTGTCCGAAGAGAATATTGAGGTGACCATTTCTTAGACGGATGTTCTAAGAAATGTCTCTGGGCCCAAGCTAGGGACCTAGTCCTTCTAGGGGACCTCTTTCTTTACCGTCGGGTGAGGTCATAAGAACGGACCTCTTAAAGTACCTGTCTCCTCGGACCACCCAATATGTCAGGTACCAAGCGTTTCACAGTCTGTACTGACTGATTGTGAAAGTGAAGAAAGTACATTTATCAGTCGTTATCCTTAAAAAGATGAATTACACGTCAGTAAGTCACCTAGTGACGTCACAAACCTGTTGTACTTTTCACGATGGACGGTTCTACACTCCAGACTTCTTCTTTCGTGTCGTAGACCATCTTCATAGAAGTTTCGTCCCTTTACCCACCAGTCTCTAAGTGACAGATTTGAAGAGAAAGAACTTCCTTTGATTACTTGTCTTCTGTTCGATACGAACTCTGACGATTAATGAAGACAAGAGAGAATCCTTCTCTTTGCTAAAAAAAGACCGGTCACCCAATGTTTACTTGTTTTTTTGGTTTTTGTAAATGAAGAAATATAAAATCGAAGAAAAATCAATCTGTACCGTTTATTTTATGTTCGTTTTTAATTACTCACCCGTAGGATCCTTACGGTCGATTCTCTTTGTCCACCGCCCCGTACTCGGGGAGAACAGGAAACGGGAGAGACGGAAAAACAACTGACCTTAGACCCTTACTGCCGTCCTCAAGGTCGTCGGTAGAACTTGGTTGTTGACTGGCACTCGGTATATGGAGCTCGACTGGAACTCCAACTTGTAAGAAATTATCTCATCTTTATACTCTTCGGACTCAACGGTCACTACCCCTTTATGTTATACTCGGGACCTGGCGGATGGAGGTCTTAAGAAATGTATTATACTTTTATTTAGGAACATCTGAATTCGGTGGAAATAGACCTAAAATATCTATAAGTCGACTTAGATTAAGGTTGACTAAGTGGTTGATTCGTATTGTCTCTGGTTCACCTTTAATTTTCGAAGGAGTTTCTTAGTGACATTCATCCTCCGAAAACAGTCCTCTCAGTACCACCTGCTATAATAAATTACTTCTCATAATTATAACGAAAGTCAAGTCAGCGAGTCAGCACAGACTAAGAAACAGAAGGTCTCGGATGAGTTTGAGTACAGGTAACTCAACCACTACGGTAGGTTGGAAGAGTAGGAGACAGTAGGGGAAGAGGAGGACGGAAGTTAGAAAGAGTCTTAGTCCCAGAAAAGATTACTCAGTCAAGAAACGTAGTCCACCGGTTTCATAGCCTCGAAGTCGAAGTCGTAGTCAGGGGGGTCACTTATAAGTCCCAACTAAAGGAAATCCTACCTGATCAACCTAGAGGAACGACAGGTTCCCTGGAAGTTCTCAGAAGAGGTTTTGGTATCAAGTTTTCGTAGTTAAGAAGTCACGAGTCGAACGAAATTTTAGGTTGAGAGTGTAGGTATGTACTGATGTCCTTTTTGGTATCGAAACTGATCTGTCTGGAAACAACCGTTTCATTACAGAGACGAAAAGTTATACGACAGATTCAACCAGTATCGAAAAGAAGGTTCCTCGTTCACAGAAAATTAAAGTACTCACGTCAGTGGTATAGGTCACTAAAACCTCGGGTCTTTTTATCAGTCGGTGACAAAGGTAACAAAGGGGTAGATAAACGGTACTTCACTACCCTGGTCTACGGTACTAGAATCGAAAGACTTACAACTCAAAATTCGACTGAAAAGATGAGAGGAGAAAGTGAAAGTAGTTCTCCAAGAAATCAAGAAACGAAAGAAGGTATTCCCAGCACAGTAGACGTATAGACTCCAATAACTATAAAGAGGACCGTTAGAACTAAGGTCGAACACGAAGTAGGTCGCGTCGTAAAGTGTACTACATGAGACGTAAACTCAATTTTTTCGTTCCACTGTTTTATGTCGGAACTGCATGAGGAAAGGACTAAACGTTGGTCAGACAACAAGGTACAGGTCAAGATTGATAATTAAGAACTGGACGTATGTCTAAAGAGTCCTCCGTCCAGTCCGGTAGAGATTCTTAAAACTTATAAATTCTTATAACGGAATGGGATATTGTTAACAATCGTAAATGAAAAGAGATAATCTTCTCGGTCCATATTTTTACAGAGACTTAAAACAAAAGGTTTATACAGACAGTGACTACTACAGTCAACTTAGACTACTAAATTCTTATACAAATACACTTTTTTAAACCAGTAGAATACTTGTTGTAACCTCTTAGTTTCTGTGGTCCACCATCGACTTTCAAAATTTTTATATAAGTTGAAATTATATAAACGAAACAATATTACGTCAGAGAGAGACAACGGTCTTTGTAAACCGTTTTAGAAAATTTGTATCTTTCAATACAAAGACACCTATTAAAAATTTCTTTTATTTTCTTTTCTCTCGACTCACGAAACAATCCCAGTCAGACCGAAATTTTTTCTTTCTGATTACTCCCTTCCACTCTACGAATATTTTGTCTCGTTCTCAAGTCGTCTCTATCGTTCACTCTTGGTCTTCACTGTTCATTTTTATGTTTCAGGTCCTTTAAACTTCTTTAGAACCCCTCCGGTAATTGTATCCAATCCTCTGAGTTTAGTTTAAATATATTTAGAGTTTCACATTCTAGGAAGTCGACTATGACCTCGTCGTAAAAGTATACACGATGACTTCTGAGGCTAAACATAAGAGTCTAGGGAATGATGTCCTAGACTCTAGTACCACTTTACACTCACTTCTTTTAAAATTGTAGAATGTATTCTTCAATCGGGTAAGAGTCTGGGATCCGTTTCAACGAGAGAGGTTCTTAAGAAGTGAACTTTAGGAGGACTAGACTGAGGAACTCAAAAAGGTATCCCTGAATTGTTTATTTTTGGTCTGATAGATCTTGTGCGCTCCCTTTAATTCGGGTCCAATTGCGTCGTCTGATACCTAAAGTCATCTTGTGTGTTGAGAAGAAAAACCTTTGTCTACCACTCTAAAATCGACAAGTAAATAATAATAAAAACTGTTTCGAATTTAAGATTCGACTATAGGAATTGTGGAGGATTTAAGAATGTGAGATTTTCTTATATACTAAAGTATCTTACAACCAATGTCGTGACATTGACTGTTTTTATACCACTTTCATTCAATAATATTGGAGTAGATTCTTAAAATGTAAATGATAGTTGTCTACTAAGATTAATGGGAAATGAGGATGGGAAACGTACGTACGATACAGTGAGGTCAGTACAGACTGAAAAAGGTTGGGACACCTGATATCGGACGGGTCGAGGAGACAGGAACCCTAAGAGGTCCGTTCTTATGACCTCACCCAACGGTACGGGAAGAGGTCTGCTAGAAGGACTGGGTCCCCAACTTTGACGTAGAGAATACAGAGGACCGTCCGTCAAAGAAATGGTGATCACGATGGACCCTTCGGTGGAGGATGAGAGATGAGGATCACCTTTTACCCCGAAGAGAAATATCCTTTCTAACTTCCTCAGAGAAAGTAGTGTTCAGGGTGAAAACAATGAGCCCCCCGAGGAGAAGGTAGAAGTATAAAAAGTCATCACGGGAACAAAAAGTGGGACCAGTGACATCGGACTGGATTCGTCTACCCGGAGGATGTGAAACAATTTCTCCTTCTCCCCTTAAAGTCCTATAGTTGTTCCATACCGATTCCAAAAGAATATCCAATGTTACAGTATACAAAGTATATAACCTCAAATTCCGGTTTAAGGGTCCTTGAGAGTGCCGGAAATGACGTTGAGTCTCGTGTTTTGTACAACTTTACATGGATTGTCGGGAAGGATTGTCAGTAGATGGTAACGAGGAACAATCGTGAATTGTGAATATTTTGAAAAAAAAAAACGTAAACGGGAGTCATTCTAAGTTTAATTTTCGTATAATGTCGATAGACCAAGGGTATCGAGTCCTGAGGTGTCGGAAAGTTGTCATGATGGGTCAAGGATTTAGGTGGGAATTCGTAGATTTAGATTCTATACTAGGAACATGATACGGGTCGTCACCACAATGTACAGTGAATGTAAAGTTTTCGTTACGGGTGTCTAAATTTAGTCGTTTCAGGAACTCTGAATTGTAAATAATGACTCACCTCTATTAAGACCAGGTAAAAGACCCCATATAAGAAATTCGAGTAGTATATCATACTATACTATTATAATGGAATCACTTGGTATCTCCGACGACACATATCCCTTTCATCTTGGGAAACCATCGTGGCTGTTACCATATGAGTTGAAACAACAAATCTCTCAATAAAAATATTACCTTAGAATATTTATAAATTTATACAATTTAAACAACCTTCTTTTTAAGTTTAAACTCAAAAGATAGGGATGTCTTTAATAAGGGTTTAGACGTCGACACAAAGTCCGACCATTATGTGGTCAAGACAACCATTTTATGAAGTGTCACTCCTCGGTAACCTTAAGAGATGAGTCGAGTAAGGAGAAGACGTTAACGAATGGACACTACCGGTCGACTCAGTGTTTTTTCCAGTAAGAGCTGAAGGAGAAGGAGGAGGTGCATCTCTTGTCGTGTTACCGTAAAGGTTGTTACCACTTTTGTTTCTCCTGGGTATCTCAATAGTCGACGAGTCAGACACTTTTCGTTTCGTTGTGTTTTGGTCACACTCTTGGGATCATGAAAGGTCTTTCGTTCCGAGTCCGAAACAACAGTTTTACAGAAGGAGGACCAGAGGACAGGGGGTGGACAGTTTCGAGACGAGAGTTCTCTTGTTTTTATGTTACCAGGAATAAATGTGACCGTCGTCACATTTAACTGTGTTGGTAATTTTTCTAGATAATCCTTTATATACAGTCGTCTCTTTTTGTATCCGTGTTATAAGAAACCGACTCGTTAAAATTCGCATACACTTTCTTAAGATCCACAATTTTTCTCGCGATGTTAGTGTTTCTACATAGAGAAATAAAATTCTTCTTTAAACTTTAACAAATTTCTATTGTCATATCACTTCATTTATTTCGTGAAGTTAAGTCACTTGATAATACATCGATAATTGTTACTGCCTGGACTTTTAATACACCGTTGTAATTTTTACGAATATTATATTACCATTCACCTTTTGTATTATTTTAATATATAACCCATACTAATGTTGAGACGTTTTAATATGTACATTCTTTTCTTGACTTCACATGATTTTACAATTCTCACCAATAAAATCCCATCATACTAATACCCAAAAGAATGAGAAAAAGGAAACTGGCTTAACATATTATATCCTTATAATTTTAAGGTGACTCTTTTACATATTAATCATTTTCACTTTTTTTTCATCCTTACGATGAGTAAGTTTTACAGTTCAAGAAATATTTTTCGAAAGGTAAGAGGGAAATTACCTTGAAAGGTCGATAGAATTCAGGTTTCGGGTCTTTTTGTCTCCGTTGTCCTACCCGACCTGGGTCCCTGACCCCTCCCGACCCGACACCCACTCTTGTCCCTCGGTTCCCCTGGGTCTCCATTCAGTCTCTAGTCTTCGGGTCTCTGAAGTCACGTTTTACAGACCCACCTTAGGACTATTCTTACGCGTGTAGATTCTGGTCCTACGTTTCACAAAGAGGACAAACCTCTTCTGTCATTCTTCTCGGACTTCTTCCCTGAAGGGACCGTCGTCTCAACAACTCTGAAACGGAAGGACGCACACCCCACGTCCAAACTAGGGACCAATCACCCCGATTCTAGGAGATACGGAGCTCCGGTTTTTTGGTTTTGTACTTTGTCTTCACTATAACATTATGTAAGGTATTTTTAAAAATTTTACTAGATGTATTTTTTTTAGAATATTTTTCTCTTCTGGGACTTCTTTAGGGAATATTACTATTTTAACATAGACCGGTCCACTCTCCTGGTCGATAAACCAGTTTGAAATCACATTCCACCACCAACACTTCCAGATGTTAGTGAACTGAAATTTATTTCGTCTAATGGGATGGATTATACCCACCTGAAGTAGGTTATTCAACTTTCGAGATTCTCTTTTTTGACTTCAAAGGGTCTCTTCTTCCTTCTAAGGGACGTCTTAAGGAACATCTTGTATTTATAGTTGGGAGTCAAAGGTCGGGTAATGGAGGAAATTCCTAAAGTCTGAACCTCAGGGATGTTAGTACACTCGTTTAAAGAATTTCATTCAGAGGAGGAAAGAGAGAAAGAGAGTTATATTATATAATTTATAAATAGACCCGAAAGGACCACCAAGTCGTCGTTTCTTAGGCGGACGGTCACGTCCTCTACAATCACACAAGGGGCTCAGTCCTTCTAGGGGACCTCCTCCTTTACCGTTGGGTGAGGTCATAAGAACGGATCCTTTAGAGTACCCGTCTCCTCGGACCGTACGATGACAGGTACCCTAGTGTTTTCTTAGCCTGTGTTGAATCGTTGATTTGTTGTATAGAGAGAGAGATAGAAGACAAATTAGATAGATAGAAAGATGACCAAGATAAAAGACACCTCTTGAGACTGACTTTGTGAGGGACTTTTAGACTCCGTAGTGTCGTCGTGAAAGAGAATATGATATAATTAAAATTTAATGTGTTATTGTCTGTTTAGTTAATAAGTTTTTGATATTACTTGGTCTATTTCGAGTCTAGGGTAAACAGGTGGTGAAAGTTAGTACTAGTTCAGGGGAGAGAGTCTTCCATTTATAGGAAAGTTAATGTGACATGTAAGAAGAATAGGAAACTTTTTGTGTAGTATTCGCACGTGTGTGTGTGGGGGGTACTATTAATTTATAGTTTGACTATAATTTCAAGAGGCAGAGTGTACATGACTACTCAAGACTCCGGGACCACCTCCAGACCCGGTGTCCTACCACCTTCAGTCCCTTACAAGGAGCCCCACCACGACCCCCTTCCCACCTACGTGTTCACGTCACTCTCCTGGTCTCCGACCTGTTAGACGACGGGACTTCCCGTGTCCACTGTTACGGAGTGGAGGTTGTACGAATGTAGTAGAGAGTAAACCTTCTGTCACAGAAACGAGTCGTGGTCCGAAGGACTAAAAAGAGACCGGGAAAAGACTAGTCTTCCCTATGGAAAAAGACCTACTGAGTAAAGAGATGGTCGGATTTTTATCCAACGTGACTCTTTCGTAATCCTTACCTTTGATTAACAATACTTTTCCCAATAAAGACTCAGAAACATTCTCTTAAGAGAGGAAACTCTACGTACCTGTCGACACGACAGTCCTTGTCTATGTCGTCCCCTTCCGAACTACCCGGTCCGACTGGAAGGGGTAAGTCGTCGAGTACACATCCATCACTTGTATTTATTCACCAAACTTGAACCTTCTGGACGAAAAATTTTGACATCTCGTTGGACCCCTGGTTACGTTCTTTTATCCACCGAACCTTCAGACTCGTCTAGAACACCTGTGATACTACAACCGTCTACTGTGTCCCCTACGTAGTCCAGAGATACAGGGGTTATACCAGGATTACAGTAAACGAGAGACCCTTCTACTACCGTAGGACCATTACATGTACCAAGTCCTTTCTAGTTCCTCGGAAATCTCGTCCACCACACCGTCCGCCCCGGACGTTTCAGGAAAGGTCGGGGTGACTCTTGTGTTTACTCTCGAAAAGTTTCTTAAAGAGGATAAAGTGAATCCTCTAGAAAAAGTGGACCTCTTTACAAAGTTACGGAATTTTTCAAGGAACGAAACTTAATATTTTGTGACATGATATAGGTCTTTTAAAAGAGGTAAATCCACCTCCACCTCCCATCAAATAAAGATATGAACAGGTCATGATTCAGTTAGAGACAACTTGAGAAAGTTGGAGTCTACTTCTTCTTTTCCTTGCAATCTTACGAACACTAAGAAAAAGTAATCTAGTCTTTAGGTCGAGAGGTGTCACTTACCCCTCTCTCATGTAAAACTTCGTCTGTTTCTTCCTCCGGACCGTGAGATATCTCCTGTTGTCTCACAGTCCTTCCGTCACTTATGTCCGACAAAAGGAGTGGTTCAGGGACAGAAGTGGTCGTGGTGAGGACCGGGACGGGTCGAGGTCGGAGGGAAATCGATCCTCTTCCGTCGACCGGTAGTAAGAGGAGGGACCTCAGACTCCGTCAGTCACTTGAGGGGTGTCTTTAGAAGGGATCGGAACCGGAGACCTGACTCGGAAGGACCCACCCTCAGGGACCCCCCGACCGGAGGGAGGGACTAAGTTGTCCTACTGGGAAGTGCCCTCTCTCACTTGCTCGGACGCGCGACACCAGGCCGTAGAAGCGTGGAGGTGTGGAATCTCTCTGTTGGAGGTTGAAAGATCGTTCAGCCGTGGTTGGAAGGGGTAAAAGATGAAGACTGTGGCTTAAAAAAGGTTAATTTTAATGTGAGACTTCCTGAAAACCTACTCTTAATCTTTCTCCTCTTAATTCACTTGATCTTCGGTTCCAAAAAGAGTCTTAGATGAAGAGAAGTGTGAGGGAAAAGGACTGTATTGATTCACGGATACCCTTCATGTCAATCCGGTGTAGAGGTCTTTCCATTGGGACTTCACCCGTTTACTAAACGACCAGTGGTTCGTACGACCCCTAATACGACGACTGCGGTTCTAAGTCTAAAGGTCTTTAGTGAAAAGAGACCATCTCATCGGTCACCTGAGGGTCGCCTGCACCCTCCCGACGAAAAAGGTAGAAACATGAAGTCCTAGGACGGGGTCCGTTGGTTAGAGAAGTTTCGTCCGAACCCCGAGTCTTGACGGGACGACCCTCGTCTCTCACCGTTTATGACGTTTAGTTTAATAGGATAAAACTGCATAGTCACTTAACCTCCAGTCCACAGTCCTCCCGAACCTCGTCACTCACGACCGAGACGTCGACTCGGAGAACACTTCTTGGACGTCATTGGTACCAGACCCGACCGGCCGGGTCCCACGAGACACTTGTCCGGGCCCAGATATCATGAGAGGAACCCTAATCTACTGTAGACACCCGCCCCACACCCCCCCCGTGCAACTCGTTTAAGACACTTTAGTTCAGATGAGGAAGACGAAACGTCAAAAGATAACTTTCTGTCAGAGTAGAATTAAGTAACCGAAGTCCTTTAAAGATCTACCTTCTTCGAGGGAGGACATTAAAAGATTCTCGGTACACATAAATAAACAATTAAGTAGGTTATAGCTACTTAACCCATATCATGTTTCATAACTGTGATGTTTCGTCTGATTTCGTGCATCTGACATATTCAATATGACAATTTTAATCTAGGGCACACACAGTAGTTAACAGGTTTCCAGTAATTCATATTTTTGTTAGTGGCTCGACATCCTAGGAAAATAAGTATCGTAAGAATCGGATACGTACGTGTATGTGGTTTTGCATGTGTGCGCAGGGTTCCATTATACTTCTAAACCTTTTGATGCTACTACCCCTAGCCCCTTTGTTCAAATCTCCGTGAACTCGTAGTGTCAGGGCACTCGACAAATCATCTTTTCACTCATCCAAAAGTTTGGGCGGACTAGACCCTAGTCTAAGAAATGACTAACGACCTACGCACCGCGTAGTCATTCACTATTGGAGAAACTCGGACAAAAGAGTGAATATTTTCCTACTGTCTTTACGTTAGACAGAGTCCCATGAACACTACCTATCTCTACTACTACTTTTGCTTATAAAGATCGAGTCACAGACTACGTATCATGTGTGTTGTATTTTTAACCAAATAGAGGAAAAATCCAAGTACCTGATATAAATCCAAACCCGTCACTAAATATTTATTAACTGATGAAAAATTCTTACTACGAACTTAAATGGGAGAAGTAGGGTGAAAGGCACGGTCAGACAACTTGAAAGGGGGCTTTGATTAGACGTGAGGAAGGACGTTTGCATCTCAAACACTTGATAAAGTCTTATATCAACCCCTAATTTACGGGGGATCACCGGATCACTCCGTTTTTAAGTTCGGTCTCCGAATTATGTCTTGTCTCCATCATTCACTTAAACCTTAAAAAGTTACTGATATCTGAGAACTTTCAGGGAACCTGACGTTCCTCTAGGTTGGTCAGGTAAGATTTCCTCTAGTCGGGACCCACAAGAAACCTTTCTTATTACGATTTCGACTTTGAGGTCATGAAACCGGTGGAGTACTCTTCTCAACTGAGTAACCTTTTCTGAGACTACGATCCTCCCTAACCCCCGTCCTCCTCTTCCCCTGCTGTCTCCTACTCTACAGACCTACCACAGTGGTTGAGCTACCTACACTCAAACTCACTTGAGACCCTCAACCACTACCTGTCCCTCCGGACCGTACGACGCTAAGTACCCTATCGTTTCTCAGCCTGTGCTGACTCACTGACTTGACTTGACTCACACAAAAGTTGAGCCAATGTATCAACACCCGAA
Organism: Capra ibex; assembly: GCA_006410555.1. Taxonomy (NCBI): domain Eukaryota; kingdom Metazoa; phylum Chordata; class Mammalia; order Artiodactyla; family Bovidae; genus Capra; species Capra ibex. Next base: position 49,808,985 of record SJYO01052474.1, on the reverse strand, counting down.
TACTGATTAATTAAACGAAAATTGGATTTCAATTACTGTGGTACTTTACTACGGTCGAGGGTCGTCTAGTCTTTTAATGCTGCAACCAAATTCTCCCTACTTAACATCGCAAGAGAACTACTACGACCACGACCACGACCCTGTCCCGACTATGAACCTTAAACTGGGGTACCCTGTACGAAGGTCTCAGTTTTCCTAAAGATACTCTAGTCCGTAATTAAGACCCAGTGGTAAGGTCTGACCGTAAAATAGAAGGGATACGACGACGACGACGATTCAGAGAAGTCAGCACAGACTGACACACGTTGAGGTATCTACCGTCGGGTGGTCCGAGGGGACAGGGACCCTAAGAGGTCCTTTCTTGTGACCTCACCCATCGGTAAAGGAAGAGGTTACGTACTTTCACTTTTCACTTTCACTTCAGCGAGCTAGCACAGGTTGAGAGGGGCTGGGGTACCTGACGTCGGATGAACCGATGAGCTAGGTACCCTAAAAGGTCCGTTCTCATGGCCTCACCCCACGGTAGCGGAAGAGGCTAGAAGGGATATCTTTCTTGAATCATTATGTCAACTACTGTTCCGGTTTCCATGAATATTTGTAGTGTTCTTACTTGTAATAGGGTCCTTTATGTCCTGTAAATCGATTTACTGAGATCAACTTTGATCTATACAGTCTAAACAGACTTCTCCTTCTGTACTAAATAGGTTTGGGTTTCTTACTCTTAGAAGAAAAGGACCTTTGACTTTCGTTTGTTTTGTAGGGATTCCATAGAAATTGTTAGTGTCCCACTCACCCTTGATTGTAATAAACTCGCTTAGGGCAACAACCAGACCGTGGACTGACTGACTCAAACATCGCATACTACCCACGAGTCATTTGGGAACAACCACTAACAGTACACCTCAACAACGTCGGACTGACTGCTCTACTGAGACAGGAGTTAGAATGTCCATTCCTTCATTCTTCTTCAACGATGGATCTCACGGACCGAGGATTCGTTACGTCGGCCTTGAACTTGTACCGAAGCGAACTGCCCTTTCAGGTATGGTACAAATGACCATCACTAAAAGACGAACTTAAAACCCGGTCTCTACCATTTCAACGGAGTAAATAAAAGTTAAAAGTCCACCCTTCATCTAGAAGTAAAAGGAAGATTGGGTTTGAACAGACTTCGACCCAAAGACTTCGACTTAGTCGAAGTGTTGACGGAGGGGCTCCTGACTCTCATTCCAGTCACGAGTTATACGCAGACATACCTACTTGGGACTTGACTGTACACCGAAGGTACGTTGCCTTCGACATTTATAGTGTGTTCGACGTCGGCGTAGCAGACGGGGTCCCTCATGTCCCGGAAGACATGGGAAATGTAAAAGTGCCAAGTAAAACACCAAGAACAATAAAGATACTACAACTCCTACTTATAGAGTTTGTGTCCTTCATCGTTTATGTAGCATGGAACGTTCTCTCCTTTACTTCAGAGTCTTTCCAATACTAAGTCTGAGTCAAGAGTTAGTCGTTTGGTTATTCGAGATGTCAGGACAGTGACTCTGGGCACACGGGGGACAGTAAGTATCGTGTGTCCAAGATTTAGGATGAGGTTCGGAGTCTTTAAAACGAATCCACCCAACCTTTATGGTTTTCGTCTCGAGACTTTTGTAGGACAAGGTGACTCCGACTCAGTGATATATTGTGTCCCTCGTGTGTCAAATTTCACTCTGTCCGTCCTGGGCTGATGTTTCGAAACCTAAGGGTTTCGACGAAGTAATCTGAACCCCTTACTCTACGTAATTCTCCTAGACATCTAGGAACCCATTACTGGTAAAGACTTGTCAACCTTTGGACAGTGAGTCATCGAACAGGGTTAAAAAGGGGTTCGGAGCGGGGTGGACGACGATTCCTTCGTGACGGTTCACCAGTTGTTGGTCATTCCGTCAGTTGGTCCTCCGTGTCCCATCCTGAGTCGAACGAGTGTTCACGAGCGGAACCGAAGAAGGGGTGTTGGTGAAGGATGACTACGGGGAAAACTTTTAGACGTAAAAGTGGTAGGACGGTCATTGGGCCGAACCTCTGTGGGAGACACCTTAATAACAGTAGTGTTGGTGAATAGATGTGAGTGGAAAAGGTCGACAAAATGGATCTGGTGACCCCTAAGACAGAACCTATTGAAGGTCCTATTGAAAGTAACCATTATGAGTTAATACTTTTTTTATCGATACTCTCAAAAATTAATCAACGATAATGTTTTTCGATGTACATGTACATCTACAATTAAAGTCGATAAACAAAAATATTCGGAAAAGTATAATAAAATTGTCCCCAGGTCTTGTCTTTGTAACGTAGGAGAATGATTGTGGACCACCCTGGACGACCGTCCCCCGGAGGACGTACTTCTTATCTCTTGCACTTACCCAATCCTCCATGACAGTGTCGGGTTCAGACAACTCCAACTGTCATCCCGACAGTCGGTTTTACCAGGGTTTATCAACCCGCGATTCTTAACAGGACACTAGAGAGTACACCATATATTTCCCCGTTCCGTAAATCGGACTCTCCTTTCGGAACTATATGGATATCTAACCCCATGTTTACTATGAGTGCGACCTTGACCCTTTGACAGGAACTTTAGTACAACACTAATACCAATATAACCAAGAGTAAGACATATTAGTTCGAGTTGTTTGTAAATAACTCTTAGATCGTCGTTTCAAGTCGTATTAAAACCTAGAAATGATGTCCAGGTGTCTTCAAGGTATCGTGGTATCTCCCTTCCAATCCTATTCCTTGAGGATCAGACTACCATCTCTGTATATACATTTGTTTTTTCAGGTTACACTCGATAACCCTACCTCCACGACATCTTAGGGGTCATTCCCCGTAGAACCTTCTTTGACTCTTCCCTGACCCTACCAACTAGTTTTCCATATCGGACCTCTCTAATTCCACGCTCGACCCAGACTTTTTACTCATCTACATTAGTTCGTTTGTTCATCCAACGGACCCTTGTCATACTCCTTTCCGTCTGACTTTTTAAAATCCAATCACTTCTGTCTGTCCCGGGTAGGTGTTTGTAATCCACACCAGTACCTCGTCTCTTTCCGAATATTCTTCTATCATCTAAACACAGGATTTTTGATAAAGTTTTCACCTCTTTCCAGGTGAGACCCAGAAACAGGCCTCAATTTTCTTGAATGATGGTTTTCTTTTTTAAGGAGAGATAGACCTGAGAAGAGGTGAATAGAAGCAACGGAATAGAGAATTATGGTGATAGTACCCACTCTCTTAAGTTGAAATCGAAGAAGTTTGACCCGACTTGTCTCTTCGTTAAGAGACGAATTGTAAATAAAGAATCAAATCGAAGGTCCTGCATAACATATTCGAGAAAGATGAGACTGGTCTTTCCCAATCTATAACTAGACCTCATAAACTAGTAATGACGGTACCCAGTATAAAATACAAATCAATCGTTACAATCGGCGGGTGACGGATTAACAAGAGTAAAGATAGTCCGAAACCACGTCTAGTCCTGACGGAAACGTACTGACCCACTACGTCAAAGGACCAATGATCACTTAAGAACCTAAAGTGGTCTTCGTCTTTACGGGTACGGGGTGTAAGTAAAGTCGCACTCAAGGAAGAACACTCAGTAAGAACCTAGAGTTTTCTTGGAGGTCTAATTAGTGTTTATCCCACATAACCTTCGAAACTCCGTAAATTTAAGACCATAAGGTAGGCTTAAGAGTATCATATAGTCTGACGCGTACGATCTTTAGTAGAATTTTAGGTGACCCGAGGTTCAGGTCCATCTTTAATTATAAACAACTTGTTTGCTTACTTCATAGACGATACATGGTTTTTGACTCTAATTGTAAATTTAACGATAAACTCGAGGTCTGGGAACTTTATATCTTTTGATTGTAAACCCATTTAACCTAGGTTTAGAGACGTTACATCATCTTTAGTTTCCTAATGACACACTATTTTTATGGTTCTTTGATAAGAAGACATACTAAGTGTCTAATTTTTTATTCGGACGTCCTTAAAGAAAAGACAGAACCTCCACGATGATTCATCCCTTTTCACAGACTCCTCGGAAGGGGGACTCCCAAATAGAGTCGAGTCTGGAAGTTAGACACTATGTAAATTAGACAGCGAAGGTATCAAATGTCAGGTAGGTCCTCCGAGTTTGAGTTCATCGGTCTTCCTTAGACCGTTTCACCCGTTCACTTTCTCGTGTCCGTCTATACTCCTATTACGTACCTCGACTTGTAGGACCATTTACTCTTACCCAACCCCTTTCTCCGGACTCTTCCGGACTTACTGCTAAGGTCCCTCTGACAGGATATAATGATAATAAAAGACACGTAGATTTAACTCACCAACCAGTTGTCTCAAATTTTTCGATCACTCAATCACATGTGGATCACTGTCGACCATAAGACGGAACCAAAGACAACAGGAACGTCAAGGAACGGACAGAGAAACCGAAGGACACAGGATAGGCCAAGGGATGTACGTCCGGCGGGGTCGGGTCCCAACTTGTGATCAGGGAGGTGGAGAGTAGTCAGTGAAATATCCGAGGTACCCTCGGATCGGTTCCAGCTGTCTACGTCCGTGGACGGACTGAGGTTCGTAGCGAGGGTGAGGCGGACTCGGAGAACCTAAAACTACCTCTACCGGTGTAGTGGAACCCGGATGCGAGTCTTCGGGATCAAGGGTCGTCACCGGTCACGGGATCCACCCGAACCAGGAGATTGGGACTACAAACGAAGACAGATTAGGTGGAAGGACGTCAAGAGTTGTACCTTTGGTTCACGTGAAATACCCAGTCGACAAGGGTTACTATCATCTTTTTGTTGTGTTAACCTTTTACCTCAAAATTTCTTTATCTATTAAGTGTCCAACGTGCGAATTAGGTCTTTAGTGATAATTTTATAGATAGCCCCGGTGTCACCTTTTTGTAAGATTCGCCTCGCTATACCCTCTCCCTTTTTTCTTTACTTTATCCCCTTAGTGACGTAAAGGGGACGATTTAAGGACTTAAGACGAAATCGAAACTTTCACGTATTGGAAGTAGTAATTTTCTCGTTTAGCGTGGACGTAGGTGTGTCAATTAATGATCCCTCTGTGACCGTCAGGAGTCCGGGGAGTCACACACTAGGAACCCCCGGTTAAGTAATGGACCATGGAGGGGAGGGGGGTAAAACCGGTTGAAGAGATGGTGTTTCCACAAACGAAAGTCTACGAAAAAAGTTGGAGGGAACAGTAAACAGACGTTTCCTTTGACTAAGAAAGTAAATGAAAGTACCTTTATGTTACACGTTGTAACGTACCATATAATATACACTAATAAAACAGAAAAGACCATTATTTTCATTATACGTGATTACCAGTTTTGAATCATTTTATAAAATTTTCATGCTTCTGTTTACGAGTGGAAGGTCTCTCTTAAAGAGTGAGTGAAAGGGTGAAACCTATATAAGGAAAGGTATAAAAGACCAATATATAGATTTATAGACCTATATATATCTATAAATTTATAGACATGTTGGACCCACAAGTAACCTTCCTGACTACAACTTCGACTTTGAGGTTATAAAACCGGTGGACTACGTTTCTCGACTGTGTAACCTTTTCTGGGACTACGACCCTTTCTAACTCCCGTCCTCCTCTCCCCCTACTGTCTCCTACTCTACCAACCTACCGTAGTGACTGAGTTACGTGTACTCAAACCCACTTGAGGTCCTCAACCACTACCTGTCCCTCCGGACCGCACGACGCCAAGTACCCCAGCGTTTCTCAGCCTGTACTGACTCGCTGACTTGACTTGACTTGACCTTATAAAATATATACGTCAAATAACATGAATTTTTAGAAATCGTAACTTACTCCTTGTTACTAATAATATCCACGTATTATAAGGAATTATAAGGTAGAATACCAACGTAATGTTAAAATTAAAAGATAACAGTCTACACATGATGTACTTTATCAGATTGTGTATTCTGGTACGGTTTTGAAAAGAACTTATAAAGAGATGATAAGAATTCCAAATTAGGACGTTCGTTTGGATGGTTCAGTTATACATTTAAATAAAAAATCCGAACGGCACATAATGGTTTCTGTGTCGTTTAACACACGTAAGTGGACCAACAGGCGTAGATGAGAGGGTGGTCAGATGTTCTGACAGTATACGAAAACATTATAAACAGAAATTAAAAATGGTCAAACTATATAAAGTATGATACAAAGTACCAATTTAAACATAATAAGTCCTGTGATCGTTTATTTTGAAAAATACGTGAGAAAATTGAGATGTAAATTAGATTTTACGAAAAATAAAAGAAACGGACAAAAAAAAGATTATCTTTATGGTAAAAAAGGATTCTCGAAAATATATAATTCTGGAAATTAGTACTACAGAAACATCATAATAATGTATTCTGTATTATACATTATATTTATAAAGATACATATATTTATAATATATAAATAAAATAACTTTTATGAAAGGAATCAAAAAACAAAGACAAATTTACAAAACAATCCGAATCTTTCAAGAACGAGTAGACTTTAGTCAGATTATTCATACGAAAAAAGGATAGATAAAACATTTTTGAATCAATGTTTTAGGTTGACTTTAACTAGAATGTTGAAATGTACTCCATTCTGAGTGGTGGGTAAGTGGGTTACGAGATTGACGGTTTTATAAGTAAGGAAGAATGATAAAAACATCAAAGAAACATCACAATTCAAGTATATACTGATTCCAAAATAAAAATTTCTTTCGATAAACAATAATACTTGGACAGATAATGACACGATTAAGATTTTACAAGACGAATTACGTCCAAATATAAAAAACCATTGACTACCTCTTTTTAGGGAGAAGGAGTAATTGTAAATACAAGTTTAGAGAATCGAAATGAATGGAAAAATTTTAACTCGAAAATTCAATAAAACAGTTTAATTTTGTTAGTGTAATTTCGGAACTAAATTCAAAAAATTGTGATATTTCTTTAACCCCTCTTGACTGTAGAAGTGGTTTAAATCAAAAGGACAGGACCTCGTAGTGTACGGAAAAGTAAATAAGTTTAAAACAAAAAACGTAAAGTGATTACCAATCGTACCCGAAAGGACCACCACGTCGTCAGTTCTTAGGTGGACGATTACGTCCTCTGTGTTCTCTGGTCCCAAACTAGAGTGAGAACGGACCTTTTAGGGCACCTGTCTCCTCGGACCACCCGATGTTCGGTACCCCAGAGTTTCTCAGTCTGGGCTGACTCGTACGTGTGTGTCGCGTCACACCATGTTCTTCAAGATTACGAATCGCGACACTTAATAACGATAGGATTTAAACTGATGACGAAGGGTCAAATATTTCAGAAGAGTATCAAAGACATACGAACTTGTGGAAAACGTAAAAACGTAAAAATAGGGTTGGACACGGGTTTTTTTTTCTTTTTTTTTTAGAGTTTTCCCTGACTCATGTAACCTTTCCATTAGTTTAAATAAGAATTAGTTTTCTTGTAGAAGATATCCATACCTAATGGTTCCCGTTACCACGTGTTATGGTCTATTTTCTTTCCTTTGAAGGTGAACCCGTGATTGTCACAAGGGAAAGTAAAAAATAATTTAATTCTCGACACTTATTAACAAGAATTCGTTTGTGAACCCAAGTTATGAACATACGTTTACCTTAAGACTCACGACACCCCTTTAGCAAGCAGGTCACGTCTCGGACCTTGTGGCGCCCGGACCCACTTAGTGTCGAGGACGGGTCGTCTTCTCGTTCCGTTCCTCTGAAGTTCTCGACCTTCTTCGCCTTAGTTCCCATTAGAATAAGGGACGACGACGACGAAAAAGTTCTTCAAGGTTGTTAGGAGATCTAGGATTCATTGGAAACGATAGAGTACGGGTCATACGAGTCCTCTCATCCCCAAATAAATTTCCTTCGTTGCAAGAAAATTTTTTACGTTTATTGGAACCTTCTAGTCCTTCCGACACCCTCTCTGTGGACTCCCTTCCTTAAACTAATGAGTCTTACCGAAAGTACGTGTATGAACCTTAGCTAAATAACTCCCTTTTTTTTAACCCCCTACTGTCCTCCTGATTCGTTTCCTACCTCTTTTTGTTAAAAAAATTTTCGTCTCGTACGTTTAAGGTACATCACTATTTCTTGGACGGACGGTTGTACCTTTGCATTTTCTGTCCCCAAACTAGGGACCCAACCCTTCTAGGGGACCTCTTCCCTTACCGTTGGTAGAGACCATAAGAACGGACCTCATAAGGTACCTGTGTCCTCAGACCACCCGGTGTCGGGCATCGCAGCGTTTCTCAGACTGTACTGATTTCGGTGAATCGTGTGTGACGTACATACGTTTCAGGTGTGACTTACGGCACCATCCCTACTCCCGTCCGTCTCCTCCAACCCCTCCCTCTTTATACCACACACTCTCTTACCCTTTCGAATCAGACCCAAGAACACTTAGTACAGTTTCAGTACGAACGAACAATAAAGAGATGTTGGTGGATAAAGAAAGGCGTCCTCTTTATAGTTACCTTTATTTTTCCTCTCTACAGGGCCCTTCAAAACCGAAATAAATAGAAATTCTTCCCTCTTATCAAACCTACCCCCCTCCTACCTCTTAGACTCACCCACCCCTCAAACCCTCCTATTTAGACTCGACTTCCTAGACACTCCGACCAGAAACTTCTCTTCCCGTAATCGGGTGGGAGTGGGGACTTGGGGAAACCCAACCATCCTGGGAGGGTCCTTTAATAACTCATCTTAAGGTACTAATGGGAGGAGGTCGAGGGTGGGTTTTACAACGAAGAGTGGATTCTGAACCGAGGAAGGGAAGAAGTGGTAGGACTTCCCTGTAGCAATAACAAAACGAGAGTGCCGGCTCGAAGGACCTAGGTCTCTTCGGCACACTACACGAGTCCCATCGTACTATATCTTAACCAAACTCCGGGTTTCGGGTAAAGAACGTGAAGGGAAGGAACAAATTTGACATTCCTTCCCTACACTAAGGAACACGTAGTCCCTTCTCTTATTTTTAGAAGAATAACTCGACAGTACTTTTTTTTTACTCGATTACAAAACCCATCAAAAAACTTTATTACAAAAATTTTCACGGAAGTCTAACAAAAAGGAGGTACTTTAATGGATTCACTTATCGTGACAGTAATAGACTTTACACTTCTTAGTAAGACTTTTTAAATCCCGAGAAAAGAAACCCTTCCTCCTCTTTGGTAGAGAAAGAACCAATGAGCCTTTGTATGTCAGGACAGACTTAGTTACAAATATTTTGAGATAAGTTAGGAAAACATTAGATCTATTGTCATTAGATCTATTGTCTATTATCATCCTACTTTTTGTACTCGTCTCGGTCGAGGACGGGACGGGTTTACGTCTTATTTACTTTACAGAAACTAAGAGACACCAGGTGAAAGTTCCCGAACCGAAACCATTGGACCTATATATCAAAACGTGAACCATAAAAATAGTGAACCCGTTCAAATACTGAGTTTTATTTTCTTTCAGGTGAAATGTCACCGAACTTGTTTCTATAAAAAGTATGTTATTCTTTAGACTTCTATGTGTCGACGACAGGACGTGAGAAACTTTAACGGAATCGAAAAGAAAACACCGACGTTTTACCGACGACTTCACGGTACGCAACACAGACTTAAGTTCCCTCCTTTCTTTTAAGTTCGGTACAGAAAGAGGAAGATAGTTTCTTTTCACCTTAGAAACAGTCTTTAGAGTATCTGAAGGTTAATTCAAAGAGTTTGACACGACGTTCCCTCGTGATCCGACAAATAACGTTCCCTCTGATCCGATCACTCATAAACCGACCCTTTTACTCTTCTCCCAACTCTTATTGATACCCCAGTTGGTTTATCGTAACGATAAAAGTCCTTGGATATATCCTGGAGGAAGAAAGTGGAGACGACAACTAAACAGGCTTTTAAACATCGTAGTAGTTATAAAGAGTGATCATCATTTATAATATATCAGTTCAACAAAAAACCAGTGATTCAGTACAGACTGAGAAACGCTAGGACACCGGACATCGGACGATCCGAGGAGAAAGGTACTCTAAAGGATCCGTTCATATGACCTCACCCAACGGCAAAGGAAGAGGTCCCCTAGAAGGACCTGGTCCCTAGTTTAGACGGAGAGGACGTGACCGTCTACCTCAAATTTGGTGACTCGATGGTCCCTTCGAACGTATCATTTCTGAGTATGATTTACCGATTACCAATTACAGATGAACATTTCATCTTTATTCCTCCTGGGAACCTTTTGTAAGTATCTCGGTATAAGACCTAATGAACGGATATAAATACGGTTCGTTTCACGATTCAGATACTATCCCAAGTAAGTGAGAAACTCTGAGAGACTCACAGAATAACTCCACCGTACCGACAACTGTAACCTCTTTGAGAGATATCTTATTAAAAAATAATTCATCCTGAAATATGCCTCCTTTTCAGTAGGAAACTTACAATCAAAACATCAAAACTGTTTGAATTGGTAGTAACGTTAGTTCTATCTCTTATAAAGACAGTAGATTTCCCCCAGAGGTCACGGCAAAACATCGGTCAGAGAAGTGTCGTTGGTGACTAAACGAAAGACAGGAATCTCAAAACGAAAGAGTCGTAGTACATTTACTTCAGTAGTGTCGTAAAACTTAGGCCGAGGAAAGTGAATCGTATTACGTAAACTTTAAGTAGGTAAGACAAGACATATAGATATGCGAATAAGGAAAAATAACGGTTCATTGTAAGGTAACGTGTCTATATGATGTCGAATAGGTAAAAGATCGGTGACCTGTAATCTCAACGAAGGTTAAAAATCGTTAAATTCTATTTCGGTGACATTCATAACTGTATCTCCGAAAATGTAATAAACAGAACTTGTTTATGAGTCCTCATCCTAAAACCTGAACACATTATTTGCATACAAATTGAAATATTCTTTTACCGTTTTTCAAAAGGGTTGACAGAAATAGTAAAAGAAACGACAGTCATTACATACTACCAAGATCAGCCAACGAAGTATAGAAACGGTCAAGAACTATAGAAGTCATATAAAAATAAAATCAGTAAGATTACTCACACACTACCATAAAGTAACTCCAAAATTAAACGTAAAGTGGTCACTGTTTACTCCAATTCTTAAAAAAGTACACAAATCAGTGGTAAACCACTATACAGACAAACTTTGAAACGATAACAAAGTTCAACCCCAGAAAAAGAAACATAACTCGAAATTCTTAAAAGACATAGAAGACCTACTTTTAATAAACACTAAATATCTGTAAAAGAGGATCATACACCAATCGGAAAAATAAGAGAAGTATCGTAGAAAATTTAATATCTTCAAGAATTACTTCAGGTCAAATAGTCTAAAAAGAAAATACCTGACACGGTGATCGCAACATGCATTCTTTAGTACCGGATTAGATTCCACTGTTTCAAACGGAAGATACAAAAGAAAAAGAAAATAAAATCCAAAATGTGAAATACTAGGTAAACGACAATTAAAAATACCCCACACTCCAAACCCGTCCCCAAGGGAAAAGTGTACATCAATAGATAAACAAGGTCGTTGTTAAAACTAAAAGAGATAACTCTACGGAAATATAGAAAGAGTTTTTAATCAACTGGTCTATCCTGACACAGATAAAGACCTGAGAAGTAGGACAAGGTAAAGACCTACACATAGGAAAGGGGTCATGGTGTGATAACGAAATCTCTTCCAGTATTGGTCGGTCACACTCAAGGGATTGAAATAACAAAACTCTCGATAACACCGATCAGTTAAAGGAAACGGAAAGGTGTATGTGAAATCTTAGTCGAGTAGTTAAACTCGGGGATACAGTAGCGGTAAGGAACGGAGACGGTTAGAAGAGGCTAAGGGGTTCGGGACGTATACTAGACTGTCTTTCAGGGTGACGAAGACGGACGGGCGAGAGTCCGTTAGGAATAGGACGACTCGTGACTGCGGAGAGTAACCCAGTGGTATTGCCTGAGAGAAAGGAGTCACAAGGGAGGGATGTGGGGTGAGGGACGAGACGCCGGACTAATTGGTGAGAACCGTGTCAAAAACGACAATCGCAAAAACGATTTTTTTTGAGATTTCTAAACAATACCGGATATTCCTGTTTTTTTTTTTTTTTAGGTATAACAAATCAGACTTCCAGGTGGACCCAGAAAAAATTAGAGAAATTGAGAAAATAGATTTGACTTTCGAAGGTAAATGGAGGGAAGTTACTTCTAGTTGAACTAAAGGATACGTCTTTAGGAAGAAAAATTAAACAAAATGGAGGAAGACAGTAGGGGAGTGACAGAAAAGAAGATTCACTGACAGAAAAGAAGATTCACTGACGGAAGAGAAGGGAACGTAGTATTGATAACCGACTCATATGGAAAGGGGACAATCTGTCTTAACAGACTGTTATACTATGGACAAAACACGTAGAAACTTTGGGGTGACGGATTTCATTATGAGTCAGTTCGGGTAGACACTAAGAGTTGAAGTGTTTCCTCATGTACTGTACCCTTCCTTTTCTTATATCAAATTTTCTAATATAAGACTTAATATAGAACTAAACCCCTAAAGAGTCCACCGGGATCACTATTTCTTGAGTAGACGGTCGCGTCCTTTGTATTCTATGTACCTAAACTAGGGACGAAGTCCTTCTAGGGAACCTCTTCCCGTACTTTTGGGTGAGGTCATAAGAACGGACCTCTTGGCAGTGCCTGTTTCCTCGGACCACCCGATGTCAGGTATCCCAGTGTTTCTCAACCTGTGTTAACTTCGTTAAATCATACGTACGTACTGATTAAAAATCTATACTATAAATTAAATAAAAGTTTAAATTTAATTTAACTCTTTTTGATGAATACAAATAGATAGTTAAGTCAAGTCAAGTCAAGTCAACGAGTCAGTACAGACTGAGAAACGATGGGGGACTTAACGTCGAGTGGTCCGGTGGGACAGGTAGTGGTTGAGGGCCTCAAGTGAGTCTGAGTGCGGGTAGCTCAGGCACTACGGTAGGTCGGTAGAGTAGGAGACGGAAGGGGAAGAGGAGGATGGGATTAGGGAGGGTAGTCTCAGAAAAGGTTACTCAGTTGAGAAGCGTACTCCACCGGTTTCATGACCTCAAAGTCGAAATCATAGTAAGGAAGGTTTCTTTAGGGTCCCTACTAGAGGAAGTCTTACCTGACCAACCTAGAGGAACGTCAAGTTCCCTGAGAGTTCTCAGAAGAGGTTGTGGTGTCAAGTTTTCGTAGTTAAGAAGCCGCGAGTCGAAAGAAGTGTCAGGTTGACAGTGTAGGTATGTACTGGTAACCTTTTTGGTATCGGAACTGATCTGCCTGGAAACAACCGTTTCATTACAGAGACGAAAAGTTGTACGATAGATCCAACCAGTATTGAAAAGAAGGTTCCTCATTCGCAGAAAATTAAAGATATCCACAATTCTTAAATTTTCCAATTTATTAGAATCATTATAAACAACTTACTTTTGTAATCAAAGGGTCGGGGAATCCTGTTACTATTTAGGAGAAACTGGGGGATCAGGGATCTTATCCCGGGATGTGTCACTTTCGTCGACATCAGAGTCACAAGTGTCCTATTTGTGGAAAAGACGAACTTCACAGGTCTCCGTCGTCTGTCCTTGGTACGCACTGGTGGACTAACTGTAAGATCATCTGTTCCGATTAGGTAAGTGGGGTGACCTCGGCTAAGAAGGACAACAGGTGTCTACCATGAGAGACGGGAGACGTGAAACGTCTTCTAGAGACACTGACTCGAAGATATTAGTCCGTAGTCTTGTGTATTTGTCTCTCGTCCCTACACTTACGATTGTGTGAAAGGGTTATGGGTGAACCACAGAATCCCGAGTCTTCACATACCGAAAGATCGGAGTCTATAACTTCGACTCGACCGTCGTTCCCTTCCCCTACAACAAACGAAATCCAGATTACTAGACCTGAAGGGACCACTGAGTCTACCGTTTCTCAGACGGACGTTACACCCTCTGCACCCAAACTAGCGACCTAACCCTTGACCGTTGGGAGAGGTCACAAGAACGACCCTCTTAGGGTCCCAGTCTTCTCGGACCGCCCGATGTTAGGAAACCCAGCGTTTCTCAACCTGTACTGGTTCTCTGATTGTGTGTGTGTGTGTGTGTGTGTGTGTGTGTGTGTGGCGGCTATCCCGAACGATACCACAGTCACTTTTTTTCACTTCAGTGAGTCAGCACAGGTTGAGAAACGCTGGGGTACCTGATATCGGATGATACGAAGAGACAGACACAGTCCTTAAGGGGGTTTAGTACCACGGAAATTCAAATTGGGTTACCGAACCTCTTATTCCTAATTCTGAGGTAGATGAAATTACAAAAGTGTACTTAAACGACTCTGGAGTCTTTATTTGAACAATGTGTCTAACAAAGAGTTATACGAGAAAGTAAGTTATTTTGTACAAAACTGGTAAACAGATGGTACAACAGTCCGTGATGGGGTCCCCATCACCCTAGAGTTCGACGGAATTTTACTGACTGTAGTACATACACACATACATAGACATGCACACAACCAGATACAAATACACGTGTGTGCACACACACACACACACATCCGCCTGTGCGTGCAGTTCTCTACGTAGAACAGTGTGTTTCTGAACTTCACGAAACCTTTGTATTCTTATCACCGTCACGACTAGATGATTTGTTTGAACTTAAGAAGTGTCTACTACCCCGTTAACTCGAATCTACACTATAGTCTTCTTTTTCCGTACCACTCTTTACGATACTTTTTCCGTAAAGACGGTTTATATTATAAAGGGACCTTATGTCATAGGTCACTCCGTACCACGTCCTCTCCTCTCTTTACCCCCTCCTCCCCGTCAGTATAACACTTTTCGATCTTCCGATCAAACCTCTCAAACTCAAAATAACACGTCTTCCACTTCCAGTTTGGTACGAACCATGATACAACGGACGTGACCCCCGTAAGTCAATTCGATGTAAAGGATACGGGTTGTTGATTAAGAACGGTCGCCTTGACCTCAGTCAGTACGTAGTAAAGTCCGGTTTCGTCTGTCCCATTCATAACGGTAGAGGGAACCTTTGACGAATAAGATCTTCCGTCTCTATGTTCAACTGGACAAACGTTGACCCTACACTCTCTTTTTATTTGAAAATTACACAATTTGGTGACTCTAAGTCCCACATCTGAAAAAACCAAAGTAAAAAATTTAATTACCCTGAAACAATAATAATAATAATAACAGTTCGACATACTCCGAACACCCTAAAATGAAGAAACTGGTCCCTATATTGGGAGAAGGGGGTTGGGGGACGGGGGGCGGTTTCACCCATATGTCTAAGGGTTAGTGGTCAGGAGATCCCTTTGGGACCCCAAATCAAAAAACGATAATGTCTCTGGATAGGATAGGTTGATTTTAGCCGTCATCTTGGTACAAATAAAAAGGAAAAAAGGAAGGAAAGAAACAAACAAAGAACGAAAGAAAGTAAATACAAAATCTTTTAAGTGTGGGAATTGAAGATAGTCCGGAACACAAGTGTAGTCCAATTTTTTTCCTTACGATGAAAATTTAGGAGGATCTCGACTACCACTCAGTCTACTTTAGTATACTATAGTTCAACAATTGACATTCCACGACGGTTGATATTCTCTGGGTAGTAAAAATCCGTCTACAGTTATAACGGAGATGTTTTTCTATTCTTGGGACCAATAAGCAATTACTGAAGTAGTACTGGAACCACCAAAACGGTAGAACACCGGGTCTTTTAGAAAGAGGGTACCATCTTTAAGTAGGGAAGACCTACCCCATATTAAAGGATAGAGACATTTTTCGGGAAGAATATCATTCGGTAATTCGAACGTATCCATTTTTAATCTACACCGTAGACCTACTATTTCTTCCTTCCCCTTAGTAGAGATCTAAGGAATGGGATGTAAAAGGTACCAGATTAACTCTCTTTACTTTGTCAAGTCGTGGTGACAAACCCCCGGATTTCGTATGACTTCGCTAGAACCTCTAGAAGGTCATGTGCCTAGAGAGAAAAGACACACCATTGCCACCGCGGAGTAGAGAGTCCTCGAAGTCTTTCCTTACATTGTTAAGTGGGGACCCCGATATTGGCGATTGTAAAGACTTTGTGACATGAGTTCCGGTAGTGACAGGAATTGCCGGGGTGTTTGTAAAATGGTGAATTGAACAGTGTTGTTAGGAGACTTCCTTCTAAGTCAATAATCGTGGTAAACAGTCTGCTTATTTGGCTACGTATCCATCCGCCCTTGAGGGTCAAGAGTCGGTCTACCGCCTTCGTGACCCTCGACTGCAGTCGTCAGGACAAAATGTCGGACACGGAGCGATGTCACTGCCCCTCCTAAGTTCTCGGACTCATATGGACCCGTACTGATCCGATGAAGAAGACGGTAGTCGACTCGACTCTCCAGGTCCTCTTCGGTTCAAGTCAATGTCTTTTATTTTAATGTAAAGAGCAGATGAAGTCATGTATCGAGCTTTACAAGAATGGGTGATAGTTGTCCTTTAATGAAGTTCCTACTGTCCCACTCTATATATATATTAAAAAAAGAAAAACTTCGTAATTACTTATACGAGAAAAGGTGAAAGAACTCTTTTGGAGAGCCTCGAATCCGTCGGTCTCTCGAGATGAGGTAGACCGGAGACCCATGTCAGAAATGAGGTCGTTACGTCTGTTTCTCTTTATTCAGTCGAGGGCCGAGAGTTTTATGGAGAACTTCCTATAGTATTTGTCGAACTTCTCTGTACAGAAAAAGGAAACGTTCTCCTACACAGAAAACTCGGAAGTCGAGTTTTCTCAGACCTTATTAAGTAAACCACCGTTTGTCAGATCAGTACAAGGGGTGGTGTCTCTTTCGTCCGTCACCCTCTGTCCTCACAGTCTGCCATGTTGTCACCACGCCTCACACTCCTCTGAATCTGTTACTACTCTCCTAAACATGTCCTAATCTCTCGTCGCTCGAGGTAAATGACATGTCCTTGGTCCCCTACCGTCTGGGGCCCCTAAGTGGGTCGAGAGCACTCCACCGTTAACCTATCAATTACCGGAGCACCCCTCTGTCTCCTGGTCTGGTTTCGACCCTCCGTTCGTCAGTTTGAAAAGAAAGGGTCCTTCCTACGTCTTAAAGTCTCCCAACTCTCTCCCCTCCTCCCTCCACACTTGTGGGCACGTGGACTTCCCTCTACCCTGTCTGTCTACGAGGGCGTCTTCCGTCGTGTCGGACTGGGCTCGGACTACATCTAGGACTGTTCTTAGACCTTGTTCGCGCTAGTGAAGACTTTCGGTCTGTCCTGAGAAGTAGAGTCAGTTACGGATCACCGGGTCCAAGGAGGGGTCCAGTCTGAACGAGGGAGTGAGGTTGGTGTGTATATACCTGTGTGTGTGAGATCTTCGTAGTAAGGATCTTGAATCTACGGAAAGGACTCAGTCTGGGAAGTGTCCGACTTTTTGACGTTAAGACATGAATGAGACTTAATTGATACTAACAATGGACGGTATTCTACTACACTATGTTTCTCTAGTCACTATGTTTCTCTTTCAACCAACTCTCTCAAAAGGGAAAAGTGTGTGCTCTCATGTATTGAAACCTTAACGTACTGTCCGAACATTTATTTCGGTTGGTTACTTTACACACGGAAAGAGTCCCCGTACCCCACTTCAACCTACACCATGTCACGACCAGGTCCCGTCCCCTAACCTCTCATCGCACGATCCACACGGGTTGTCCTAATCCGTCACTATCGTCTGGAAATTATTAATAAATTGAAACGTTTTGATCATCATTAAGGGATACTTGTCAATGTCATAAGTCGAGATCTTTGAGTCCTACTTGTCTTCTCCTGTCTTTCTACTCACTATTTTACATTCTTAGTAACAATATTCAAAGTCCTTCATGGAACTTTCCTGTCCTTGGGTCCCGAGGACCTGAGGTCCTTCCCATAGGGACTGTAACAAGACTCCGGGTTCCGTCCTTTCCTCTGTCCGTTCAGGATATCCCGGTTCCACCCCGATTTCCTCACACGCCTCTTCGTCCGTCCACACGTGTCTCTCTCGACTTCACCGTCGGTGACTTTCACTTTCACGACCAGGTGTCATCCATCTCACACAAGAATGTTTCCTTAACAGTTAGATTTATAATATTCTTGTTCTTGTTATATGAAGTCTAAGAAATATAGTAATTTGCAAAGAAATTCAGATCACACTCTATTGACTCTGTACCCAACTTGACCTTAAACGAAAACAATATAATTACCTCCTCTTTACAAAATTCTTTTAATTCTCTGTCGTCCGTCTCCCTCGTTTTGTTTCCCTTGTTTGACACAGGTTAGTGGGAGTTCGTGAATCTTCGTTGGTAAATGTATATTTGTTATCAATCTGATTAACGTATAGTAACCGTTACTGGGTGATTTCCTCTAAGTCTTTTTCTAGTAACAGTTCATTATAGAAACGTTAGAACCAAGTACAAAGAGGGGAGTGGACTCTCATTATTTTGACTCAACAAAACGTAATAAAATATTAAAGTCGTTAAATGATTAAGTTCATCCAAAGGGAGGGTCATGAAACTTAATTAAAAGAGTAGTAGTCCTTAGTCCCTAAGTCCTTTAAAACGTTCACTTAAATGGTCGTTTTAATTCCGATAACTCTTCTCAAAGTAGAAACAGAAGGTGACTTGTCAGAATATAAGTCCGGGAGGTAAGTGAAAGAATACTCGGTCCCGGGTAGAAGGAATTTCTACAAACCATCTAAGAACTTCGGGTATCCCCACGAACCACGACCCCTGATCTTTACCTACTCCACTTGATCTACCTTTGAACTTGTATACTCTGTAACTTTTGACACTTTCTTTGGTCCCGGACTCGACTCTTGGAACTTGGGTCCTGGTATCTCGAAATCAGTACACTTTGGGTGCTACCTTCTTCTTTCACCACTTGAGTGAAGACGGGAAGGACGACCATAGGTTCTTATATGTTTCCTACCGTCTCACCCAATCGCGTCACCCCTCGTCCCCGTTCTTAAACCTCTATCTCTACCCTTCTTTCTTTTCGGAGGTTCGAACACTTCTTTCCCGACCATTCTAAGTCTGTACCTATAGAATAGAAGACGGTTCTCTTGAAACCCAAACCTCCTCTTAAACTCCCGATGTATTCATTCATCCAATCTTCGGGTCCGTACATCTGACTCTTTTCGTCGATTCTGATCCCGTCTGTCGTTACCCACCCACACCCAAGCGATCCCGATTTGGTCGTACTCGATGTCACATACTGCTATGTAAATGAAAACATAAGGTGGGTGACCTTTGATAATGAATGGAAGTAGTGTAACCGAATCTTTACCTTATTCCTACTCGATTTACACGGATGTCTCTTTCTGGAGTCACTTATGTCAACTGTTTCTGGACCGTCCCGTCCCCGACTGGACACCTCATCGTCACTTATTCTAGGAGTGGAGACAGTGACTCTTTCGTTTGAAAGACAACGGGTCAGACTGTTGTACATCTACCGTCTGTCTTTGTCTTGTGTCTGGGTGTCAAGTAAATACGTCATTTACAAATAACTCATCCTGTGTGTCCCACGACCCAAAACCTCGTTTGTACTTTGTTTGTAATCAGTAATGAAAGTGAACTCCGCGAATTACTGACAACGTGTGACTGGACTGTGTAATAACCTTGTCGTCAACTCGTGTCTCAACCTAATTCACGTTTCTCTCCCCCACAGGAGGTCTGTGATGGCCTTGAGCCTCCTCCCTACTCAAACCCCCAGAAGTCCCTCCTTCGTTGGGTTCTCCTCGGAATTTCTGGCCCAATTTAAATCTATTTGAGTCTACTTCTACTTTCCGTAAACTTTACTTTCCATGTGGTACCCAACTCCTAATTTACTCTGTGAAGTGTTTTCAGTAAGTCTTTCTAAGTGCAGTGGTTCTTTCGGGTGCCGGTTACTTTACATGCCGAAAACGATAACGATAATAAGAGGATGAAAATGACGACAATGGCGAAACAAAAACTACTACAAAGATGACGAAAACCTTTTCCGCTACCTCTAATTTTCCTGTACCAACCCTCTGTTAAGTGTTTGTGTCAAGACTGTAAGAACTCTGTGCACACCCTATTTCCCTAGTGTTCCTTGTTCTCGAACGTAGTTTTGACGAACACGAGTTTCACCCACCACCTTTTTCAATGTGTAATCGAATTCTGTGAAGTCGATCAAGAAATGGTTGTGATGATGACTGACAACACATCGATTTTTAGTGACGAAATTACTTACTAATATAAAAAGTTTTTTACTTTGTCTTGTAAGATTCAAGGACTAGTCTACATAAAAGAAAGAAAGACAAAGAGAGGAACAGATCACCAAGTTAACGACCTCCCGTTTGAATAATTATCTTTACTCTACTTTTACTACACTAAAAGACATCACGGACCTCTACTACAACGATCCTGTCTCTAGTTTGTGGTCTTCTCTCACTCATCCCCAAACAAACAGGTTTGTGAGTTTTGAAGGGGAAGCCTCGACATAATTTTTTTTTTTTTACCGTTTACTCTAAAGTCGACTAATAACGGACTGAGAGTCTTGTTGACAGAATAACGACTAATAACAGGAAAGGCGTCACCGGTGAGAAAGAAGTAAGACAAACGACAGTACAAGATATTTATGGTTTTTCCGACGTCTCCGTCGTAGAGACTCTCCTCGTCATACGAAGGACCCACGTCTTTCGCACGGAGAGGTTCTATCTTAGAGACCTAGACTTCCGACTAAAGTCTCCCCTAATAAGTCAGTTACCATTTACCGTGGGGTGAGGTTAAAGTCAAAGATAAAAGACAACATCTAGACCCGTCGACCCGACACACACACGTGCTTACGTAATCCTTCACCACGGATCCCTACCCCGGTACGTTAGGCGGATTCACTGAACAAGGTGAGACGAAACGATGTAAAAGAGATCCCGAGAGTTTGTGGTCACTCCGACCGAAGGTCCCGTCGAGGGACGACTTTCAAAATAAGACTCACAACCGTTTCTTCGTTTCGAGGTTCCATCTATAATGTCGTTTAAGATGGAACAGTTATTTTTGGTTTAGTAAAGTTCTTGTAGGTCTCCTAATTTTTTTTTTCTTTTTTGACGATCTTAAAAAGAACTTCATACTTTCTGGTCAAACTCAGGACCCTTAATCACATTGTCGACTTACGTGGTAGTCCGTCGGACACTTTATTGGACTGTAGGGACGTAAGGTACGTTCTCCGTCCTTTGACAAAAGACCTACGGGTCAAATAAGGACTGGTGTTAAAACACCTTCTCCTTTGTCATAGTCGGATTGTTACCGGAGAAGGAGTCACACCGGGAACCTATAAAACTTTCACTTTGAATGATTCGAGACTAAAGGAGTAAAGAAAATCCTCCCTTGAACAACACTTGTGATTGTAGTGGCTGATGTCAATTCCTGGAATAAAGGGAGACTACAAGTGACGTTTCCTAGTCGTGTCTTTCACGCCAGGAAGAAAGGAATGAGTCGCGATACAGGGAGTAACGTTGTCCATGACAGGACCCACTACGCCCGAAATGTTTGGAGACTACGAGGATTGTTTTTTGAGCGTTGTTATTGGGAATGCTCCTTGTCTGTAAAGTTCGTGATGATATTCTAATTGACTTTCATGAAAGTAGATTCCTGTCCCCTTTTAATTTTTCAGTAGGTGAATGTTTACAATGAGTACTGAGAATGTAAACATCGTCGTCGTCCCTTTTTTTGTTTTGTTTTGTTTATAAGAATTCTTTACTACTATATCTAGGATCGTGTTATACTTTTTGAATGAAAATATCGAGTAGTCAAAAAAAATTTTGACAAAAATCATTTCTTTTATTCGATGTGAGTAAGTATTATAACCGACACTAGAAAATTGAATTTTAAGATGAAACAGAATAATAAATTTTAGTCACAAGTCTCACATTCCGTCCTTTGAATGGAACTTCCTCATCATCTTCCTCGGGGTAAGGAGAGGAAGATGGAGACGTCACTTTCAGTGACAAAGTCATGTTTCCTGTCCTCTTAAGTCACGGACGGGTCAGGGTGACCTGAACCGCGACGGGAGACACTCCAACCGACCGTACCGAGTCCACCTCACCTCAGGGCGACAGGAACTCGGACGTCGGCTACCTCTCTCAGGTCGGGAGAAGAACTCTCGGTCCGTCGTCGACGCCGAGACGGGAGGAGACGGAGGGACTCGAAGAAGACTTCGAGTCGACTCTTATCCGAGTCTCGGGAGGGCCTTGGGTGGAGTGATTTCTCGAGACGGACGGACGAGTTAGGTGCACCACGAATGAGGAACCGTCAATACTAGGTCATCGGCCGCGTCGGAGTTGTGAGGTACATGGACGGGTCTCCACCCCCACCAGAACGGGGTTTTGGACCGTCCTCGGGGAGTGTCGTTAGGTGTACCGAGGGGTCCGTCAGGAAGGACGAGTCAACGTGAAAAGGAGTGAAGACCTTGTCTGGAGGGACGGGGGGTGTAGACGAGGTCGAAGTTGTTCTGTCCTTAAACCTAAGGTGTCGGGGAACTAAATAAGTCCAGTACAAACGGAAAGACTTTAGTTTAGTATTACTACGTAAAAAAAGTTGACTCCAATGGAAGACTGAATGCTAGGAGTGAGTTCGTAAACGAATCATCGGACGTGCAATAAAGTCATTTACACTCGTTTCTCGTGCGAACTCAGAGTGTGGGGACTAAGATGAGATCCAAAAGTCTCCCGTTACGAAGTCTTTTCGGACCCCAAACACGAACAGTCAGTTGGTGGTGGAGAGTACTACACTGACCCTGACCACAAACCATCTATAAGAATAGTAGAACTACAAGAAAATAAACTACAGGTTTTGTTGAGACTCTCCATCCGTCCCTTACATAGAAATATAAGAGTAAACTATGATCTTCTCCGACGACGAGTCACCACTTTGCTGAACGGGTTCTAGGGTGTCGACCACTACCTTTACTCTACTATTGAGTCAAGAAGTCTTTAAGGATCTGTCACCACGAAAATGACATTGTATGATATTAAACATAGTTTGGAGTCCTCGGACAATTCTATACTTCGATTTCCTCATTCCTCTCGTCCGGTCCATATTTTGTTTTCATGATTCGACGAACATAACGTTAGTTCGCACTATGGACTATTGAATACGACTTCTACGAGGCACTCGGTTTGAACGTGTCGGTGAACAATTGTTGTGGATCATATTCTCCATCATTACAGTATTTTCTGATATCGGGGGTACTATGAAGGACCCTTTCAACATCGTATTAGGTAGGTCGGATTCTCCTCACGTCACAGGATCTCTACTCTTCTATAATAGACACGCCTTCCCTGTCGTTTATCCTCCCTCGACAGTCTTTTATGGTCGACTCGGTGCTTCCTTCGGGGTCCCACTCGACATCTGAGAATCCCTTTTCCAGTTTTGTTCTACTATTGGTTTATCATTTTACTCGTTTCTCACAAGATGGACCGTGTATTCGTACTTGTTTCACGAGTTGGTAACCACTTTGTTTTCGTTGAATTTTGTTCCGTCTTAAAAATAAACAACCGTATCGTTTTGATCCTAGACCGATGGGGTTCATAACTGTTTCTACTCTTCTTTGCCACACTCTTAATCGACTATACGAGTGGAACTTCTCGATAAACCGTCATAGGTCATTTCGATTCTAATTCATCAGATATTTAAAGGGAGAGGAGTAGACCCAATGAGTGTACATAAATTAAATCCCTTTAGGTGACGTGATGTGTGAATTTTACGTACGTATAAAAGCATCCAGACAAAATGAAGTTACTCTTAAATATTTCGTTATAGACACTCTTTGAAGATCCTCTCTTGTCTTCGGTCAATTCAGTATCACACCACTCCTGTCTCTCTCTTTTACCATCTACGGTGCTTGTCCACCTCTCTTTTGAAGACAAACACGACAAAAGAGAGGTGAGTGCCAGGTCGATCTAATCAAAAACTGGACACCGATGGGTTCTCTTATGAATACATACACATGTTCCTTTGTACGTTCTCTACGGATACGTTACGAGGAATCTTTGTTTAATCTTCATTGGATTTATAAATGTCACTGTTTTAGTTACTCTGTGAGGTTTGGTCTTTATTGGGTGTACGGATAGTTGTCATCTGACCTATTTATTTAAAGATACATTAGTATATTACTTTATGAAATATAGTTATTCTACTCATTAGATATCGTTTACATTTTAATATCTACTTTATATGTTTGTATTTCGATTTGTTTTATAAAATTTTAAATATACTTCACACTGATGTACACTCGAAGGGACTACCGAGTCGTCATTTCTTAGGTGGACGTCCTAAGTACAGTTACATACCGTTTTGGTTATGTCATAACATTTCATTTTTTTTATTTTTTTTTCTTAGGTGGACGTTACGTCCTCTGTACCCAAGCTGTGTGTCCAAGTCAGGGACCCAACCCTTCTAAGGGACCTCTTCTTTTACCGTTGGATGAGGTCATAAGAATGTACTCTTTAAGGTACCTGTCTCCTCGGACCGTCTGACGTCAGGTACCCCAACGTTCTCAGCCTGTGTTGTATCACTGATTTGGTGGTGGTGGTACTGTTACATACACACGTGTATACATATTATATGTATATGTATGTATACATACATAAAATGTTATCTTGTGATGTGTGATAAACTTTCCTTACCAACGTCCATTCTACCGTTTGATCATACCACACTACCAATTAAAATATACAGTTGACTCCTCCAACCACGGGTCTATAAACCACTTTGTAAGAGTCTCACAGACACTCCTACAAAACCCTATTGTAATTGAAAACTTAGTAATCTGACTCATTCTCTACCGTTACCGTGGGGTGAGGTCTTGAGAACCTTTTAGGGTACCTACCTCCTCGGACCACCCGACGTCAAGTACCCCAGTGCTTCTCAGTCTGTGTTGACTCGCTGAAGTGAAAGTGAAAAGTGAAAGTACGTAACCTCTTCCTTTACCGTTGGGTGAGGTCACAAGAACGCACTTCTTAGGGTACCTGTCTCTCTCCGGACCACCCGACGGCAGATGCCCCAGCGTGTCTCAGCCTGTACTGACTTCGCTGAATCGTCGTTGTCGTCTGACTCATTTCGTACAACCACCGAAAGTAAGTTAGATAACTTTTGGACTTATCTTGTTGTTACGGCTAGGACGGAGCTTGTTCTCCCTTGAGGAGGGTGGTCGGACGAAACTCGACCCCGTAACCAAAGAAAGTTCGGAAATCTAAACTTGTCTTCGGAATCGAGAAGAACCAAGAGTTCCGACGTTCGAAAATCTGACTTTTGTGTGTAATAGATTGGACCGATCGACTAGTGTCCTCGGCAAAGGGATCTCATTTAGTCAAAGAGGGAGCTATATAGAGAGTAACCAAAACAAAAGAAACCTCTTTGGGGTCATAATCTGTACCGTAGACCGAGAAGTGGACTTAAGTAAGGATGACGACGACGATTCAACGAAGTCAGCACAGGGTGAGACACGCTGGGGTATCTGTCGTCGGGTGGTCCGAGGAGACAGGGACCCTAAGAGGTCCGTTCTTGTGACCTCACCCAACGGTAAAGGAAGAGGCAAGTAAGGATGTCTAAAGTGTTTTTATCCTTCTCTTAATTACTTAATGTCTTGAATCTCATTTTGGTATACTATGGACGATCTTTCCGAATTTACTATTTCTACCCTTGGTACACAAACATTCCTAAACGTCCTACTTCTTGGTAGTATGTGATGACTTCACTAAATTTAACTATGTTTTGTAAAAGCTATTTAAGAACCGTAACAATAGATTTCAAGCCGTATAAGAGACTGGGTTATCAAAGGAGCGAATCCTTTTATGGACTGTGTTTACTTATGAATTAGTTTTGTTCATTTCTTTTTATCTTGTTGAGACAAACTTTAACGGGGATTAACCTTTGATGGGTGTATTATTATCGGGTTTTGATGTTTCCAAGGTCCACTAGTTACTTTCTTACCCATTTGTTTCATCCCATATAAGAATAATACCTTATAAAACAAATTATAGAGACAAGAGACTATCTACTATTCGAGGTGCTCCCTCCCATGTTATCGATAACACAACTGACGACACAGAAATCCCAGATTGTGTCACGAACCGTGTGTATGCTATCCGTTATTTATCAAAACAACTTACTTATTTCAGTAGTCTTACGTTCACCAAGGTACACTCACACCATGACAATGTTCCTACTAGAACTTTGAAAAGATTAAATTGTTTTTTTACACTTAGTAATCCTTTACAGTCATGTAACTGAAATAATAATTATTAAGTGATTATTGTTATCGGTGTTTGGGTCGTATAACACTACCACGTCATCCCTTAAAACGAAACTTATAGGTCATCAAGACCCCCGACCGAGTACCCTCTGACACTGCCCATACGAGTGTCCTTGAGATAAAACTCTCGTGACGACGACGACGATTCAGCGAAGTCAGCACAGGCTGAGACACACTGGGGTCTCTACCGTCGGGTGGTCCGAGGCGGTAGGGACCCTAAGAGGTCCGTTCTCATGACCTCACCCAACGGTAACGGAAGAGGCAAACTCTCGTGACCAGAGATGATTTACATAGGGATCCCTGTCGGGTGGGAAGGGGTAGTACGGTGGAGGGATTGTGTTCTGCATCAATTGCCACACGACTGTCTAACGTTACTTCATTCGGAGTTTTGACATACAAAGGACATCTCTGACCCGCAGGGACATAAAATACACGAGTGACGAAGGGTCCCGTCTCAAGAGTCAGGACCGACGTGTAACCTTATTAGTCCTCACGAAATCTTTGAGAATTACGAACCCATCGGAGGGGTTTCAAAGACTAATCTAAAAAGATCCCACGGCGGACCCGTAATCCTATAAATTTCAGAGGGGTCCACTAAAATTACACGAAGGTCCTTACACTTTGGGACAGGATAATCCTGTCGTTCGGTGGACCGATCGTAAAGACACTAAAAACCATGGACGGGTGTCTCAAGTAAGACCGCGGCGACAGGACCAACAGACGAGAACAGAGCAGAAGTCGGGACACCCGACAAGGACCCCGAGTATCTTGGGTATCACTCGGACTAGAGTAAAGACCCGAGACGAAAGAGTTCTGGATCAAACTCGGTGACTTGTGGACAGTAGAGTCTCCTCTCGTCCTCCCTCCCCTTAAAAGAAATAGAAACCTGGTGGTTAAAATGTGAAAAAGTTGTGGTCTTCAGTACCAATTGAAGGCAAAACCTCTGGGAGTCTATTTATTAAACACAGTGTAAAGATCTTGATTCATAATGGAAAGAATTTTTTATAGGTTGATCTCGGACTTTCTCTATACAAGGACTACGTTTCTCGGCTAAGTGACCTTTTCTGGGACTACGACCTTTTCTAACTTCCGTCTTCTTCTTCTCCCACTGTCTCCTACTCTACCAACCTACCGTAGTGACTAAGTTACCTGTACTTAAACCCGTTTGAGACCCTATACCACTCCCTATCCTTTCGGACCAAACGACGTCAGGTACCCCACCTTTTCTCAACCTGTGCTGAACCGTTCACTTGTTGTTATCGTTCTTAGACTTTCTTCTACAAAGTCCATTCCTCCCCTGTCGTTGTGAGAGTCGACAGGCAGGGAATCTAAAAGAGACAGAAACCACACCAGGTCATTAAGTAAGACGGAAAGACTAGAGTCCCATCACCCAGAGAGTCCAATCAAGAATATAGATTCTTACATTGTCTAGGACCTGATCCCGTAGAGTTATTCTGTAGTTATTCCGAACCAACCTCTGTCCCTCTTTGACGGAATGGTCCACGAAGACCTCGTATGAAAAATGACAAGGACGAAAACCCCGTGTAAATCCGACACCCTGAAACCCCTTTTACACCACAGACCCCTCGACCCCTCAAAGTAGAAAACAAAAAACAGGTGAAAACAGGGCCCATGTACGGGACAATAGGAGAGGAGTCTGAAGGGATAGGCACTTTGTAAATCAAACCTCCTTCCGTGAAATGCACCGGGTCCGTCCGTCACTCTGATGGGGAACAGGGAGTGACAGAACCAATGAGAAGTTAGAGACCATCGGGAACTCTATACTCGTCACAAGGACGGGACTACCTCTTGGATTTTTATAGTCGACTTTGTTTTTATTGGAACCATTGGTTACAGTCCCTGGTGTACTTTAGTCTGACTGAGACGAGGGTCGACCAGAGGGTAACGGTCTTACCAAACTTTAACCCGGACCAGTGACTTTCACCAAGTCAGCCCAGACTGAGAAACGCTGGGGTACCTGACATTGGACGGTCCGAGACGACAGGTGCCCTAAGAGGTCCGTTCTTATGACCTCACACATAAGGTAAACGAAGAGGTCTTCTGGAAGGGTTGGGTCCCTAGCTTGGGTCCAGAGGACGTAACGTCCACCTAAGAAATGGTAGACTCAGTGGTCTCTCAAAGGGGTTCAGGGTCCCGAAGTTATTCGCACTGTGACTTACCCGTCAGATACCCCTGTACAGGTGTTGACAACTGATACTTGATAATCATCTACAGTCATTTTCCTGTCACCCCACGATTGAACCAAGAGTATTTCAGGAGACGGCGACCGAGTGTTTACTGAAAGGGACGCCATTGAGAAAAGGAGGTTTCGTCACCGACCACAGTCAGAGAAATCCGAACTGTCCGTCTACGGGAACTCGATTTTCATTACCCTAAAATGTTCCTGCCTTCTTTTCCTTATGTACTCAAAATGAAACTTTATCATAACTGTATAAAACTAGTAATACTTCTCTGTTCTAAAAGAAAAAAGAAGGACTCCGGAGAGATACAAGAAATGAGGGATAAGAGTCGGAGAAGGGGAAGATCTACTTCCAATGGAAAGGGTCCAATGACCAAGGGAAGAAGTAGAGATGATATTAGGGGAAACGAGTTTTAGTCAGAGTATAGTCTATGGATGGGGAACCTCGAAAGAACATCGTCATGAATTCAGAATTGGAAGATTCCTACTTTTCGAGATGGGACCCTGTTCTTAAAGTTGAAGTCGTTTATTTTATTACCTCTCCAAACCTTCTCTCTACGAGCGGCAAGGTACTTACGGGGAGTCGAAGGACAAAGTATGTAAATAAATACCCTCGGAACCGATGTCATAAATAGGGACTTGTGTATATAACAAAAGGACTTTCCGATTTACCTTTCTCAAGTATCCGAAACATTATTTTTCATACCCGTTTTGTAGATTTGAACAAAGAATATGTACATAAAAATTACTAATAATCCCAGGTTGAGTTATTCTTAACGGTAAGACGGAGTAACGTCAGACTTTCGGGTTCCAAAAAGTAATCAACATACATTTACTTTCCCTCTCAAGACCCGGAGACTACGTAGAGGACTTTAAGGGTTGTGAGTAATCAATAAACTTTAGAACCGTAAAAGTACATAATTGGCACTGGACCCAATAGTCGTGGTAGACCTAGGATCCAACCGAGAAGACGAAAGAAACAGGTACCTGTGGGCGTTCCGAGAAAGGAACAGACAATTGACCCTACTGTTATCGTGGACGTAGTACTCCCACAACGTCTTAATTTACCCTTTTACGAACAGGGAATTACAATTAACAGAAGGTAACAAGGAAGTACAAGAATACTGATAATAAAAAATGTACATATTCAAAAAACCCCCCGAGAGGTAAATCATAAGTTCAAGGATTTCCCGTCTGCGATGGGGAAAAGAAAAACACAGAAGACCGTTGTGACTGGAAGTAGACTTGGGATACTAGAAGTAAAGTGACACCAGGGCTTGACCGAATAACGTTCATTGGTAGTAAGGGGTGCACTGACTCTAATATAAGTGTCTACGGAGGAACTGAAAATGTTCCGATCTGTGTCTGTGAGGTTAAGAGAAACAGAGGATTTACCAATCGATTCGACAAATCAAGGGGGGACCAGTTGACCTTATTTTACGACCATTTTTGTTTGAAACAATACTTAGACAAGAAGAGTGTCCGATTTGAACCCATCAGGAGTCGGATTCAACCGAATGTTAGGGAGGAATTGTCGATGACCTTATCCTACTACCACGAGAATAGTTTAACGCGGGTAGACAGGTAGGGGGAATAAGTACGAACGAAGAAAGGTCTGAGTAGTGAGGAAAAACGGATTGGGACCACCGAGTCTCCCATTTCACAGACGGACGTTACGTCCTCTGGACCCAAGCTAAGAACCCAGTCCTTCTAGGGGACCTCTTCCTTTACCGTTGGGTGAGGTCATGGGAACGGACCTTTTAGGGTACCTGTCTCTTCGGACCATCCGATGTCAGGTTTCTCAGCCTGTACTGACTAACTGAAGTGAAGTGAAGTGAAGTCTGTATGGACGTCTAGAGGACCCCCGTCCCCCTGGGAGAGAAGTGACGTCACCAGGATGAAAGGGATAAACGTTCACCAGGGAAAGGGGAGAACGGTGTTAGGAAAGTTCATTTTAGTGAAGAATGGTTTCAGGGTTTAACAAGAAACTGTCGAGGTTTGACGATTTTTTACGTACAACATGACTTAACTTAAACAATAACCAGTATTTATCCAAATTCGTTAACAATACACTCCCTACGTATTAAGTCTACACCCTTTCAAGTACCAAGACAACCTCTCTTTTCTATACTGGGAGGTCCAATGTAGTGTCTTTCTCACACTTTATTGTAGTTTCGTCCTTTACTGTGTCCGTCACACACTAAGTAGAGGTTCACTTATCATTTCTCTTACTTATAAAACTGTAGGTTCCTTCGATACTAGTATCAAAACTCCAAATTTAAACCCAAATCGACAAAAATTAATGAAACCTACTTCGTTTATTGAAAAAAAAAAGAATGGTCACACCTCTGACCAACTTATTCCCACCCAAATTCTGTTTCCTTTAATCGACGGAGACCACCCTAAAACTAAGAGACTTCGGTTTTACGAGGTGACGGACGTCTCCGGTTTAAAGAGTACCAATTTCACGATTATCTGTGAGGTAGTAGACACTAAAAAGAGAGTTTCCCTTCTCGACTATCGACTATGACCGCCATCGGTACTACAACGTATGTACTAGATTCAATCTATGTAATATCGACAACGTGACCTTGAAAATTAGAGATTCACGGATAACATCTTAGATGCATTTATGCACAACCAATCTCCTTAAAATTAATACACGATTCTCATCCTTTCCTAAACCCCCCGTCTTTATCCTTTAAGGTGGATTAGTGACACGACTCCAGAATGTAAACAGTGAAAATTAAGGGTCTTATAATGAAATGTCACACATGTTCAAGGAATCATTTCATGTCTCTCTAAACCCATTTCCTCTAGAAAAATTCATCCTTTTTTCTTAATCTTTGTTAATGACTGAGGAAAAACCAATTGAAAAGGATCAGGGAGTTAAAAAGGTAACATAATACTATACCAACACTCCCGAGACTTAGTAATCACACTTTATTATCACCGGAGACTCTCTTTTAACGAAACTTCCGCCTCTATTTAGGAACCCTAGGACCTCTTTTCTATTTACGTCTCATAATGTAGACCATTAACGAACGACATTATCCATATCTTCAATAAGTACAATGTCACAAATTCTCTATGTGAGAGTATTTCTTTACCTTACGTTACAATCCTGTGACCCTCTTTATACTTTATCGTTTGAACGGATGAAATTTATTTATGGACTTGTACGTTTTTGTGTTCAACATAATTGACGATTAGATAAGGAGTCAGGAGTCCACTCTAGGACGGTATGTGAGCCGAAACGCAAGATGAAACATTGAGATGTGTAACATCCGAAAATTTAGTTATTTATACTACCAATAAAAATCACAGAGAGACATTATGTTTACACTACAAGGGTACTAGATAAGTCAGTAGAATTGTTATTGACTCTCAAATTCAACAGACTTAAAAGTCTTTAACGTGTGACTTGTGTTGTTCAGAAACTCATAAACAGACTATTTAAAGAGTTTTATAAAAGAACTACACATTAAAGACTAAAAAGAAATAAGGAAGAAGACAGAGATAAAAAGACAAAAATTTTAGACTTGGGAACCTAATTTATTAATTATAAATAAAATAAGGAAGTACGAATTCCGTTACTTAAAAGGAGACTAATACGAAAATCGATACAGTACATCTAAGACTAGACAGGATCAGAATAAAAATAATAAAGGATGTTAGATACGTTATCCACGAAACTAAAGAAGAATATCGTTTCTTAATGAACTTGCTGAAGATTTATAACGATAGAAACAAGTCCGGTTACATTTAATGATAAAAATAAAGAACTTAAAACAAAATTTTTCGGTTTTTAGATGTAAAACTTTACAAATTTTTAAAAATATACTAGTTAAAACTTTTTATTAGGTACCTTAAGATAACTATTCTTTTAATGTGTGTTTTTTTGAAAACATACGCAATAGACAGTCCCGTGGGTATAATCAAAATGACACAAGAAATCTTGGAGATAAAGGAATGGAAAACTAAAAACAGATTACTAAAAAGTTTCTGGGTCTCTTCAAACCAATACAAAAGATAACATTTACTTTAAGACATTCACGGTAGAACGTAAAGAACATCCAAAAATGGACATGACAAATCACAACATCTTTTTAAATACAATATCTTTTTAAATACTACACATGAATACAACCTGATATAGTAAAATGAGATTCCTGGGAGACATTGCACCTGTATTAATATCAGACACGAAGGATCCCAACAACATTACCAGTTTGTTCAACGACATACACTTCCCAAGTCACGTCACCGATCTCACAACAAGAAGAACAATTACCATTAAATTAAATATAAATCTTGACAGAAGTTGATTTTGTTTTTAAATTGATTGTAAAAATTAATTTTTTATAAATAAATAACCGACGTAACCCGGAATCAACACCGTGCGTCCCAGAAACAACACAGCACCCCCTAGCAAGCAGCACCTCTTAACCTGAGATCAACACCACGCGTCCGAAGCCCTCGACGTCGCGCGCCCGAGTCACCTAGACGCCCACACCCTGGAATCAAGGGACTGGTCCCTAACTTGGGTACAAGGGACGTAACGTTCCAACGAAGAGTTGGTGACCTCGTGGTCCCTTCAGGGAGAAATGAGAAAATTGTAACTGAGAGAGGACTTCAGGGGTCTTGTGGTAATGGGAAAGGAACCGAGAGCCAAATACAGTAGGTATAGATGAAGACCAGTGTAAGTAGAGAAAGAGGCAAAGGAGACGTGACGCTAAAGAAGTTAGGGTAAAACTAGACCTGATTTGATCAAAACTCAAAAATAAGAAAAAAAATAAACAAACTTGTGGTGAATATTAATAATATTACTACCGTAATAATTAAAGAACTTAACAAAGAAAACGTGATGGTCTGAAAAATTTATATTAAAACAGAGAAATATGATAGTAGAGTAGAAAACAAAGGTCAATTCGAGTCAAAACTATCGACTTTTTTCCCTATATTATAGTTGGAGTATTCTAGTAAATATACCATTTTACTATATTATGTGAATAATTATCTTGTTATCGACTACATATCGTTTACAATTTATATATTGTGTTCCCAAAATTTTTAAGGAATTTTTTCTGATTTAAAAGATAAAGAATTTCATTAAAAAGTGCATTATTAGAAAGAAATACATCCAATACAAAAAAGTGGAAAGTAAAGAGTCTTGAAATTTTGATTAAGGTATAAAACAGAAAGATTTATCAAAATAATACTATATAATTTATTAAATGTATGACATGTTAAACGGTTGAACTTCATATATCAAGTTAAATAACTCATTTAAATACTTCAACATCTTGGTAGCAGCGGTGTCAGGTTAAAATCTTGTAAAAGTAATAGGTCTTTATTGGAGAATGTAGCTAAACGTCAACAAGGAGAATAAGTGGAGTCGGGGTCTTTGGTGATTAATTGAAAGATAGAGATATATAAACAGAAAAGACCTGTAAAATACATTTTCCTAGTATTTTATACAACTGAAAACACAGACCCAAGAAAG
Organism: Capra ibex; assembly: GCA_006410555.1. NCBI lineage: Eukaryota > Metazoa > Chordata > Mammalia > Artiodactyla > Bovidae > Capra > Capra ibex. The sequence continues at coordinate 49,774,863 of SJYO01052474.1, read as the reverse complement.
TATGACGTATTACGAAAACTTCGTGCATGTATAACATCCCATGTAGTCCCAAAAAACAAAATTACGACTTTCACAAAATAACATGTCTATAAGGGTTAAAATGAATAGGTAAGTGGTCAACTAACTGAAACCCCAGTAAAGGTGAAGACCACTCAAACTTATTACGACGATATTTGTAAGTGTCTATTTGGAACACAAACAGAAACGTTTGTTTACAAAAGTAGAGAGAACTTATCTAATGATCATCACCTTAAAAACTCAACATACCATTTATATACAAATTTAAAACGAATAAATCAAATTAAAAACTTTGTATATTCTCATAGTGTATGAGTCTTTACCTTTGTTTGAATTTTGTACTTTTATTTTCCATAATTTTATAGTTTTACAGGTGAAATAAGATATAAAATGTAAAAACGAAAAAAATTCCTCAACAAAATCCAAGTGTCGTTTTAATTCCCTTCCATCTCTAAAAGGTACATGAGGGACGAAAGTTTATATGTAGTCAAGTCAAGTCAAGTTAAGTCAGTGAGTCAATACAGGCTGAGAAACGCTGGGGTACTTAACGTCGTGCGGTCCCGAGGGACAGGTAGTGGTTGAGGACCTCAACTGAGTCTAAGTACAGGTAGCTCAGTCACTACGGTAGGTCGGTAGAGTAGGAGACAGCAGGGGAAGAGGAGGACGGGGGTTAGGGAGTGTCGTAGTCTCAGAAAAGGTTACTCAGTCGAGAAGCGTACTCCACCAGTTTCATGACCTCGAAGTCGAAGTCGTAGTAAGGTAGGTTTTTTTAGGGTCCCGACTAGAGGAAATCCTACCTGACCAACCTAGAGGAACGTCAGGTTGCCTGAGAGTTCTCAGAAGAGGTTGTGGTGTCAAGTTTTCGTAGTTAAGAAGCCACGAGTCGGAAGAAGTGTCAGGTTGAGAGTGTAGGTATGTACTGGTGACCTTTTTGGTATCGGAACTGATCTACCTGGAAACAACCGTTTCATTATAGAGACGAAACCTTATACGATAGATAACCAGTATTGAAAGGAAGGTTCCTCATTCGTAGAAAATTAAAGTACCGACGTCAGTGATAGACGTCACTAAAACCTCGGGGTTTTTTAATCAGACTGTGACAAAGGTAACAAAGGGGTAGACAAAGGGTACCTCACGAACTTACAGAAAAGTACAAGAATAGTCAGTAAACATATGGAAGAGACCACGTTTATAAAACGGGTATATTTTACACAATAAACAGAAAGATAACTCAAATTTCTGAAGTAAAATATAAGACCCAAGATATACACAATAACAACAAATAACGAAATAGGAGAATCCTTCCCTCCATCAGATATATCTGAAAGGTAAAGGTATATAACCACACCGTCTACGAAAGAATCACTTTACTCGTGTAAATATAATTGTTACACAGTACATCTGACTCCTGGTGTTCCTCTCCCGTCTTTAAGTCTTTCAGCCTATAGACCCTGAAAAGAAAGACGTGTAAGAGAGTATAAAATTTGATAAATTACACTATAGTCTAATTTTCTCGTAGTATTGTCTTTTTCATAGTAACCTCAATGTCTAAAAAGAGAATTAAGTCCTACTCAGTTGGAGTAAACACTCTTAAACACCATCACCAAAAGTTGAAACCTATCTGAAACTTAGTAGACCACTCGGAATATGTATTAGTAACGGATACTAGTTGGTGGTCTAAAACAACATTTGTGGGACTCCATGTCGAGCCCATTACCCCTCAAATTTGGTTATGTCATAACATTTCATTTTATTTTATTTGTTTTGTTTTGTTTTTCAAGAGGTCCACTAAGATTACACGACAGTTCCAACTCTTCATGATTCGATTTGTTTCGTCAACACGGACCTCAAAAGACAGACAACTGTTATCTATTGAGTGGCGATGTGCGAATCGACCGTTCATTTAGCCAAGAATAAAGTGGCCGCTACACTCAGGTACCGCACCGGCGTATTGGAAGTGCAACCAGTACACATGCACTCGTACACCAAAGGTGAGGTTAGTCTCCCTCTTCCGTGACGTTAATTCCGTGATAAGTCTTTGATAGACTCTTTACACCTTTTGTCCCTGAGTCGGAAGCCGATTTGGAAAGGAGTTTACAAAGGATGTCCGTCACCCATCTGTCCGTCCTTTTTACAACGGTAGACTGGATGTAAGACGCGAAGTGAGTGAAGGGTATGGTGACACAGTCACTAAGAGTTGGTAATTACACGAAGTCTTAGTGGACCTCTGGATTACTTCTTGTCTCTATGTCTGTGTAATTTATAATTACCAACCACGTTCATAATTGCTAATTATCCATTTTTGGACCCGGAGACATAAAATTAGTTCAAAGAGTCCAAGACCGTATAGTTTCAGACTTTTAGTAATGTGATTCCGTAAAAGAACTCTTGAAAGTAATCTTCCAAGAACATTTCCTCCAAACACCAGACAAAACTATATACGAGACGACGTTAAGTTTGAACCTATATGTATCTCTAAAGAACTCGACGACAGTAGGATCAAATGAACTAAAAACACAAACCTTACGTAATATACATAGTTTGTGACTCGTATCAGTTTTCGTATTGTTATGCCTTGTCGTCAAACATTTACACAAATTAGGGTATTAAACAAGAACGGACTTTCAGACCGTCGTCGTCGTCGTTTTCAGTCTTCTACAAGACTAACGTATAACAACACCTTGTTTGGTGACTTTTTGAATCACCGTGTTTAGTTGTTGATAAAATAACCCGAATGTCTAAGACACTTAGTTCTTAAACCTGTCCTGTAACGTCTTTGGTAAACAGCAATGAGGTACTACCGACCCCGGAGGCATCCTCTTGAACTTTTGATCCATTAATTTACTGTCGTCCAATCTTATAAAAACTCTTAAAATTTGAGTATACAACCGTGAACTCGACGCTACAGAGGTACGACTTGAATCACCCCTGACAACTGGACTCACGGATGTGTATCAGAAAGGTTCGAACTCGAAGGAGTATCGTACCTTTTGGGTCCCATTGACTTATAGAACGTACCACCGACTCCCTAGGTTGCACTCATAAGGATGTTTATTACAGTTTGATTTACGCGACACTGAAACCTACCTTGCTACGGTCCGTATAGACCCATTAAAGTCAAAGTCTCCTTTCCCAAAAGTTTCAGGTGTCAAGTACAGTTACTAAAGTTAAAGATGAAAATATAGAAAGAGTTCACTTTCTCGAAGAGTCAGTTAATAAAAAAGAATAGACTTAACGGTCGAAAAGAAGAACAGAGAAGTGTCCACTGTTTAAACATGGTCTTAGTATTGTAGTACGAGGTATAACAATGTGACTTCAGACAAAATTTAATCTTGCGATATTTCTTAGAATCTTTATCGTTACAACTCCACTGAAACAACTTTTACTTTAATCATTCGGGTTAGAGGACAGTGAGTTTATTTCCTTTTAAGTAACGAGATTGGGGTTACGTCCTACTATAGTCCAGAGGACCCATGCAGTCGACTTCTCCTCCAAAACAGACCAAATCCTCTGGTGGATCCGGAGGGGTTCTTACAGAAGTAAAAAGTGACAAAGTCTCTTACGTAGTCGGTAAACTAGATACCTTACATAGATTCCGTCCCTTTTCTCTTTAATTTTAAGAATTCCATCCTACTGTTCCCTTACTTGTCAGGGACTAGAGTCATTCAGATCGGTCAATGTCTCAAAGACGTCTCGATCACTTTGTTATGGTTTTACAGAGAACCGTTGTTATGGGTGACCTAGCATAGTCTTTCCCTAGTTTAACTACGACGTCAAAGATCGTTTGTTCCGTCACTTCAGTCGATAATCGACCTACACCCCACATAGACCCCTTCTGAACCAATCAATAATACAAAGACCAATCATGTTTTAGTCTCTCCCTTCCAATATCACTCGATCTTAAAATAGAACGGACTCCTTATTCAAATCTTATTGTTCTAAGGGCAAAAGATATAAGACTGTATGAAGACCAATAGACTCTTGGTCCCAATAATAGGATGAAAGTTTTTTGTAGAGGGGTTCCATTTACGGTATCAGTCACATGGTAGGGTCACTAAGTCTTCCGTTCCATGGTCACGGGTACACACAAACTGGCCTCACCGCTACTACCTTCGTCGGGAATTCCGAGGGAATGACGGACGAATGACGGAGGAGGGAGTGAGTTGCACGAGAAGGCACTGAAAAAGATTGAAGTAGAGTCTGAATGTAAGAGTCTTGACTGTGGAGACAGGATATGAGAGTACGAATGAGGACGAACTAGACGGAAGAGGTTGAAGGGGAAATAAAGGACTGAAACAATGTCGTCAGAACCGAAATCCAGATACTTAAACTAAAATCTTTGGGCGGATGTGAGAAAGAACGTTACGAGAGACCTCGTCGAAGAGACTCACTCTGGTACTAACTACTACTTAGGTGTCACTTTGTCTTTGACCTCGTTATCGTACCAATAAGTCCAACGGAAAAAGGAAATGAGGGGTAGTTGATATTATATTTGTACGAGATGTCACCTAAACCGGAGAGACAGACTTTTACCACCTGTCTTAATCCCAGGGGGTCCACCGTCCCCGTTTCGTGTGGACCACTTCTTCTCATTTTCTTCTCAAACGGGTGTCGAATTCCACACCCGGTAAGTCTATACTGTTCCTCTAACACCCCACACTGAGCCCCAAATCCCTTCGTAGCAGTATGAACAAAAAATAGATCTAGTCTTTACATCCCGGGTATGACTGTGGATTGTCGTTTAAAGAGAATGAAAGAAACCCCGTAACTATCCTATTAAAGAATATATATATGTACTACGACGACGATTCAGCAAAGTCAGCACAGGCTGAGACACGCTGGGGTATCTGCCTTCGGGTGGTCCGAGGGGGCAGGGACCCTAAGAGGTCCGTTCTTGTGATCTCACCCAACGGTAAAGGAAGAGGTTACGTACCTTCACTTTTCACTTTCACTTCAGCGAGTCAGCACAGACTGAGGGTCGCTGGGGTACCTGACGTTGGATGGTCCGAGGAGGTAGGTACCCTAAAAGGTCCGTTCTCATGACCTCACCCCACGGTAACGGAAGAGACTATATATATGTATGTGTATATATTTATAGTTTTCTATACATTAAAATTCGTTATACCTAAAATTTACTTTTGCAAACTGAGTTATATTAAGAGTTTCTCATTAAAAGTTTCTTTACGAAAGTCTATGATGTCAAAGGGAAGGAGAAACATCCTTAGTTTGATCCCTGTGAACCCGAAACCCCATGGACCGAGTTTTTATTTACTGTGTTGGACAAGAAAAATAGGTGAGAGAGACATTTTGATTTTATTAATACACCTCGAAAGTAACCCTAAAAGGAGTTTCGGAGAAGGGGCTACGGGGTGGGCAAAAGTAAAAGTGACGAAAAAAGAAATAACTTATCCCGAGAAATTTTTTATTTTATTACTTAATCCCCTCTTGCCTTTTCCCACAATATAGAATAAAGGAATTCATATAATGTATAAAAGATCTTCCGTCCTTGCACGGAAGAGGAGAAACATAGCGGGTTCAGTGGGTCTATTCACAGAGAGGGTGAGTCCGAGAGTTGACCTTAATTATCTGAGACAGTACACCAGTACAGACGGGGTTGATAAGGTGGACGATAAATGTAGACAAACTACCAGTTTCAGACGGACACAAGGAGAAGTCACGAAAAAAACCTTATAGATAAAGAAAAGTAGAGGTCGTAAGATTAGAATGAAGTCCGGTGGCAGTAAGGGAGTAACCTTAATGACTTTGTCAGACTATGTCAAGAGGAACGAAGTTCCAGAACCAAAACTCAAACTAGAGAAAGTAGCATCAGGGTATAGTGAGACAAAATAGAAACGGTACACAATGTCTCGTACAATAATAGGGGGAAGGACAAGAGACCGGAACACCCACTCTAATTGTGTGTAAACCGTGTCCCACTTGTAGACACCTTATTCATAATCACCTCGGTAGGGATCGACAAAGTCACCTAATGTCCACCCATGGACTCTCAAAGTACAAATCACCGGGACAATAAAAGATGTCACCGATGACCTATGTCAGTTACGACTTTAATTAATCTGACTCATTTCCTACTTCAGTGGTACCAACAATTTGGAATTTGTGTAACAAAAATTTGAGTCTTATTACATTTTAAATCTCGTTTTTTATTGTTCTCTTTCCACTTTTTCTTTGACTATAAACAATGTAAAGATTCAGTCACTTTAACTCACGAAATAGACACAATGAGGAAACTAAGAAGTCTTTTTATACGACTCTATCTAAAAACGGAAGTGTAAAGTGTTTGTTCTTTTAACTCCTTTGTCATTATACGGGTCGTCCAATACCTTGACCCTAAACAAAGTCCATCAGACTGTGGTGTGGGTGTTAGTAAGATTATAAGACATCACCAGATTCGCCTACGATATTTGAGACTACAACATCGACTACATCGGACATTAAATTTACAAGAAAAAGACCCAAGAAATCTTGTAACTTATCGTATTTTTCAGTAAGTGTCACTTGGTTTTTCGGATAAACAGTTGGTACTTCACAGTGAGTGTTGTCCGTCCAGGGGGATCCTTGGACCCCCTACCGTTTGGATCAACTCACTACGAAGAACCCTTGTTCCAGGTAAGAACTGGTACCTGCACGAGACACTACTCTCTACCTTTTACAACTAGTTCAATAAAAGTAAACCACCCGAACACGGAGGAGAAGCGTTGACACTTTATTGTCGGTACGAATTTTTAAGAATTGTACATCCTAAAGACGTGGACCCCTAGGAGTCGAACCGAGAAAGGGGGTCCAGTCTACTTTTGTGTTCAGTCATCAGGAGACTAGGTCTGTTTAGTCAGTCTGTACTACCGTTGTCCCGTCGGACGACAACCACTCAGACCCTTTTAACAACAATCGAGTCCATTTACTCACGATCATGTAACACAGGATCCTTACAGTTTAACCGACAACCACTCAGACCCTTTTAACAACAATCGAGTCCATTTACTCACGATCATGTAACACAGGATCCTTACAGTTTAACAGACGATGTTGAAATTAAAAAAATTATGGTTGAGTCTACCCTTTTGCCTTTGATAACATCTTTAGTGGGAATCAAGTATTTTGTGGTAAAGACAAGATATCATCTTTTTTTGGGGAAACAAAAGTGTTAGAAAAGTAAAAGTGCATTGAGTAAAATTTGAATTAGGGACTTAAAATAAAGATGAAAAAGAAGGGTAAAGAGAGTACAGTAGTGAAAGAAACAGAGATGATACCCGAACGCTTAGGGACTACCGTGAGGTCGAAGATTAAGAGTCAATAGAAGACCCGGAGAAGATCTTCTTCCAACCCTTGAAAATTTTTGGAGAAGGTTCCAGACCCTACCCAACCAGAACGATACGGGAATGATTAGGTATCGTCAGATGGATACGACTTCAGTCGGTTAAACGTACCGACAGAAGAGAGACTCAAAATTTGGTCCTCACACCACGTTCGGGAAAACCGTAAGTCTAGAGGTTCTATTAAAATAGAGTCAAGTCAAGTCAAGTCAGCGAATCAGTACAAGTCGGATACGTTGCGGTACTTAGCGTCGTACGGTCAGGAGGGACAGGTAGTGGTTGAGGACCTCAAGTGGGTTTGAGTACACGTATCTCAACCACTACGGTAGGTCGTAGGAGACAGTAGGGGAAGAGGACGGGGGTCAGGAAGGGTGGTAATCCCAGAAAAGGTTACTCAGTTGAGAAGTGTACTCCACCGGTTTCATGACCTCAAAGTCGGAGGTGGAGTCAGGAAGGTTACTTGTAGGCCCTGACTATAGGAAATACTACCTGACCAACCTAGAGGAACGTCAAGTTCCCTGAGAGTTCTCAGAAGAGGTTGTGGTGCCAAGTTTTCGTAGTTAAGAAGCCGTGAGTCGAAAGAAGTGTCAGGTTGAGTGTGTAGGTATGTACTGGTGTCCTTTTTGGTATCGGAACTGATCTGCCTTGAAACAACCGTTTCATTATAGAGACGAAAACTTATACAATAGATCCAACCAGTATTGAAAGGAAGGTTCCTTATTCGCTGAAAATTAAAGTACCGACGTCGGTTGTAGACGTTACTAAAACCTCGGGGGGTTTTATTTCAGACTGTGATAAAGGTGACAAAGGGGTAGATAAAGGGTACTTCACTACCCTGGTCTACGGTACTAGAAGCAAAAGACTTACAACTCGAAATTCGGTTGAGAAAGTGAGAGGTGAAAGTGAAAGTAGTTCTCCGAAAAATCAAGGAGAAGTTAAAGACGGTATTCCCACCACAGTAGACGTATAGACTCCAATAACTATAAAGAGGACCCTTAGAACTAAGGTCGAACACAAAGAAGGTCGGGTCGTAAAGAGTACTACATGAGACGTATCTTCAATTTATTCGTCCCACTGTTATATGTCGGAACTGCATGAGGAAAAGGATAAACCTTGGTCAGACAACAAGGTACAGGTCCAGATTGACAACGAAGGACTGGACGTATATCCAAAAAGTTCTCCGACCAGTCCACCAGACCATAAGGGTAGAGAAAGTCTTAAAAGGTGTCAAATAATACTAGGTGTGTCAGTTTCCGAAACCGTCACAGTTATTTCGTCTTTATCTACAAAAAGACCTTGAGAGAACGAAAAAGGGACTAGGTCGTCTACAACCGTTAAACTAGAGACCAAGAAGACGGAAAAGATTCTGGTCGAACTTGTAGTCCTTCAAGTGCCAAGTGTATAACGACTTCGGACCGAACCTCTTAAAACTCGTAATGAAATGATCGTGCACTCTACTCACGTTAACACATCATCAAACTCGTAAGAAACCGTAACGGAAAGAAACCCTAACCTTACTTTTGACGGGAAAAGGTCAGGACACCGGTGACAACACAAAAGGTTTAAACGACCGTATAACTCACGTTGTGAAAGTGTTGTAGTAGAAAGTCCTAAACTTTGTCGAGTTGACCTTAAGGTAGTGGAGGTGATCGAAACAAACATCACTACGTAACATTCCAGGTGAACTCAAGTGTAAGGTCCTACAGACCGAGATCCACTCACTAGTGTGGTAACACTAATAGACCCAGTACTTCTAGAAAAAACATGTGAAGAAGACACATAAGAACGGTAGAGAAGAATTATAGAAGACGAAGACAATCCAGGTATGGTAAAGACAGGAAATAACTCGGGCACAAACGTACTTTATAAGGGAACCATAGAGATTAAAAGAACTTCTCTAGAGATCAGAAAGGGTAAGATAACAAAAGGAGATAAAGAAACGT
>SJYO01052474.1:49747342-49765009 GCA_006410555.1 Capra ibex | reverse complement strand
TGGTCGAACTTGTAGTCCTTCAAGTGCCAAGTGTATAACGACTTCGGACCGAACCTCTTAAAACTCGTAATGAAATGATCGTGCACTCTACTCACGTTAACACATCATCAAACTCGTAAGAAACCGTAACGGAAAGAAACCCTAACCTTACTTTTGACGGGAAAAGGTCAGGACACCGGTGACGACTCAAAAGGTTTAAACGACCGTATAACTCACGTTGTGAAAGTGTTGTAGTAGAAAGTCCTAAACTTTGTCGAGTTGACCTTAAGGTAGTGGAGGTGATCGAAACAAACATCACTACGTAACATTCCAGGTGAACTCAAGTGTAAGGTCCTACAGACCGAGATCCACTCACTAGTGTGGTAACACTAATAGACCCAGTACTTCTAGAAAAAACATGTGAAGAAGACACATAAGAACGGTAGAGAAGAATTATAGAAGACGAAGACAATCCAGGTATGGTAAAGACAGGAAATAACTCGGGCACAAACGTACTTTATAAGGGAACCATAGAGATTAAAAGAACTTCTCTAGAGATCAGAAAGGGTAAGATAACAAAAGGAGATAAAGAAACGTAACTAGCGACTCCTTCCGAAAGAATAGAGAAGAACGATAAGAAACCTTGAGACGTAAGTCTACGAATATGGAAAGGAAAAGAGGAGACGAAAAGCGAAGAGAAGAAAAGTGTCGATAAACATTTAGGAGGAGTCTGTCGGATAAACGAAAAAACATAAAGAAAAGTACCCCTACCAGAACTAGGAACAAAGGACATGTCACAGTGCTTGGAGGTAGGTGTCAAGTAGTCCGTGAGACAGATAGTCTAGATTAGGGAATTTAGATAAAGAGTGAAGGTGACATATTAGTATTCCTTAAACTAAATCCAGTATGAACTTACCAGATCACCAAAAGGGATGAAAGAAGTCAAATTCAGACTTAAACCATTAGTCCTCAATTACTAGACTCGGTGTTCAGTCGTGGGTCAGAACAAAAACGACTGATATATCTCGAAAAGGTAGAAACCGACGTTTCTTATATTAGTTAAACTAAAGCCACAACTGGTAGACCACTACAGGTACACATCTCAGAAGAGAACACAAAAACCTTCTCCCATAAACGATACTGGTCAAACAAGAGAACCGTTTTGAGATAATCGGAAAACGGGACGAAGTAAGGCATAGGGTTCCTGTTCAAACGGACAATGACGTCCACAAAGAACTGAAGGATGAAAACGTAAGGTCAGGGGATATTACTTTTCCTGTAGAAAAAAACCCACAATCAAGATTTACCACAACATCCAGAAGTATCTTGTCAAGTTGAAGTCGAAGAAGTCGTAATGACCAACCCCGTATCCGAACGTAGTGACACTATAACTCACCAAACGGAACCTTTATTTGTCTCTAGTAAGACAGTAAAAACTCTAACTAGGTTCATGACGTAAAACCTGAGAAAACAACTGGTACTACCGATGAGGTAAAGAAGATTCCCTAAGGACGGGTGTCATCATCTATATTACCAGTAGACTCAATTTAAGTGGGTAAGGTCAGGGAAAATCAAACGACTAAGTATCTTACAGTCACAAGTGAGAACGGTAGAGGACAAACTGGTGAAGGTTAAACGGAACTAAGTACCTGGATTGTAAGGTCCAAGGATACGTTATAACGAGAGATATCGTAACCTGGAACGAAGATAGTGGTCAGTGTAGGTGTTGACCCATAACAAAAACGAAACCGAGGTAGGGAAGTAAGAAAGACCTCAATAAAGAGATGACTAGAGGTCATCGTATAACCCGTGGATGGCTGGACTCCTCAAGGAGGAAGTCATAGGATAGTAAAACGGAAAAGTATGACAAGTACTGTAAGAGTTCCGTTCTTATGACTTCACCGAACGGTAAGGGAAGAGGTCACCTGGTGTAAGACAGTCTGGAGAGGTGGTACTCGGTAGTCAGAACCCACCGGGGCGTCCCGTACCGAATCAAAGCGACTCAATCTGTTCCGACGCCAGGCCACACTAGTCTAACCGATCAAAAGACACTAAAACCAAAGTCACACAGACGGGAGACTACGGGAGAGAGTTGTGGATGGTAGAATGAACCCAAAGAGAATGGAACCTGAACTCCATAGAGAAGTGCCAACGAGGTCGTTTCCCGTCGACGACGAGGAATGGAACCTGCTCCAGCGGGGAGAACTGGAACTTACACCTCATCGAGGTCCGGTTATAACGACTGAGTGGAGGAGTTCCTTCCCGTACACTCCTCGGTGGAAGGTGACTTGACACTCTCTAGGTCCGATCCTCTCCGCCCTAGTCCTCCTTTAGGCTCGGTTCCGACGCCACAGTCACGTCGTCCCCTCGACGCCCCCAACCGCCGACGGCTAGAACACTTTGGGGATAATTTCCTAATTTAGACGTCCTTGTTCCTAATTCACTCCATTATTCACTACCATTATATTCTTGTGATTGCGCACTCTGTTAACTTACTGTAGACCCACTTCCTTTATCTTGTATAGGAGAAAGAGGAGGAGCAGTAGTAACGATTTCAATTCCTTATTAAACCTTTAAAAGTTTTCTCTTTCCTTTAGTTCATACTCGGAACATGACCCCACACAGGGTAGAGTCGAGGTGTCATGGAAACCCTTCAATTTTATACCTCCTTAATTACACATTACATCTAACCCTGGATTTCCCTTAACACACTTTTCATTCTATCCGTTCTGAAAACTTTCTTTATTTGTAGTAACTGAATCTTTTATTAAATAGGTAATAAACCTACTTTAATAAAAGAAATATGTTAACTAGACTAATAGGTGTAGTCAATTTTGAAGTTCACTTTTTTTAACTAAAATAAAACACTTAGTTTTCCACCTTACACAAAATTCTTCATTGTGTACAGTTGTTAAGTAAACTCGACGAACCTTAGAAAACTTTAAAATATTTGTAATGTGTGAGTACATAGACAACATCAATTTCTGGAATACAACGGACCTATTCTTAAGTAAGAGGAGTAACAAAAAGACAATAAACGAATATTACCCTGAGATTAATAATTGAGTCGACACCGTTGTCCTGACCTTTTCCCGTCAAAAGTAAGGTTAGGGTTTCTTTCCGTTACGGTTTCTTACGAGTTTGATGATGTGTTAACGTGAGTAGAGTGTACGATCATTTCATTCCGAGTTTNTAGAGTGTACGATCATTTCATTACGAGTTTTAAGAGGTTCGGTCCGAAGTTGTTATGCACTTGGCACTTGAAGGACTACAAGTTCACCCAAAATCTTTTCCGTCTTCTTGGTCTCTAGTTTAACGGTTGTAGACGACCTAGTCCCTTTTTCGTTCTCTCAAGGTCTTTTTGTAGATAAAGACGAAATAACTGTGACGGTTTCGGAAACTGACACACCTAGTGTTATTTGACACCTTTTAAGACTTTCTCTACCCTTATGGTCTGGTGGATTGGACGGAGAACTCTTTAGACATACGTCCAGTCCTTCGTTGTCAATCTGGACCTGTACCTTGTTGTCTGACCAAGGTTTATCCTTTTTCTTATGCAGTTCAGACATATAACAGTGGGACGAATAAATTGAAGATACGTCTCATGTAGTACTCTTTACGGCCCGACCTTCTTTGTGTTCGACCTTAGTTCTAACGACCCTCTTTATAGTTATTGGAGTCTATACGTCTACTGTGGTGGGAATACCGTCTTTCACTTCTCCTTGATTTTTCGGAGAACTACTTTCACTTTCACCTCTCACTTTCTCAACCGAATTTCGAGTTGTAAGTATTTTGCTTCTAGTACCGTAGACCAGGGTAGTGAGGTACCCTTTATCTACCCCTTTGTCACCTTTGTCACAGTCTGAAATATAAAAACCCGAGGTTTTAGTGACGTCTACCACTAACGTCGGTACTTTAATTTTCTGCGAATAAGGAACCTTCTTTTCAATACTGGTTGTATATAAGTTTTCGTCTCTGTAATGAAACGGTTGATTCCAGACAGATCAGTTCCGATACCAAAAAGATCATTAGTACATACCTACACTCTCAACCTGATACTTCTTCTGACTCGTGACTTCTTATCTACGAAAACTTGACACCACAACCTCTTCTGAGAACTCTCAGGGAACTTGACGTTCCTCTAGGTTGGTCAGGTAGGATTTCCTCTAGTCGGGACCCTAAAGAAACCTTCCTTTCTACGATTTCGACTTTGAGGTCATGAAACTGGTGGAGTATGCTTCTCAACTGAGTAACCTTTTCTGAAACTACGACCCTCCGTAACCCCCGTCCTCCTCTTCCCCTGCTGGCTCCTACTCTACCGACCTACCGTACTGACTGAGCTACCTGTACTCAAACTCACTTGAGGTCCTCAACCACTACCTATCCCTCCGGACCGTACGACGCTAAGTACCCCAGCGTTTCTCAGCCTGAGCTGACTCAGTGACTTGACTTGACTTGACTTCACTTGACTTAGTAATTGGTAAACAATGGCGAGATCTAAGTATAACGGAGTTCAACGAGTAATGTTTCTTTTATAGAAAACTTTCTCTTACTTAGTTCATCATGTATATATGAATAATAAATAAATTCTTGTAAATCCTTAACTTCCCCGTGGAATACGAGACCATTGATATGACCTTGGTACCTTAGAAAATAAAATAGAAAATAGTCTGTTAACATGTAGTCATGTAGAAAATAGTCTGTCAACATGACAGACTAAAATCCTGGGAAAGACGAAACCTTGTCTTTCCCAATCGTCCCTCGTCTCTTGGAGAAATTAAGTGTACCTTTATCACGACTAGTATGTGCGTGATACGATTACATAATTATCTCCTATACATTTTTTTCTATGTATAAAAGGTTAAGTATTGAGGTAAATTTTTTTTTTTAAGAGGGTCGACTCGGTCTACCGTTTACTCCAGAGATTAGTCCAGATCTTAAATTTTCTCTTTCTCTAACATTGATGTAGAACCTCTATCTAATAGGCGAAACGAAGATTCTTCGAGGACGGTTCTTTTGAAGTCGGTTCTTTGTTAAATATAGTAAATTCCAAATTTCCTTTCTTTGTCAACGTCAACACAAAAGAAACAGATGTGTTCCGAAAGACTTCACGGTCATTCGTCACAGACTAGTTTCGAAATTTATAAACCGGTCCTTCTACTGGTCTGGTATCTATGAAATTCAAGACAATCTTACTACCAATGTTATCTCATTGGATTTCACATAATATTACTGACGGTAGCCGGAGGACCGACATCCCGATTCCCCAGAAAGTGTTCCTTGAGGTATCTAGATGTCTCTTGACGAGTAATATGAATGAGTGTGTTGTCGACTCTTTTGTTGCCGCTGAGGACTTACCGCGGTCGAATGATAAAGGAAATTGAAACCAGTTGGACAAATCTACGTTTTTAGACTGTGGAAAGAAACTAGGACACGAGGTTAGTGAAAGAAAAGTCAGGACGTTAAAAATGGAGACGGTTTATTTTCCTCGCCGTTTATTATTGTTAAAAGAAATATGGTAATCTCCGTTTTATATAAGAAAGAGACTCTAACATACTCAACCCCCTTCCTCTTTGTTCTACAGTTGAGTTACGTATTAACATTCTTCTGGGTTATCAGTATACAAAAATATTAAATAATACACATCGTATAAACCTTCTAAGGATTTTCAAATGTCTTTCTTCCTTATTCGTGTCTCCGTTCTTATTAGACTCCGTAGTACCCGTGTACTTAATAAGACTCTTCGTATATTCTGTATAAATTTATGTTTTTATAGATACGAGATTAAGGTATTAATCATAGTTATGAGTCGATTCCCTTAATATAATAAAATAAAATGGAATTATTGTTGAGATACTCCAACTATAATCTTCCTTTGACTACTGATCCCTCTAATTTATTAACAAAGTTCCTACGTTTCTATGTCAAAACTATCATTTACCTCTCTGTCAAAAGTTAGGGTCGAAACAGACTGTGATTTCAAGGGAAACACCTGATACAGAATACCACTATCTTGTAAACGTCTTTACAACGAAAGAGGAGACAAATGACGGGAAGGGAAAGGAACGAAAAACAATAGACGACCTGACATTCGAACTTCGGTACCTAACGTAGACCGTATAAAAGGTTACGGAGGGTTTCGGCTCTGATCACGAAGGGTGTCTCGTTCACGAACCAACTGAAACAACTTACTCGTAGACTCGAAGGAACGACTGAGACTTAACTTTTCGTAAAGTCTTCCCAACTCGAGACGTACATTTCTGTTTGAAAAGTTGATTACATAAAGTGCATATAAAAGGAAGAGACATGCACGTTCTCACTATATACTAAATTTTTCAGATCCAAACTTATTTGAATTTTGCTGAAAAAATTGTTGACAAAAAGGACCAAGTGATCTTTCGAGGTACACACCAAATTATCCGTCATAAGAAAAAATTTAAAGAACCGTCATGTATGTTACCTCAGAGAAGATTAGTTGACTAAGAATCTCAGATACTGAATAGTGGGTGTGTCAACGGTCCTCTTAAAAAAATTCTAAAAGCGAGAGGACAAATAAAGTGAACCTCACATGATGTCTCAGGAATGACACCGACTATGTCGGACACACTGGACGAGGGAGAGGTCGGAGTAGGAGTACAAACTGGGATTTGGTCTTGGAGAGGTCGTAGTGACTGAAAAAGGGAAAAGAGACGGTTGTACGGTCTGTACGAAGATGGAGTCGTAGAAATGTGAAAGAGAAGGGAGATGGACCACAACGAAACAAGTATCTATAAGGATTTTACGTATAGACAAGTCGACCATATAAAGTCTCAGGAAGAACTAGTGAGAGATCTAGGGACGAAGAGAGAGAAAAGTATGACGCCATAACAAGAGGCATCCTGAATAATAAGGGACTGGAGATAGTCCTTAAACACGTAAGAGACGGAACAAGGACGGAGAGGGAGAGTCGGGGGTGACCTTACGTTCAAGGTCGTCTCTGAACTCGATGAAACTAGTGTGACATAGAGATCACACAACTTGTTACAGATTGTGTTTTTCAATATTCCTCTGTGAACGACTTAATCACTTACCTACTTGTGTACCTACTTATTCCGAGGGATTCTAGTTGAATCCGAAGAGACGACCGAGTCTACCATTTCTTAGACGGACGTTACGTCCTCTGGGTCCAAGCTAAGGACCCAGTCCTTCTAGGGGACCTCTTCCCTTACCGTTAGGAGAGATCATAAGAACGGACCTCTTAAGATACCTGCCTCCTTGGACCGCCCGCTACCAGGTACCTCAATGTTTCTCAGTCTGGACTGACTCGTTGATTGTAAGTGAAAGTGAAAGTTCTGGTTGCGTCCAGACACCTTCATACACTATGTTCCCAAACTATGTTACCCGACGACATGACAATCTCCCCTCCCGTATAGTAAATCTTCCAACCTCCCACTAATATAGTTACGAAACATGGACTCCCTCCGAGAACTCCAGGTTTAAGTCTGTAAGTTGGATCAATAGAGTAAGTTACCTGTGTCCTTATAATTTTTCGTCTCTGTAATGAAACGGTTGTTTCCAGGCAGATCAGTTCCGATACAAAAAAGGACACCAGTACATACCTACACTCTCAACCTGATATTTCTTTCGATTCATGGCTTCTTAACTAAGAAAACTTGACACCACAACCTCTTCTGAGAACTCTTAGGGAACCTGACGTTCCTCGAGGTTGGTCAGGTAGGATTTCCTCTAGTAGGACCCACAAGTAACCTTCCTGATTACGACTTCGACTTTGAGGTTATGAAACCGGTGGACTACGTTTCTCGACTGATTAACCTTTTCTGGGACTACGACCCTTTCTAACTCCTGTCCTCCTCTTCCCCTGCTGTCTCCTACTCTACCAACCTACCGTAGTGGTTGAGTTACCTGTACCCAAACCCACCTGAGGACCTCAACCACTATTTGTCCCTCCGTACCGTACGACGCCAAGTACCCCAGCGTTTCTCAGTCTGTGCTGACTCGCTGACTTGACTTGACTTTTTGTCCTTTACTCTATCTTTTATGGTCCTCCACGTCTCTCGACTTATTTGTACTAATCCATGCTCCCGGAGAGTCGTAGTTCTTCGTGTTTCGAACACGGAGAACTCGTGACTGACTCAGCCCCCTTCTACCAAGACAGAACGATAAAATGATTGCTTCAATTTATTGAGGGGGTAAAAAATAATGTTCGGACAAAATAAGACGAAACCAGGGGTCAGGACGAAAAATGAGAGTCTTTATCCGTACCCCAGGATAATAAACGTCTATAAGACCTGTACCCACACACACTGTTACCTGGAGACGACTATAGCGACTCGAGGTCTTGTGAGAAGACCTGAGTCGAAGATTGGTCCAGAGACGTTTGGGATAAGCAAAACAGTCGGACAATGAACCATAAAGACGGTTGTCCCCCTCGATCTCCCTCCCACCGACCGACCTTCCGACTCTTCCCTGTCGAAAAAGTTCAGACAAAGTAAAACTAGAGTCTTTCTGATGACGTTACCTACAAATGGGACCGTCATCGTCAGCGATAGGACAAACAACGATCTTAATCGGAGTACATAGGGAAGTCCCTATTGCCCTGGTCGGCCAGTCCCGGGTCAAGGAGTCCTTCGAAAGGTATTGCGACACCGCCACGAGAGAGGGGTCTCCAGACGTAGGTCCGGGGAGAGTCTTCGTAGATGTAAAATCATTAGGGTTAAGGAAGAGAAACAGGACGGTCCGGAGTCCTGTCAACGATTATGAACGTCAATGTTAGGCTTATCAGGGAGTCTAAGGGAATAAACGTACAAGTCAAGATGTTTTGGATTAATCGAATGAAATATAATTTAATAAAAACATTTTATTAACCATACTCACGATGGAAGTCTGACCTACGACTGACTCTTTTCGGATTTCCTTCCTATTGACCAAAAACCACCTCTTCGTTCCTCAAGAATAAAATGACAAAGTCCAACCGTAGTCTTAATAGGAGGGTTTGTTCTAGGTGTAAGATTATGATAAGTTTATTATACCTACCACAAAGTTTTCCCTTCTCTTTGTCTTAATTTTAGACTCCCTCTCTCTTACGTACGATATTTTATTTACAATGATTGATACTCTTGGTATTTTACCTTGATAGACTTAATATCTCCAATCGAACCATTATTTTCTTTGTCTACACTTTCCCTAAGAATTTCCTCTACTAAGTATTACATAACAACTTTCTCTATTTTTCCTTAGTCCACATTGTATGGAATAATAGAGTTAACATACACCTCCATCTTTTCCCGTTCGTCGTCATTTTTATGTAGCTCATAAAAAAGACTACCAGTTACAGTTCTCTCTGCGTCAACACATAAAGTAAAGCCATCTACTTAAATCGGAAAAAGGGGAGATTATATTTCCGAGATTTGTACTATTTCTATCGAGTAGAATCATAGGTTATAAGTTCCTCGGTTATTAGATTAACGAGAATTTGTGTCTTTGTGTTAATAGGAAAATAATAAAATTCAGTAATCACGATATATAAATGAACTCTTATTGATCCGTCATGTCTCGTCGGTTTTTATCATAGTAGGTCTGCTTATATTGTAATTATAGAACCACACCAAGAGATCTAAAAAAAAGATACGAATTCATAAATACATACGTAAATATACGGACAAACCTTTATGTGGTTTACATACATCGGGTAAAGAAAGGAATTTTATATAGTACTTATACAAAAGGAGTGGTCATTCATAGTACCTTATCAATACAACCGAATAAAGGATAAAGGAGAACCTAAGTAAGGGGTAGAAAAGGATCGGAAAAGATTTAACGTCCCTTAATGTATGGGGTCTACAGTAACGGAGTGATTAAACGTCCATCTAAGCGGTTTTTATCCTTGACCACCTTCTGACTTTTCGTTTTCGGTCCCATAAAGAGAAAGAGAAACGTAGCTCACAATAAAAACTGTCGGTACTCAGAGAAAGAACCAAGGTCGTTCTTACCTTGTCGGGAAAGGAGACACCGGGGACTGAGGGGACCGTGGAACGACACCAAGGGGGACCCTGGTATGGAAGGTGTCCTTCCGAAGTCGAAGCCAAGGTCACTGTGGCGAAGAAAGGGCAGTAATCAGGTCCAGACCCCCACGCTCGTCGAAGGACG
The DNA here is from genome assembly GCA_006410555.1 of Capra ibex. NCBI lineage: Eukaryota > Metazoa > Chordata > Mammalia > Artiodactyla > Bovidae > Capra > Capra ibex. The sequence continues at coordinate 49,754,884 of SJYO01052474.1, read as the reverse complement.
AGAGTAATTTGTGACATGACGGAGTAGTAGGGTAAGCGGAAGAGTCAAAAAGACAGTGGACATATTGGTCAAAGGACTAACGTGACACTGACCGTCACTGAGGTGACTACTTTGTAAAAGGAAAAACACGAATACGATATTTTGTAAATTTTAAATTAGAGTGAAGTAATGAATTGTGAACCTTACGTAGTCAAAGTATGGTAATATTTGTTTTGATGTCATTTGTAGAAACGGGAAATCAGATGTAAAAATACCGAAAAAATTTTGGTTCAAAACGGGTTAGAGGGAGTGATGTCCAATTTTGTAAATATCATAAGGTTTTCACTCGTTATTACTATTCCTCCTACCACCTTTATTATTAATTGCAAAATGCTTGTGAAGGATGGACGGTCGGAGAGAAAATGACATTGGTACATCAGATGTACAATCACGTACGATCACAGCGTACATAAAAAAGAAGGAAAAATAAACTCCCTTTTTTTTTTAAAGAGTTTAATTTAAAATTCCCCGAACATCCCCATGGTTTCAATTCAAAAGTTTTTGTCAATTAACTGTAAAACTAACTTTACTAAAGTTAAATGTCCAATTAAACTCTTGACTTTGAAAATACCGTACCGTATAAACAGACACATCCACCGGTATTGTTTTAAGGTGTCTGGCCTACCGAATTTGTTGTCTATAAATAAAGGAGTATTAAGATCTCCGACCCACAGGTAATGACGATTCAGTAAAGTCAGCACAGGCCGAGACCTGTTGGGGTATCTACCGTCGGGTGGTCCGAGGGGGTAGGGACCCTAAGAGGTCCGTTCTTGTGACCTCACCCAACGGTAAAGGAAGAGGTTAATTCAGGTAATAATTCAACGTCTCTTTAAACCAAAAACAACTCCCAAGAGAAGGAACGAACATCTACCTACAGAAAAACATACCGAAAATCATGTACATCTCTTTCTCTCTGTCTGTCTGTCTGTCTCTCTTACTCTCTCGCTCCCTCTTCTGCTCGAGAAACTTCAGAGAAAAGATTCTTGTGAAGACACCCCAACGTCGAGATGAGAATGCCGAAGTAAATTGAAGTGAACGAAAGAATGAGGTGTATATCGGTGGGACCCCCAATCTTTATTAGATGATCTTCCCCTTATATGTGTTTATATATGAAACGTCATGATGAATGTATTCCTTTTTTTCCTCCTCCGTCTCTGGATTTACAAATACCAAATTACTTGGTACCATGTATTTCGTATTACTTTGTACTTCGTTAAACTTATGTAAAAATAGCTGTACCTTTTATGAACTGTATTATGTATCAATTTGAACTGATATTTTATCGTTCGTACCGTTATAATTATTTGTGCTCACGTCTTACTACCTACCAAATAATAGTAATAGTGAAAGTTTCCGGGAAATTATAATGACACTATAACAGAAAGGACGATTTTTAGTTACTAGGTCATGAACTAATTCGATAAGTTGAGTAAGGGAAGAAAGACGAAGACTGAGAGGCCTCACTCACTCGAAGAGTCTGATGTAACGAGGAAAGGTTTTGGAGAGATAAGACTAAAGATAGGGATGACATGTTCCTGTCGTGGAAAAGTTTACAGAGGTCAGTGGTAGGGGTGGAAACACGATTTGGAAAAGAGTTTGTAACCAATAGAACTTGAAATATATTTGAAATTGGGGTACCTGAAGTTATGATATAGGATTTAAGAAATAAAAGGGGATTACGTAATAATATTTTGTAAGGTTGGTGCCCCTTGTAAACTTTCCTACCATGTTGATGTTCATCCAATTTTTAACGAGGACAAAAATTAGTGTGAACGAGCGGAAAGAAAGAGTGCACGCACACACGCATGAGAGAGTCAGACGAATGAGCGGGTCAGCACAGGTTGAGAAACACTGGAGTACCTGACATCGGGCGGTCCGAGGAGACAGGTACCTTAAAAACTCCGTTTTTATGACCCCACCTAACGGTAAAGGATGAGGTCCCCTAGAAGGGCTAGGTCCCTAGTTGGGTACAGAGAACGTTTAGGACGTAACCGTCCGTCTAAGAAATGGTGATGTGGTGGACCCTTCGTGTATAAAGAGTAAAATATGTGTATATACAACAAAAACGACTTAATAAACTTTCGTACAAGGTCAAAACTTTAGAGTGACGATTTATGAAGAAGTACGTCACGGGGTCTCATCCTGTGAGAAGGTAAATCGATGTCACAGTGTGAATCCTTTTGATTATCAAAGGAGCCAAGTCAAGTCAGTGAGTCAACACAGACTGAGATGCAGGGGTACCCGACGTCGTGCGGTCCGAAGGGACAGGTAGTTGTTGAGGACTTCGTACGTGTTTGAGTGCAGGTGGCTCAGACACTACGGTAGGTTGGTATCATCAAGGGATTATAATAGATTATAAGACACATGAATTTGCATAAGTCAACTGGGGTTTAGAAAACAATGACAAATGAAAATTGGTCCAAGGTCAGTTTCAACTGTATAATTTGAACTGATATCTCAGAGAATGAAAGAAATTTTCAGAGGTAAGAAGTAAAGTGATACTACAAAAGTAGAAAACTTTTAGTGTATACACATATAAATAAACTCAAGTAAACAAAGGTAAGTACAAGTCCAAATATTAAAAGAGAAAAAAGGAACTCAATTTAAGACTTCTTACTCATCTTTAATCTGCTCCTTCTGTCTTAATGTAAAGTCTGTCTTTTGTTATGTGTCCTTCTTACTTCAGTACTGAGTCGTACGGGAGAGAGGGTGGAGGTCTCGTCAAGTGCTAACCGTCCTCGGTCTAGTACCTCGAAAAAAAAAAAAAGGAGGTTATTCACGACCACTACCACAAAGAATATCTTATTTTATTCTTATAATTCAAATACTACGAGAGTCAGACACCTGGTCCTCTTCTCCATCGAAGTCTCTCTCGTCCTCCGTCGAAATAGTATTTAATGTAATGTCCCACTTCCGTCTGACATTTAAAATTACCTCTGTACACTCGAGACTATAACCTTAGTTCAGATTTACACAGACTTTGGGTCTAGAGGAACTCCAATTAAAGAGGTTCGTGACCCTGTGAACAGAAAATAGGGAACTTCACCCATAGTTCCTCACCTCGTTTCACGATTTATTCTATAAGTGGTTTATACACGTCCTCGTTCTTTATGATCTTTTCGGTTGAATTAAACACACAATCGCTACTACACCTGTGTAGTATGGTTAGAAACGACTAATTGACATAATAAGAACCGTCCTTGTATACCAAGGGACCGGCGGAGTCGGAACCCGACTCAGGATACCCGATCGTACGGTGGAGGGGTACAAGGTGCGAAGTGGGAACCACAGTCTGCACAGTGTCAAGACCGACATCGGTAGTCGGAGACATTCTCGTCGCGATAACACGTCTCAGGAGACGAGAACTCAAAACGGAGTACTACTGTCCACGAAGGGACGACGACGACGACGACACACGACGAGGCAGGTGGTATCGGAGACTCCCCGTTGGGAACCACCACTGAGTTTACGACGTAAAGGAATCTTCAGCGAAAGGCTGGAACTGGACTAGGTCCAAGACATACTCAAAAGATAGTGACAGCATTGTTCACTGATGTTTAGTTCACCGAATTTCGTTATGGTCACATAACAAAATGTCAACACACCCGACCACCAAACCCGTATCTCACGAAGTCGACTCGGGAGTCGAAACCCAGAGAGTTCCGACCTTAACCCCTCGACCTTTTTGACACAACGACAGGACTCTGAGTTAGACGCAGGACCGAGTAAGTCCGACGACCTACTTAAGTGAAGGAATACCTACACTCGGACTTCAGAGGTAAAGGAACAACTGACAGTAGACCCCTGTTTAGAAACGTGGATCTTCAATGGACTCGAGGAAGAGTATAAGAGGTGCACCCGGGAGGTCCTTCCCGTTCAACCCGGGAGATTACGAAGTCTATAGAGGGTGAAGGGAAGACGGTGTTGAAAGACTGAGGTCGACCTCGTAAGAGAGACGACAATTCCGTAGTGTACTAACCTGACCGGACAGACGTATTACGTACCATTAGAGGGATAGAATACCAAGTATTGGAATTGATGTGAACGTTTTAGGGAAAACAATATATTACCTTGTCGTAGTGTCCAGGTCCCTATTCACACATGTCAACAGTGACTATACTTAACTTCGTAAGGGAACCCTATGGGGGTCCCTACGATACTTTTATAATCCCATTTGGTTAAAGGATTTGTAAATACCCCTTTACATTTTTTATTATATTTGTTTGTGTGGGGGGAGTTCCGTCGAAGAAAAAAATTTTTCATGAAAAATACAACCTCATGTCAACTAATTGTTACAATACTATCAAAACCCACCTGTCGTTTTCCTAAGTCGGTATTATATGTCCATAGGTAAGGGGGGTTTGAAGGGAGGGTAGGTCAGAAGTTCCATCGAAGAACTTTGACAGTCTTCGTAACGCAAGCTAGAGACCCAACCCTTCTATGGGACCTCTTCCTTTACCGTTAGGTAAAGTCATAAGAACAGATCTCTCAGGGTATATGTCTCCTCGGACCTCCCGATACCCTCTTCCGTCACCGTGGGGTGAGGGCACAAGAACGGACCTCTTAGGGTCCCTACCGCCTCGGACCACCCGACGGTAGATACCCCAGCCTGTCCCAGTCTGTCTAAGCCTGTGCTGACTTCGCTGAATCGCCGTCGTCGTCGACCTCCCGATACGAGGTACCTCAACGTTTCTCGACCTGTGCTAACTCGATGATCGTGATCTTCGTGGAGACATAGTCTACTTTAGAAAAGAAGTGTAAAAGGGAACGAAGAATCCTGTTTGTCTTGTTCCAGGAAACTGGTTTCACCGGTTCGATGATGGAGAGGAGAAACAACCGTGGGGTCCGGTCCAGAGTCTTCTTAAGTTAGTACAAGGATTTTTCGTTGTCTTTCTAGGGTAGAGGTGCCCCGTACTTAGAGGGTCTCCATTTTCATCGTCTACCCTTAGACTCAGGATCTTAAGACACACCCCTCGAATGAAACTCGGAAGAGTCAATCTCTCCTTTTAATTACGTAGAAAGATTAGTCAACTTACTACGAGTAATCTTAACAATTTATTCTAAAAGTTTACTTAACTATTAATTTCCTTCCTTCTCTACGTTGAGGGGGGTAGGAGTCCCCTATGACACCCCTCGTGTTTATTAAAATAGACAACATTGTGTAAAAAGAACAAAACACAGTAAAAGAAAGAAAAAAAAGAAAACCTCTTCGTAGGACCAAGTCCCTTCGTTCACCGGACACCTTCAAGGTCGTCATGTGTCCACTCGATCCATTAGACCCTACTCAGTGTGCGGTCAGAATTCGAGTAGAGAAGTCGACATTTTCGACCAGGGAGAGAGGATTGGACCGATCCGTCAAACGTCTGTATGTGTAGTCGAGACAATGAGCATACCTTGGCTGTCTTGAATTATACTCTGAGTCATTTCGTACCCCCAACTACTCTTGTCGACTGTGTAACACTGATCGGTACACTTTAACAAGGTTCAGTCAAGGTTTGCAAGAGTGAAATACCGTAAACTTCACTGCTATTAAAAAAAAAGTACCGTGTAGACCCTGGTTTTTTTTATAGGTAAATGATTCATCAATCCAGAGTTGTTGTTACAATAAATATCATAATATATAATATTATAATAAATATTATACAATAAATATCTTAATATATAATATTATAAATACAGGACTGTTGAATACGTCGGTAAACTTTTTTTTACTGTATGTGTATATTTCTTTTCTATTAAAATAAAGTAAAACTTTATTGTGTTAATGAATATTACCCTGAACACACCGAAAACCCACGACGTGTTGAAACGTTTACCCTAGCTAACCTGTCACCGTACGAATTGGGACGAGACGTAACTAAAAACCCACCGTAAACGGAAGAAAAACATCATAAATAACTTTTAGGTTGAAACACTTCTAGATAGTAGTAGTTTTCCTTACGTCACACTGGATTATAACATTGACACTTGATGAAGGTCGATCCTCAGACGAGTGACAGATTGTCTACAGTTCATAGTGGTGTACAGGGAACTTTTGAAGTTATCAGGGTCGGTGGGGGATCTCAAGTAGCATCACGGGACTGCATGGAACCGTGTGTCTATCCTTAGTGTCTAGATTCTTGAAGGATACATAATTGAGTAAATTAGAAGCTCTATCGAGAGACTAAATGACAGAGATAGTGATAAGGGACGAAACCTCTATTTCCGTAACTATCTAATCTTTAGTAAGGGTTCCAATTTGTCGATCACTTCGGTGTTAAACTTAGGTTCATAAAGCCTAGATTTCAGGAATTGACGTGTTCATGAGTCCAGTCCCCAGTCTCTTTCGACCGACCTGGAGAGTCCTAGACGAACTGGAACGTGTTCGATTGGTTGGGGAGGTCCGGAGACACAGGAAAAAACTATTTTCTCCTAGTATTGTTACCAAAATTCCTAATTTACTCTACTGTCTACACTTCTCGACTTGAAGTCAAGTGAAGTGAAGTCACCGAGTCAGCACAAGCTGAGAAAGCTGGGGTACTTAGCGTCGTGCAGTCCGGAGGGACAGATAGTGGTTGAGGGCCTCAAGTGAGTCTGAGTGCAAGTAGCTCAGACACTACGGTAGGTCGGTAGAGTAGGAGCCAGCAGGGGAAGTGGAGGACGTGGGTTACGGAGGGTCGTAGTCTCAGAAAAGGTTACTCAGTTGAGAAACGTACTCCACCGGTTTCATGACCTCAAAGTCGAAGTCGTAGTAAGGAAGGTTTCTTTAGGGGCCCAAGTAGAGGAAGTCTTACCTGACCAACCTAGAGGAACGTCAGGTTCCCTGAGAGTTCTCAGAAGAGGTTGTGGTGTCAAGTTTTCGTAGTTAAGAAGTCGTGAGTCGGAAGAAGTGTCAGGTTGAGAGTGTAGGTATGTACTGGTTACCTTTTTGGTATCGGAACTGATCTACCTAGAATCAGCCGTTTCATTACAGAGACGAAAACTTATACGACAGATCCAACCAGTATTGAAAAGAAGTTTCCTCATTCACAGAAAATTAAAGTACCGACGTTAGTGATAGACGTCACTAAAACCTCGGGGGGGTTTATTTCAGACTGTGACAAAGGTGACAAAGGGGTAGATAAAGGGTACTTCACTACCCTGGTCCACGGTACTAGAAGCAAAAGACTTACAACTCGAAATACAGTTAGAAAAACGAGTGGAGAAAGTGAAAGTAGTTCCCCGAAAAATCGAGGAGAAGTGAAAGAAGGTATTCCCACCACAGTAGACGTATAGACTCCAATAACTATAAAGAGGGTTGTTAGAACTAAGGTCGGACACGAATAAGTTCAGGTCGCAAAGAGTACTACATGAGACGTATATTCAATTTATTCGTCCCACTGTTATATGTCGGAATTGCATGAGGAAAAGGATAAACCTTGGTCAGACAACAAGGTACAGGTCAAGATTGACAACGAAGGACTGGACGTATGTCTAAAGAGTTCTCCGTCCAGTCCACCAGACCATAAGGGTAGAGAAAGTCTT